>CAUYUJ010002125.1:222324-309824 GCA_963575745.1 Prorocentrum cordatum
CTCTTGGAGGCCTCTTGGGCCGTCTTGGGCGGTCGGAAGCCCGAGCAGGTGAGAACCGCACCCTCCTCCTCCTCCTCCTCCTCCTCCCTCCTCCTACTCCCTCCTCCCTATCCTCCTCCTCCCCTCCCCCTCCCCCTCCTCCTCCTCCTCCTCCTCCTCCTCCTCCTCCTCCTCCTCCTCCTCCTCCTCAAACACCGAAGGGAAACTCAATGGTTTTGGCCGTCTCGGGCTCTCCGGGAGGGCCTCGTGGAGCCCTCTTGGGCCGTCTTGTTGGGCTTCTTGATCTGCTCTGAGGCTGTTTTGGGAGCCCTTTGAGCTATTTTGGTATCATCCTGGCTGCCTCGAGAGCCGTCCTGGAAGCGATGGTCGGGGGCGGCAAAGAGGGGGGTGATGACCTGGGGGGGGTGGATATCATGGCGGGGGCCATGATATTTCCCCAGATTTCATGGCGCCTCTTCTTGTTTTATTACGTCCCTGGCCCCCCCGCTGGGCCGCGCACATGCCGCTGGTCATGAGTTGCACCCCCCCCTCTTGGACACCCCCCTCTTGGCCGCTCCCGAGCTGGGATTCCCAAGAAGGACTCGAGACAGACCATCAGGTCGGAAGCACGAACAGGCGAGAACCGCACCCTCCTCCTCCTCCTCCTCCTCCTCCTCCTCCTCGTCCTCCTCCTCCCTACTCCTCCTCCTCCTCCTTCTCCCCCTCATCCTCCTCCTCCTCCTCCTCAAACACCGAAGGGGAACTCAATGGTTTTGGCCTTTCCGGGCTCTCCAGGAAGGCCCCTTGGAGCTCCGTTGGGCCGTTTTGGGAGCCTCTTGGACTATTTTGAGGCCCTCTTGGAGGCCTCTTGGGCCATCCTGAGTCTGTGTTGGGAGGTTCTTGAGCTATCTTGGGCCATCTTAAGCCGTTTTGCGGTTGTCTTGGTTGTCTTGGTAGCCGTCTTGGAGGTCGTCGTGGCCGTCTGGAAGCCGAAACGGCCGCCAGAGGGCAATTTCAGAGGAGGCGATATTTTAGGGTGGCCTGTGGGCCTGGGCGGGGGTCCTGTGAAACTCTACAAAACCTCCCGATCGACAGAGGAGCATTCTGACACGCTAATTCCGTGTAGGCACGGTGGCGGATGCTCGCCAGTTTAGACCTCAAGCAGTGATTTCATGCAATCTACGCGGTGCAATCAAGGTGGTGCAATCTAGGTGTTGCAATCAACGCAGTGCAATCTAGGTGGTGCATTTAACGAGGTGCAATCTATGTGGCAATGTCAAGCAATGCAAATCGGCGCGAAGCAGTGCAACGGAATACAAACCAATGCGAAGCAATGTGATGGTAGGCGATGCAAAGTAAAGCAGAACAGTGCAGTGCAATGCAAAACAGTGCAAAGCAAGGCAACAATGCAAAGCAATGCAACGCAACGCACGGCAACGCAAACCAATGCACAGCAATAAAAAGCAGTGCAAAGCAACGCAAAGCAATGCAAAGAGATGCAAAGCAACGCAAAGCCACGCAAAGCAACGCAGCACACTGCAAAACATTACAGTGCAAAGCCATGCAATGCTATTCAGAGCAATGCGAAGCAATGCAAAACAATACAACGCAACGCACATCAATGCAAAGCCATGCAGCACAATGCAAAGCAATGCAGAACAATGCAAAACATTGCAATGCTATTCAGAGCAATGAGAAGCAGTGTAAAGCAATGCGAAGCAATGCAAAACGATGCATAGCACTGCGGACCAATACAAAGCAATGCAGCGTCATGCAAAGTAATGCACAGTTGTGACGAGGCGGCGACGGGCTGGCGACGGCGACAGCATAGCTGCCATACCGGCAATCAGGCCCAGACGACTGGCATGCGGCGACGGGGCGGCGACTGCGACAACATAGACGCGAGACTGACAATCAGACCCAGTTCCCTGGAACAGAAGTAAGAGCCCCGAAGGGCAAGCACTGTCTGGGGACCATGACGGGAGCTGGAGTCGTTTTTCAAGAGAATTGATGATGAATTGGACGAGGTGTTGAAAAGTATGTGCGATCTTCAAGACAAAGCCAGCAAGTGTCAGGAAAACGCCACCGGCCAGACGGTGGTTTGCGCCCTGCTCCAGGACGTTGAACCTCCAGTAGCTGAAGAGCTCGCTCGAAGCGATAGTTCGGCCCAGGACGACGCGGACACGTAAAGGCATTTGAATAATCAAAGGCAGAGGATGGACATGCTCGGGAAGTTGGTGTGCGCTCTGTAGAGTCGGCATTGCGACGAGGTGGAGAACCTACAAAGCCAAGGTTTTGTTGCTGGGTAGTGATGGTTCGTTGAAGGGCCATTAAGCGCAACATTGGAAGCGTATCGTTAAACATCGTTTTATGTCTCGAAAGCTTGGGAGTGAGGTTTCGTTCTAGAGGGCACTTGAACCGCCCTAAGGTCGGAGAGCGTCGCGATTGTTGGTGCCCCAGACCGTGTGCCTCTGCGTGCCTCTGCGTGGCTACACCGTTAGCTCCCAAGACGAATCGAGGCCCCTCTTGCTCTCGGCGATGGCAGCAGTTTGTTCACCGTTGGCGACCGCACCTTTGCTCAACGGGCTTCTTTGTCATGATGCTGTCGCTGCATCCGACATCTGTCAGGAGGGGAAAAAACACACAGACACAATTAATCGTGGATTCCCCAGAAAATGTAGGAAAACATGGGAAGTGGGGGGGACGACAAAAACCCAGAAAATATGAGAACATATGGGACATCTTGTTATTTGTGTCTATTTATTTGTGTGTCCCAGGGCCCCTTCAATCTTGGATATCCCTGGTGCTCCTTTGGGGGGGCATTCCCTATCTTGCGGATGGCACAGAAGTGGGGCCCCACTCGCGGGGCCGCCGCTGATTTTCACACGCCAAGACTCGTAGGAGGTGAGAGGTCGTCGTCCGCCTCCTGCTCCTTATCTTCCTCCTCCTTTCTGGAGGAGGAGGGGAAGAAGGAGGAGGAGGAGGAGGAGGAGGAGGGAGGAGGAGGAGGAGGAGGAGGAGGGGAGGAGGGGAGGAGGAGGGAGTAGGAGAAGGACGAAGAGGAGGAGGAGGAGGAGGAGGAGGAGGAGGAGGAGGAGGAGGAGGGACAGGGGGAGGAGGAGGAGGGATAGGGGGAGGAGGAGGAGGGACAGGGGGAGCAGGAGGAGGAGGAGGAGGAGGAGGGTCCCGTCCTAGGAGGCCCGCTCGCAGACCATCGGGGCTTCGTGCCGTAGCTCCGCTGGCGCGCGCGGAGGGAGCCGCAGCGCTGCTCGAGAGCCTATGCGGTGCACAAGCCACGCTCAACTCGGTACCGAGTAGGACTTCCCTCTCGCACGGGTGGTCGGCTCCGCTCCGCTCCGCCTCCCCGCCTCCTCGCTTTCGGGTCTTGCTTGGTCTCCGGCTGCTCTCGTCGTCGCAGCGCTGGGCTCAGCCTGAAAAGCTGGTCAGGGTGGATCCCAGGAGGGTCTGGGAGCCGGTTTTGGACGGCTCTTGGCCGCGGGCCGGGCGAGGGCGACGGCAGTCTTGAGAGGCACGGAGCGGCGTGCCCACATTGCTGCTACAGCAAGCACTCTGAGAAACCCGTAGTCCCCTCACAGGAAGCCCGTGCCTTCTGAGAAGTCCGCCCCTGCGCCGCCAATTCCTCGTGCTGCTCCTCTTTCGCATACTTTTTTCCGCCTGCTCCACCTCCTCCTGGTGCCCCCTCCGCTGACGCCCCCGAGTTCCACGAGCCTGATCCTGTCCGATCTGCCAACAACCCTCCTCTTCTGCTTTAAGTATGTGTGTCTTCTTTTGTTTCTCTTTGCCTTTCTCTCGAAGAGGAGAAACAAACGCCATAAACATAAACGTCTGGCGCTCCGCGCTGGATTTCTTGGATCCGCGCTGGGCCCCCCCCCCCAGCGGCGCCTCCGGCGCCGCCCCGGGCGCGCCCCCTCGCGCCAAGGAGGGGGGGTCCAGCGCAGATCCAACAGCATCCAGCTCGGAGCGCAAGACGTTTATGCTTATGGCGTCGTTTCTTCTTCTGTTCTCTCTTCCCCTCCTCTACGCCGCCTTTCTACGCCTCTTCCCCCCCCCCCTCCTCGTGGTGCTGGTCTTCCTCCTCCGAGAGCTCCTGTCCTGGTGGGCCCTCGCAAAGAGTGCCTCGGGCTTGGAGCCCGACCTCGGGCCGGACGAAAGGGGGGGGACTGGGAAAAGGGGGGGGTACGAAATTTGCTGCATGCAGCTGGTTTCGGCCCCACCCGGGGGCCCATTCCTCGATACATCGCCGCCTCCGGCGCCTCCTGGCGCCGGAGGGATTTCCGAGTCCCTTGTCGGGCCGGGCGAAAGGGGGAGATTGGGAGAGGGGGGGGTTACGAAATCTGCCGCATGCAGCTGGTTTCGGCCCCACCCAGGGGCCCATTCCTCGATACATCGCCGCCTCCGGCGCCAGGAGGCGCCGGGAAAATCAGCTTCGTGAGCCGATTCTCAAGCCCCCCCCTTTTTGCTATCCCCCCCTTTCGCCCGACCCGAAATACGGACTGCAACCTCGAGCGTAGGCCCCGCTCGAGGACGCGGACGTCGGCGCCGACGGCGGCGACGGCGACGCCCCCACCTCTTGGCGAGGGTCCGTGAAGGCCTCCAGCAGGCATCCCGCGGCCGCGAGAAAAAACTCAGGGCGGGCCCATGATTGATTATGTTGCTCCCATTGTACTTAAGGACCAAATCCCAAAAAAGATTTCGAGCACCGAGAAAACCATCGAAACAGTGTCGAACGAGTATCGCCTCCCAGGGCCCGACACGTGAAAACCTTCCAATTTCGGTGGTTTCTTGGTGCTCGAAATTATTTCTGGTGATCAAGGCTAAAGTAGGTTGAAACATCATAAGTCCAGGATTAAGTCGGGCCCGTCCTTCGAGATTCGCCACCGCTGGATTCGCCTCGGGATTCTGGTCAGAGCGAGCCCCAGGAGAGGTCCGGGGAGTAGCGGTGTATTGGTACCCCTCGGTTTCCCCAAGACCTCGGCCATGGGTCCTCTCCGAGGGCGCCGACGGCGGCGACGGCGACGCCCCCACCCCGCTCCTGGCGAGGACTGCCTGTTTACGTGCCGTGCGTGCGGGGCCACGAACCGGTGTGCGGGCCCGCCCGCGGCCGAGCCGCAGGACCTCTTCCACGTGGTCTGCGGCCAGTGCGGGAGTGGCGGGGCGTGTCGCCGTGCGTAGCGGCGGCCGCGCGGGTCGGGGCGACCGACACGGGCACGGAGAGGACGGGTACGATGCCCAACAGCAGTTTTGCTCATTCTGAACCGGATTTCGCTGTCCGCGCCGCCGCGGCGTGTGCCCATTTCGGGCGTTCAACGCGGGGCGGAGGGGGCGGCGTGCTTCGCCTCCCCCCCCCCCCCTTGAAGCCAGGCGGCTCTGGCCCGCGGTGTGCCCACGGGGCGGCGGGCACGACCTCCGTGCTCGGGCGGCGCCGTCTTTTTGCCTTCGCGCGCGGTCGTGTTTTTGTGTGCGTGTGGGCGCGGATGTTTTTTGGGGGGGCCCGCAGCACGCGCTGGCCTCACCACCCACCAAACCACCCCGACCCAACCCGAAGGCCCCGATGTGCCCCCCACTTCCAGAGGGGGGGGGGTCGGGGAGCATTGAAGAAAACACGTGTGGAACCCGTACCCCCCCCCCCCACCCAGAAGTCGGGTCTTCGGGTTGGGTTGGGGTGGTCTGGTAGGTAGCCATTGCCCGCGGCAGCACTGCTGTCTGCCCTCGGGGGAGTCGGCGCCTCGCGCCTCCGCGTGCGCGGGTGGCGTCGTCCCCGCGGCTGGGCCCGCCGGGCCTCTCGCCGCGGCGCCGGGGGGGCCCCCTCGCCTCCTCGCCTCCCAGTCGGGCCTCGTCGCCTCCCCGTCGGGCGGCGGGCCCGCCAGGCCTCCTCGCCTCGCCTCCTCGCCGCGGCGTCAGTGCTCGCCTCGTGACTATATAGGCCCGTCGGGCCCGACGGGCCGGCGCCGCGGAGGGGCCGCGCACGTCCGGAAGGGAGGGCGGAGGCGGCCCAACGGGCAGGGCAGTGACGGCCCGACAGCAGGGGCTTCCAGACGCACGCTGGGGGACAGGAACGCCTGGCCCTCCTCCTCCTCCTCCTCCTCCTCCTCCTCCTCCTCGCCCTCCTCCTCCTCCTCCTCCTCCTCCTCCTCCTCCTCCTCCTCCTCCTCCTCTGCCTCGTCCCCCTTCCCTGCCTACCCCTGCCTACCCCTTGCCTCGCGCAGCCTCGTCCCCCTCCCCCTTCCCATGCACCTTCCGCCTCGTCGTTGTCGTCGTCGTCCTCCTCCTCCTCCTCCCTTCTGCTCCTCCCTGCTGCTCCTAGCTCCCACCTCATCGTGTGGCATCTCATCCTACATCCTCGTCCCGATGATCCCCCTTCCACCTGCCTCTTCCCTGCTGCTTCTCGTCCTCTTCCACGCCCCCGCTCCCCCTTTCTTCTTCTCTCCTCCTCCTCCCTTACCAATTCCGTCCTCTCGCCTTCCGCCTCCTCCCCTCCCTTCTCTTCCGCCTGCACCTGTTTTATTACCCCCTTCGTTTTCACCCGCTTCCTCCCCCCCCTTCTCTCCCGCCTGCCCCACCTTCCCAAATGACCTTGTCGCCTTCTCTGGAGCCTGTGGAGTCTTTAAAAGGTCTGACCCGCCGCGCAAGACAGCCTCGAACTTAGGAGAGGACCTCCCCAACGTCCTCTGATTGCACCTCCGTACTTACCAATCTCAAGGAGCGCGGAGCCGAAGACGGGGAGCCTACCGCCAACGCTTCGGCACACCATCGATCGGGTAGGACACACACGCCGACCGGCCCTCGGGACCGACACGACCACGAAATAACCACCAGCTTGAGTTCATACATGCCAGGACACCTATGCACCCCCCAGCCAACGGGACAAGTGTACGCCATAGAACACGGCAATGAAACTGCCAGCCTCAGCTCATTCGTGCCAGTTTTAGTATCGATGCAGCACTCCAGCCAACTGTACACGTGCACGCCATACAACACAGTAAATGAAACTGCCTCCCTTCTCCCGTGAATCCATCACCCTCGAAGCCAATTGAAAAACATGTCAACGTTGCCAGCCTCAAGAGAGGCCAAGGCTGCTACCAACATAGAACGAGGCGAGTCACCACCATGGCAGAAGCTATCACCCCTGCGTGTTCCTGAACATCGCGCCACATCATGTGACACATTCACGCCTCTGCTGCCAACAACGCCGTTGCGAAGCTGACAACCGCGGGTCTGAACAAGAAGATGGCTGCGGCGCCCAGGGAGCGCTGGGGAACCTGCACCCGCTCGCCCTTGCCGGAGTTGCTGACCACTATCAAGTCGAACGCTCCCCGCGCCATGACGTCGTCGCCACCGAGGTTGTCCACTTCGTCTTCTTAACCCTCCTCCTCATCCTCCTCCTCCGCCTCCTTCTCGTAGTCCGCCTCCTTCTCCTTCTCCTCCTCTTCTTCCTTCTCTTCCGTCTCGTCTTCGTCCTCCTCTTCCTCCTCTTTCTTGTCATCCCTGGGATGGGAATTGAGAAGGACGCCGCCATGCCTATTTTAGTGCGCGATCTGATGCCGCAATCCCCAACACTGGGCAACGACACAGCCCTGATCTGGGATGCGGCTGCGACCGCGCCAGGCGGCCTGAGCAGGACCCCCGCTGGCAGCAGTTGCGCTGCGGTGCCTTTTCGTTCTTTTCCGCCTCCCCGTCCTCTTCTCCCTCGCCCCCGACCCATCAATGGCCTCGTCGTACTCCTGGCCCCCCTCTGCCCTCCATCCCCCCCCATTTGCGGCAGCTCATCCCATAGCGCCCCCATGGCTGCACGCATGCTGAGTATTTTTGACCGCCGTCTTCCTCTCTGGCTTGTGCCAGGGTGGCCGCGTGCGCGCGCTAAGTCGCGGCGCTGTGCGGAATCCGCCCGCTGCGCCCAGACCTGCAGGTTTCGCGGACAAAATGCGACGGGCGTGCTTCCTTCTGTCTTCGCCTCTAATGACCGCTCCCAGAAACCAACAGACGCAACAAGCAAACATACCAGCCAGGAGCAATTGGTCCCGGGATGGGATCGAGTGCTCAGGTCGGGGCGCTGACAGTGGGGGCGGGGTCATCCAGTCACCTCTGGTTGACCCGGTTTGGGGAGCTACGTGGGACCGACCCCCTCTCCGATTACACGTAAGAGTGACCCTTCGCCGGAGTGACCTTTGGTGGGGGCTCATCGGGGTCCCCCCCCGATCGCTGAGCGCGATGCGTCAATGGCTGCTCGCGCGCTTGGATTTGGCCACCTTGCGCCCCTGAGTCCGAGCACCCCAGGTCACTCTTGCGCATGGTCACCCAGCGAGAAGCCAACCCTCCCCGTCTTCCCCTGTTCCAGGCTTGGGAGCTGCTCTGCGGGCAGCCAATGTTCGCGACGTGGCCTTGGCTGACCCAGGCCGGCGCTGCCCCATGGTGGCGCGTCCGGTCTCGCGGTCCTCGGGCTGCTTCCCTTCGCGCCCCTGCCCCTCCAGGCAAGGCGGCATAGGATGAGCTTCGCAACGCTTTCGGGACTGGTAGCCTCCGCACCGATGGCTCCAGCGGGCAGCCCCAGAGGGTGCTGTGGTTCCGGACGCGCCCGCCGGCCGAGTCGGTCCTCTCCTCAGGCGGCGCTGTTGTTCAGACGTGCCCGCCAGCCGAGTCGATCCGAGCCTCTGCTCCTCCTTCCTTCCGCCTCCGCCCTCCTCTTTCTTGTCCTTCTCCCCCTTCGCCCAGAATGGGAGGCACTGGCCGAGTCTGTAAGCTCGTCGCCCACTGGGGCGTCAGTGCCTCACGGTGCCCAGGGCCGATGAGCGGGTTGCTTCTTGCGATGTGTTGATGAAGTGCCAACCACGGCAAGCTACAACGTTCTCCCCCACATCGTATTGTTTGAACTATCAGTACGGAAGCGGTGGCGTCGCCAGCGCCAGCGTGCATGGTTGAACGCCTTCGTGAGGCTTGTTTCGTGCCTCAGGGTGCGAAATTCTCGCGCGTGATGGGATTGATGACAGTCTTCGAAATGGAGATGGTGAGATTTGGACGGTTCACGCAGTGCCAGAGAGCAGGGCCCACGTGGTCAATGCAGGAACTTGCCGTAGCGTACCTGACATCGCTCATAAGAACGATGTGAATCAAGATGCTATTGGTGCATGAGTTCAACAAAGGAGGAACAAATGTATAAACACAAAAACATCCGGAGCTCGGAGCGTGTATGGTTATGCTGTTGTTTCTCCTTTGCGCTGTCCAGTTCTCCGATCGTCGCCGTCACTCCTGAGATCATGGCGGCCGTCCGGAGGGCCCTCCGGTTCCCCGCGTCGCGGGCGGCCTCGGCGGCGTGTGGCAGCGGCGCCGCCGGCGCGGCTGGGGTGCCGCGCGGGCTGTCCCAGAAGAGCATGTGGGGTGCCTTCGTGGAGGGCCTGCGGCAGTGCAGGAGCGCACTGCAGTCCTCGAAGGAAGAGAACACGGCATGAGTCGAAAAAGCTGGGCGAGGGCTGCGAAAACCGTGGCTGCTAAAGCGGCCCTCCTGGAAGGAGAAAACAGCTTCCCGGAAGGAGGCGCGGCACGCGAAACAGTCCACGGGCTCCTTCCCGGCAGGACGAAGACAACTTCCCGGAGGTCGATTTTGGCAGCCACGGACTTAGCAGCCTTTGCGCGGCTTCCGAATGAGCCCACACGTTTGCGGAGGCCCGCGCGGAGGTCTCTTGCAGCGGAGCCGGGCCCCACGCGCTCCAGGCGCCGCCCCCCGCCGCTCTCCGCGTGCCAGGGGGGCGGGGGCGCAGCGCCGGTCCAAGGAATCTCCGCGCGGGCCTCTGCGAGTCTCTGCCCGTGCACTTTTCTCTTCCTCTGATTCGAGTAGGGGATCAACTGCAGAGTTTCTTTACGCCGGAGTTGATCTTCTGTCGCATCTAGTAAGGAAAAATTGCGGCGATTCGACGAGCAAATCAAGTCTTCACGCTTCGCGTGCCCCCGCCAGCTTGGGAGTGCCGCTTCTGGTGCCTGGTGCTCCTCCTGAGTGGCTGCCCGCGCGCTCGCTTCGCTTGCCCCTCTCTTGTCTTGCTGCCTAGTCGCGGCCCGGCTGGTGATCGGACGGCTTTCGACTTGTTTCGCGAGCCCGCAGACCAAAAAAGTACCCCCACCAGTTAGTGATCGGACGGCTTTCGACCCGCCTCGCGAGCCTGTTGACCAAAAGCGTACCCCCCCAGCGGCGCAGCCCAGCGTCCCCCGGCTGTAGTCCTGCAGCCGCTTGTGCGCGCTAGGTCAATTAGTTCTGCTCGTAGCCCGAGCTGACTTGTGACGCCGCTGCGCGCCTTCGCCTGCGGCTGCGACGGAAAAAAAACCACCACCAGCCGTGAGTGCGCTCGCTGGGTAATTAGGCTCCGCCCGTAGCCCGGGTCGACCTTTGACGCCGCCTGCGCCTTCGCTTGCGGCTGCGACCGACAAAATGTATCCCCACCAGCCCATTCAGAAGCCTTGCCCACGAGAGTTGACGGGAAAAGGGACGAAGGGGCACATGAAGGGAAACAAAGCGAGCAACCAGGATGAACCGAGAGATCTCTGAAAGCAAAGGGGTGGCCTTGGAAGGCCTCTTCGTGCCATCCCTGGGGGCCGCGTGGGGGCGAGGGGGGGGAGGAGGAGGAGGAGGAGGAGGAGGAGGAGGAGGAGGAGGAGGAGGAGGAGGAGGAGGAGGAGGAGGAGGAGGAGGAGGACCGTAGCCATTTTGGCTCAAGTCCGTAGCCGTTGGGCTCAGGACTTGACCTTACTGGCGTGGGGGAGTCAGCGGCCCCCGATTTTGACGCCCCACGACCTGGTCAAGTGAGGTGATTCAGGCATTCTTTTTCGCGGGAGGGGCACCCCTTGTGCCCAAGTTTCTCTCAACCCCAGATCGGTGCGGGATGCGCCGAGGGGTCTATGGTCGTGATGGGGTTGCGAGCGGGCAGATCATCTGCTCCACATGCGGCTGCAGGAAGAACCCTCATCACTTTCGTTTATGTTATCATTGCAAGTCTCCTCTCCCGAAAGTCATGGAGCCCCGTGCGCCGTGGCAGAAATCCGGCTCCAATGGGGCCTGGGACATACCAGCCAGCAGACGCCGACAGGGAGGAGGCGACACAGGAGCTGCCAATCAGGGGTCAAAACCTGCGGGGGCTGTCGACGAACTTCACCGCCTCATGCAGCTTATCGGCCCAAATGGACGTTTCAAAGATTCATTGCCCTCTGCCGCCAAGGAGGGGATCAACGCTGCCCGGGAGGCAACTCAGGAGGTCAAGCGCTCTTCGATTCCCCCGAGTCAGGTCCTATACCGTGCTGAGCAGGAGGAGGCCCGTCGGTCGAAGAAGGTGGAGCGCTTGGAAAAGGATCTCACGGAACTGGATGAGTACATTTTGGAACTCAAAGACCAGCGTGAAGCTTTGGTGGACTCAATTGCTCAAGAAAAGAAAGCTGTCGAGGAGGCACGCCGTCAAGCGTCTATGCGTTTGGGCCAGAGTCTGCCAACAATGGAGTGTGTATTACAGCAGTTCGAGAATTTCCAAAAGATCATTGCATCCTTGGGCCAGGAGGAAGTCAGAAACCAATTGGAATCTCAATATGCTGGCCTGGTGGACTCTATCAAAGGTGCGCTTCCATCCCGTGCAGGCCCAACGGGCTCGAGCGGAAACGGGGAAGCACACCGGGGGGAGGATGCACATGCAGTCCACCAAGCCGTACCTGGGCTCATGGAGTTCGAGGACGACGACTTGGATGAGGTGTGTGCTGCGGCAGGGGTGTCCGATGAAGCTCGGTCGAAGCTGGTGGGGAAGTTTCGTGAGCATGCGTTTCGAAAAGCTCGAGAACGCGAACGAGCAGGACCGCCAGCACGTCACTCCAGGACGCCGCCAAGAGTTCGTTCAGTTCCCAGGGGGCGCCCGTGCAGGGCGCGTGAGTATGAGACCGACCAGCAGCAGAGCTGGGAAAATGCGTGAGACCCAACAGTGTTCTACTCGGCTTGGAGATACTACGACCGACGACGAGACCTCGGCTACTATCGGGGCCGCACTCTCCGAGCCAGACATATTGGAGACTGCCGTTGCGTTGGAGCCTCCAGGGATCACCATGTCGAACAGAGTGGGCAGAGGTGTTGCTCATTCAGGTATCCCGTCTCGATCGATTGCCAGATCGAGGTGTATTTCGCGACCTGGGGCCGCACTCTCCGATCCTGAGATAGTGGAGACTGCCCAGGCTTCGCAGCACCCAGAGGTCACCATGTCGAGCAGAGCGCCGATGGAGGCACGCTCACTCGGCGTGGAAGCACGCTGGGAAGCCTCGGCCTCGGCAGAATCGCTGGAGGATCGGTGCAGCGCCCCTCATGAAGGACAATTTCCACATGAAGGTAGGGTACTCGGGCATGGGTCAATGACTGAGGAGAATGTTCGGAGGATGTTCATTGTCACGTTCAATGGTTCCAGTTGGTTATCTGACACTGAAGCAGAACTGGAGGGCATCTCGGGCAAGGATAAAGCGAGTTTTCGTGACTTTATGCAGACTACGATCGGAGACATCAATTTGTTGCAGGAACACCGTCTACAAGGGAGGCTGTTTCAGTTTCAGGTCTCCAGACTGCAACGGAGTGGATGGAAAGTGTATGGATGTCCAGGAGTTCAGCTAGAGTCAGGTTTTGTGTCGGGTGGAACCTTCGTGGTCGTCAAGAACCACTTCGACACGTGGAACCCGCCTGGTGTATCGGCCGTCATCTATCCTGGGAGAGTGTTCAGATGTTTCTTCAGAAGTGCCAGACTTGGGGTGCTGGTCATCTACTCAGTGTACCTCAAAGATTCGGTAGGACTTTCAGGGGTCAACAAAGAAGTCCTTACTGCGATATGGGATGACTGTTTCAAACACAATTTACCCTTCATCATTGGGGGCGACTTCAACATGGAGCCGCATGTTCTGTACAACCATGTTCCCAAGCAGCTTGGTTGTGTCATCAGGGCCGCAAGTGCGCCCGCATGCGTTGGAGCGGGCTCGTCGGTGCTCGACTACTTCATCATAAGCAGGGTGGTCGACTACGCAGTCCCGACGATCCACGTCGACCTGCAGGCTCCGTTCAGCCCGCGCAGACCCGTTTTGCTCCACGTGAAAAAGATGATCCAGGAGATCAAGGTCAGGATCCCCAAGACCTACCAAGAGGTACCCCACCAGCCAGCCATCGGACCCAAAGAGGAGCCACCATCTTATGAGGACCTGGCTATGAAACTTGGTGAGTTCATCGAGGGGTGTCGGGACCCCGATGGAGTTGCCCACATGGTCTTTGGGACTCGTAGGGACACAGGCCTTGAGATCCTCAATGAAGTGTACTCGCAGTGGGCTCCAAGAGCTTGGAGAGAGATATTAGGTGCTGGCCAATGTCATGGAGTCTCGGGGCTTGCTGGCGGGGCCCCCATGGAGTTCTCAGAGATTCAGCTCTCCAAGTTGCTTGCCACTAAGCATTATAAAAATGCGTACCCAGGGCGCCCCATTCTATGGGTTCTGAACCGCGTCAAGGAGCTTAGGACCCTCATCAGGAAAAGGGCTCTTGGGAAGTATTTCTGTGATCTTCTCGGACAGTGGGATGATCTACCTGAACGTGGTGGCCTTTTCCGTCGACATTGGCGGGCAGGAGGTGATTTCTGGCATCAGTTCTGTTCCTCTATTTCTAGGACGCTTCGAAGCACCACGTTGGGAGAAGACGCCGTGGGGATTCTGGACAAGACTCTTGAGTTCGTTGCTGTTTGGGCTAATCTGGGATCTTTGGAAGATAGGTCCAGGGCCAGGGACTCATGGAACCAGTGGTGCACCGAAGCGGTTGAGTCCAGCATGAAAATGGCGTACGCGTATTTGAGGACGGGAAAACCCGCCAACGAGGAGGTTGTTGCATGTGGTGACTCGTTCACGAGTTCGTTGCCCGCTCGACTTGCGCATGAGAGAGAGATGTGGAAGGAAAGGTGGCAGGGGAGTGATGTCAAGATTGAGGCAGAACCCTTTTGTACTTCCGTCCATGGCCATTCCTGTTCCAAAGCCGAGAGACGTAGATGCGTTGCGTCACATTAGCTCCAGATTCAAGGCTTTCACTTGCAAGCCTGATGGGTTTCATTCTCGTCATTCCAGCCTTCTCAGCGTAGATGGGCTTTCTGTGCTTGCTGATCTCTTCCATCTTGTTGACATCCTGGGGGAAGCACCACAGCAGATGCAGCATCTTGCCATCTTTCTCATGGGGGGACCAGACAAAGGCAGGCGCCCCATTGGCCACTACAATGGTTTTGCCAGACTGCACGGAAAGACACATCGAGACCCCTGCCGTCAGTGGGAAGAGGCTGTTGGGCTAGGTCCTGAGTTTTCAATGGGCAAAGGCAGGGGCGCTTTAGACATGGCGTGGAGGCAGAGTGTGCATGCTGAGAGGACCACAGGGCATAGGATGCATTATGGAACCGTCTTGTGGGATATCATGCAATTCTATGCGCATATCACGCATCATAAGTTATTACAGCAGAGTGTTGTTTCTCAGTTTCCTCTCCACATCCTTCTCTACACGCTGTCCACGTATCGTTGGCCGCGGACGCTGCTGTTGGACGGGGCTTTTGCTGCCCCTGTCTGGCCGCAAAGAGGCATTGTTGCTGGCAGTACCTCGGCTACGTATGAAGCTAAATCGTTTCTTCTACCCACCATCTTGAGTCATCGTGGGCAGGAGGGGACGAGTCTGGGTCTGCATGTTGATGATATGTCCATTCATTCGTGGGGGGCCCAACTCGAGACGGTTGTTGAGAAGCTACAGGATCTGGCAATCAGTTTAGCTGTCGTCATCACCCAACATTTGGGGGCCCCCTTGGCCGAGAAGAAGATGGTTTCTGCTGCTAACTCCAATGCGTTACTAAAAACCATCCTGGCCAAGTTAGGGTCCCTTGCGGGTCGAGGAGAGCGGGCCGCTACCAATTTGGGTTTGGCTTTTACCGCCGGTAAACATCAAGGGTGTAGATTTGCTCGTGCTGTTCGGAAGAAGCGGTTTAGAACTTTCAATTTCAGGATCTCCAAGCTCCGCGGGTTGAAGGTATCCCAGGGTAAGAAAGCGAGGTTGTTTAAGACAGGGATTCTTCCTACGATCTCTTTCGGCATGGAGGTGCAAGGAATTACACCACATGAGCTGCTGCGGATCAGACGGGCTGCTGCCAGAGCTGGAGGTGTCAGCAAGCGGGGGTGCAACCTTGACCTCATGTGGGCCGTCTCCCCCAAGGACGACCCCATTCACCTGGCCGCTGGAGCGTTAAACAGGTATGCTTGGGAGTGGTGGCACATGTCAGAGCAATCCTCGTACGGACCTCGTCGCCATGCGGATGCGATTAGCACTGGAGAACTAAGCAAGACCTTCCACGTGGTTGAGAAGGAGTTTCGGAAGTCTCAGGGCAAGTCTTGGCTGGTCCGCACCAAAGGACCCATATCGGCTATGTTACTGTGGCTCCAGGAAGCGGGCTGGTCTTGGGACAGCCCCGCTGTCCTCGTGAGTGCTAGTGGTCAACGCTATGTTCTGACTGAGAGCCCGCCCCAAACTGTTGCTGAAGGTTTCACAAGAGACCTCAGTAGGCATTTCCTAAATAGGTACCTGAGGAAAGTAGCTCGTGAAGTAGGATTTGATTGTCCAATTGTAGGGGAGGGCTTTTGGCTCCCTGTAGTTGTTCGCACGGCCAAGCAGCAAGATGGTGAAGGGAACCACCTCTACCGCCAAATTTTATCTGGAGCTCTTCCCACTGGGGCTGCTTTGATCCAGTGGGGATATCAAGTTGAGGAGGTCTGTCCTCTATGCCAGACGGCGGAAGACACCTCGTGGCATAGGATGTGGCAGTGCCCCTGCCCTGAGGCCGAGGAGAGGAGGCAGGGGCATTTTGGTTTAGAATTCTTAGCCCAGGTCCGAGCCGCTGGACCTAATAGTGCGTTACTTTCTCGCCTGTGGCCTGTCATGCCAGAGGTAGATGCCCCTGCTTCTGATTGGAAACTCACTTTTGTAGGGCCGCAAGGAGAGGAAGTCGACCCCTTTTTCTTTGAACCTGATGAGACGCTTTTCTCAGACGGCTCCTGCTACCAAGGCGAGGCCCCTGAGGCAGCAAGAGCGGGATTTGGGATTGCGTCGATGTCAGACGACGGAAGTTTGGTCAGAGGGGTATTTGGCCCCCTCCCTTCCATGCACCAACAGTCGAGTGGTGCTGCAGAACATGCTGGTTTGGCGGTCGCTATATTGCGAAGGAATGTGAACAGTGATCGTGCCGCCAGCAGCATAAGAGTTGACTATTCTGGTCTCTTTGCGGGAGTTCGGAACGCCTCGAGGGTGTTGCCGGGCAGGACGCAATGCAGTTTCTTTTGGCGGGAGATTGGCAAGTGTCTCCGAAATAATCCTTGGCCGACTCTTTCCAAGGTGAAAGCTCACCGCTCATTCAGTGCTGCCACCGATGCTGAAGACTATCTGAACTTAGCGGGGTCGACCATGGCTGATTTATTTGCTAAGCGTGGTGCCCAGGTGCATAATATTCCACCAAGTGATCTAGAGGCTCTCAAGCAAGGAGAGCTTGAATATCAAAGCCTTGTCGCAGGCGTCATCCATGTTCTCAAGGCGTGGCCCAGCTGCAGCCAGCAGTTTGGGAAGATTTCCAGGGCCCCGAGGCCCAAAGTGGTCAAACAAGGGGTTGCGCACATTCCCTCAGCACATGGCAAATGTTTGAGATGCCTTAGGTGTCTGAGGGTAGTGTCGGGTCAGACCTCCTCTCCGTGCGTTGCTCCCAACCCCACGATCCGCTCCCTACTGGAGGGTGGTGCGGGCACTGGGCATAAGTTGCATTGGGCCCGTTGTGAGGAGTCTGATGCCCCGATCATATTTTGTGTATTGTGTGGTGGCTCAGCATCGGTCAAAGCTGATAAGCTACTGAAGCCATGCACGAATCCCAGGCGGTCCTCTGAGCGTTCTAAGCTTCTCACAGGGATCGTTCCTGGCACGTCCCTGCGTCTGGGCAAGTCCTTTCCCCTTTCGTCCTTTCCCCCTTTCCCGTTCCCTGCTTCCACCCCTTGGACTTCGACCCAGGACGAGGGAGTTTCTTCTTTGTAGTCAGCGTTCGGTGCTCTTGGAGTGTCTGGACGCTCGTCAGTCTGTTGAGTCTGTTGAGGAGGAGGAGGAGGAGGAGGAGGAGGAGGAGGAGGCCTCTTGGGCGCCTCTTGGGTCACTCTTGGGGCCTCCTGGGAGCTTCCTGGGGGCCTCTTGGAGGGTTGTTGGGGGCCGTTGGGGGCTTCTTGGGGGCCTCGGGGCCTTTTGGGCCGTCATGGGGCCATCTTGGAATCCTCTTGGACAATATTGGGGGCCGTCTTGAGCCGTCGGAATGCCGATAAGAAGCAAATGCCAACATCTGTCAAACACCACAGGAAAATCAATGATTTTGGCCTCTTCGTGCCCTCCTGGAAGACCTCCTCGACGCCTTTTGGCCCGTCTTGGAGCCCTCTTGGGGGCATCCTGGGCAGTCTTGCGCCATCTTGAGGCCATCTTAGGCCGTCTTCGGTGCATCTTGGGCTCCAAGGGCCATCTTAGCCGTCTTGGAGGCCATTTTGGATTTCTTGGAGGCCTCTTGGGCCGTCTTGGGGGCCTCTTGGGCCGTCATGGCGCCATCTTGGAGGCCTCGTGGGCGATCTTGGGGGCCTCTTGGGCCGTCTTGAGCCGTCGGAATGCCGAAAAGATGCAAATGCCACAACCTTTCAAACACATGGGGCAAATCAGTGGGCCGCCTTGGGGGCCTCCTGGGGGCCTCTTGGGCCGTCTCGGGGGCCTCCTGGGGGCCTCTTGGGCCGTCTTAGGCCATCTGGAGGCCATCTCAGGCCGTCATGGGTGCATCTTGGGCCGTCTTGGAGGCATCTTGGGGCCATCTTAGCCATCTTGGAGGCCATCTTGGGCGTCTTCGAGGCCTATGGGGCCCTCTTGGGCCCTCTAAGGGCTCTCGTGGGGCCCTCTTGGGAGCCCTGGAAGGCCTCTTGGTGCCATCTTGGAGGAGCGGGGATAACGTTCAGACTCCCCCCCCCCAAACAGGCCAAAATGGGGCCAACATATCAGTAAATTGGCGCCCAGAGGGCTGGTGGGATAACGTTCAGCCCCACCCCAAAGATGCCCAAATGGGGCCACAACCTGAGTAAAACTAATGATTTGGGCGCCCAGAGGGCTGGTGGGATATTTTTCAGCCCCAGCTTACGAGGCCAACATGGGGCCAACACCTTGGTAAAACTAATGATTTTGGCTTTCTCGCCGAGGCCGTTTTGGACGCCCTGACACCTCGCGGGGGGGCCCGAAAAAGTCAAAAGGAGGGGTAAGGGGAGGGGTAAAGCCCTCCCCGCAGGGGAAGAGGGTTTTCTGGAAGAGGGAAGAGGAATCTCGTTAGACCACCTGTCGCCCAAAGGGCTGGTGGGATTTTGGTGCAAATCAATTATGCATTTGATCTCCTGCTCGACTAATCCTCGGGAAGCATGTACCCACCAGAGGTGGACATCTGCAACTGCGGCGCGGACCTGGGGCGCCCCATTCCGAGGCCAGACCTCCTGGCCTGCAGCGATCTGGAGGAGGGCACCCTGCCGTGGCGGATTCAGATGTACGGTGCGGCGCTCTACTGGCATGTGGCCTCGGTGCCCGGAGACCAACACGGCACTTTAGACCTGAACATGTTGCGAGGTAAGGACGTCCTGGAGGTTGGGTGCATGCGCGGCGGAGGGGCCCGCTACCTGGCCACGGTGGCAGGCACCCGGAGCTACGTGGCGACCGACATCGAAGACGAGCACATCGAGCTCTGCCGCCGCCGATGGCTACCGAGTGGGGATGTCCGCCATCCTGGCGGCCTGAGATTTGAGGTTGCCGCCGCGGCCAAGCTGGCCGAGGTCTACCCGGCCGACTGCTTTGACTTTGTCCTCTGTGTGCAGTCCATCGCCCTGTTTGCAGATCCCGAGGGGTTCGTGCGCAGCGCCCGCCACGTGCTCCGGCCGGGGGGGCGTTTGGTCATCTGCGAGGCCCTCTCGCGCAGGCACTTGCAGAAGCTGTTGACGTCCGTGGAGGGGGCGGGTCTTGTCTGCGACGCCGTGAACGATTTGAGCGGCGCGGTGAACTCCGTGGGCTTTTGTAATATTGTCGGAGAGCGCTCGTACGTGCATTTGATCGCCAGCAAGGGGTGACATCAGGAAAAGACGGGTGTACTCGAAACGATGTTGGTTGTGGTTTTCATTGTGACTGCGGTGCACTTGCGGTCGGTAAGGTTGGGAGCCGAAACGGGCACAACGTTCCATCCAAATTTGCGATACTCTATTCTAGCCTCCTGGAGGCTGCCATCTCTGCGTTCATCCAGCGGCATGGATGTTAGCGGCCATATGTTAACGAGGACGTTCCGTTGCGTTGTTGATGCAGATTGGGGAACCACGGAGGTACACGTAGGCGTAAGAGAGAGAGAGAGCAAGGGAGAGAGAGCGAGAGAGGGACAACGAAGAGGAATAGAGAGAGAGAGAACGACAAAACAAATAAACAAAGAGGTGCATATATACATGTGTACTCATATAGAGGAAGAGAGAGAGGGGGGGGGGGGAAAAACAAGGCAGGAGGATGTAGGTAGGTAGAGAACATGGGGAAGGGGCACGACAACGATCGTAGGGCTTTCCGAGAGGATGAGGAGGCAGAAGCAGAGGAGGTTGAGGAGGAGAAAGGAAGGGGACGTGGATGAGGATGTTGCCGTTGTCATCACATCTCGCATCGCGATGGAGTATCCCCACCCTCCTCGTCCTCCGTCCTCCTACTCGTCCTAATCTCCACTAATTGCCCCCCCTCCTCATACCTCAGCCTCCTCCGACGTCGCTCTCTCGTCATCCTCCTTTGCATCCTTTCCCCGCTCTCATCCCTCATCTTCCTCTTGGTCTTTCTTCTCCCTCCTCCTCCCCCGTAAGGTCGTGATGATGAGTTGCCGTCTTTGAGAAGTGCCATGGGCCCGATGATGGCCATGAGGATGCGTTTGATGAGGTTAATCGGTGGTCCATGTCTAGCTTCTGCGCCATAGTTAGTGGCATCGGCGCAGAGGTGTTGCTGACTTTTTGCTCTCCTATCTTGTTGGAACAGGTTTTGAAAGACGCTGCGTCAAGTCAACTGGAACGAGTTGCGGGCACACATCATGTAATCCAGGGACGAGCCTGTTACGACAGTTTCAGTGGGCCAATGATCCAGTGCGTACTCGTGCTTTGAGAAGGGCTCAACCAAGTCCTTGACCTGTTGAGCGCTGCGGACCAGGGTGTGCGGGATTCAGCTGGGCTAAGAGTTGCCGTCGCGTCAATGCCCGCTCGGTGGTCGGTTCTCTGATTGGGTCTGCCATAGGTTTTGGCAGTGGCCCGCAAGTTCAGGAGAACGAGAAGAATCAACTCGTGGAGCTGGCGATCATCGAAGCGGCGCTCAGCTTAGATTTTGAAGACATTAAAGAGATGCTCCTTTCCACTGACGCGGTATTCGAGCGCCCAGGTATCACGTTCCGCGACCTTGCCGAGAACAGTGCATTCAGGTACATTGCCATCATGAGGACCATAGAGAGGAACCGGGTGTGGTGTTTGAGGTTGTTTCCATGGACGGATCGCGTACGAGGCACCTGGTAAAATAAGGAGTTCAGCAGGACCGCGTGGGGACATGTACAGATCACCGTGGGGATTCTCTGGGATACTGCTTGTTTTTTGAACAGTTTGGGGGGCCATGCACCAAACGCCTCAAGCGTTCGAGCTGCTGCAATGGCCATGGTGGCCAACTATACTTGCTTCAGGTGTTGCCCATGATGTCTCGGATTGTGAACATATCCATTGGTCGTCGAAAGTAGGCTTTCTGGGTTCCGCAGACTCCACTATACTTCATGCGCCTTCCTACTTCAATGATCGAGTGGCTTCACTATCCGTCCTCCTGAGGCGGCGGAAGGACCCAATCTTTTTCAACGCCTTGCTACTTCATATTTCTACATACTTCTTCTGACCGATGGGTACTGTGGGTCTTTTCCACTGGCCCGGGGCGGAGAGGTCTCTTACAGTGGAGGCTGCGACGCTGCTCGCACAGTCGCCGCTCCTCGAGGGGCTGCGCGAAGTCGTGGCCCACGTGGCGGGCGACTCCAGCCCCACCTCCTACTCCGGGGGCGGGGAAGCCGGCAGCGACGCCGCCGACGCAGCAGCCGAGGGGGGGGGGGACCGCAGCCCACCCGCAGGGCTCCCCCCCCGGGAGCTGCAGGGGGTCTCCGGGCGTGCCGAGCGACTGCCGAAGCAGCTGACGCAGCAGCCGAGGCGCGGGGATCGCAGCCCACCCGCAGGGCTCCCCCCCGGAGCTGGAGGGGGTCTCCGGGCGTGCCGCGCGACTGCCGAGGCAGCCGTGCTCCCGGCGGCCCGCCCTCTGCCCCATTGTGCCCCACCGTGGCTCGCCCTCCCTCCTCCTCCTCCTGCGTCTCCTGCTCCTCCTCCTCCTGCTCCTCTTCCTCCTGCTATCGCTATCGCTATCGCTATCGGCTCGATGTCCTGTCGGACGCAGCCGTCCCGAGGGGGGGGCCACCTCCTCCCCCCCTCTCAGAAGAGGTACTCCCTGTGGGAGCCGAACACGATGATCTTGCCCCCCTCGGTGGCCGCCAGCCTCCTCCACCTAAGGAAGGCGGCACGCTCACCACCCGAGGGGGCGACGGCGATGATGAACTCGCCGTTCAGGTGGGCGCCCTCCAGGATGAGGAAGTGGTTGTGCTGGGAGGCGCCGTGGGCGCCAGTGCGGTTGAAGAAGGCCTGCTGGTGCCCGATGCTCTGCTGGTGCCCGTTGGTGTGCTGCTGTTTCCCGCAGGTGTGCTGCTGGTTCCCGTAGGCGTGCTGCTGGTTCCCGTCGGAGCGGGGCGGAGGCTTGGCCCCCAAGTGGGCCGTCCTCCTGGTCTGGGCGGGTCGTCGTAGGGCCTACCCCCTCGCCCTGCAGGGGCGCCGAAATTTGCCCCGCCAGATTTTGCCTCCCGCGCGGCTGCCGCCATGTCGTGGTTCTCGGTGTACGTGGTTTCGCCGTCGTACTCGCTGTCCGTGGCGTTGCTCTCTGTGTCGTTCTGGCTCGCTGGGTCGCTGTCGTCGAGTCGGCCGTCGGAGTCCTCCCCGTGAGAGTGGTCCTGGGGCCGCTCGAGGTGGCTGCGCAGGTCGAACGAAACCCTGCGTCTCGCTGGCTGCCTCGGGTCGCCGCCTGCTGCTTCTCGCAGGCTGCCTCGCGCCGCCGCTGTACTCGTGGTGGTAGCCGTCGGAGTCCTCCTGGAAGGAGTGGTCCTGGGGCTGGTGGCGGCGTCATCCTTGGTCGCGCGCTGGCCGCGGGCGTCGTCGTGCTCGGACGCGTCGCCCTGGTCGGCCGCGGACCAGTGGGCGCTGGTTACGACACCAGCGAAAATCGCCTCGATGCGTGCTGGAATGGGGATGCCGTCGGCGGCCATGGAGACGAAAGCAGCCGCGTTGGGCGCGCAGATGCCTGCCGCCTCTAGTGCCGCGCGGGCCGCGGATCGCCACTGCGCACCCGATCTCGCCGCAGCTCCGATGACCTCAGCTGCCACGGCAATCTTATCACGCGCCTGGGTGCCGCCAATGCGCTGATTCGTCAGCTGCAACTTCGTCGTGCTGCAGCTGATGGTGTGCTCTCGCACGGCCCGAAGCAAGTCCTCTTCCACTGCCGTCTCTTCTCGCACAGCGCCTGTAACTGATGGCGTAGTGATGTTGCCGCTCTTGCCCGCTGCCACTGCCGCTGCCGTGCCCCTCGTTTCACATTTGCCCTGACCCCTGAATCGTAGATGATCACATCGGGCTCTATCTTCGCCTTCCTTCGTCTCGCACGTGTTGGCTGGGTCCTCGGCTAGGTTATTGGTGAGGGGCTCCATCCTCACCGCCTGCTTCTCACAGTGATGTGTTTGCGATGGCGTCTGGGCTCTGTCATCCAGATGGCCTGTGTCATCGCCCTCCAGCTTCGCTGGCGCTGTTGCTGGCGCCACATCACGCGCACGGGCGGCCGCGCCTGCAGCTAATGACGACTGTACTCCATTCCTAGCGCCAATTCCCGAGGTCGCATCAAGCTTGCCCTGATCCCTGAACCGTAGATGATCGCGTCGGGCTCTATCTCCGCCTTCCTTTCTCTCGCGCATGGCTGAGTCCACTTGGAGTGTTGACTCTTCACCGCTGCTGCCACTGCCGTTGCTTCCTTGAGTCTTGACTCTGGACTGCTGCTGCCACTGCCGTCCCCTGCCATTGTTTCTTGATTCTTGACCGCTGCTGCCACTGCCGTTGCTTCCGCCAGCTGCCTGGGGCGACGCCCGCCCTTTCCCGCAGGGGTCGTCCGCTTCGGCGCTGTAGCTGATGTCTTCTGGCATCCAGCGCTGTCCCCAAAAAGGCTCATGATGCGCTTGTTGCCACCACTGGTGCCACGCTCGCAATTGGCACTGCAGATCGGAGATGAGTTGACGTTGAGACTGCAATTGATGGCTCGCTGCCCGCTGCGTCGCCACCTGGCGCGCTTTCCGCGCGAGGCGGACCTGTTGGGCCCAGGGGTTCTTCTGCTGTTGCTGCTGCTGCTTCACAGGCTCCACGCTCTGCGTGCCGAGCGAGGCACCATGAGCGTCCTGCCAGGGCCGTGCCACATGACGAGGCTCCATCGCGGCGCGGTCGGCAGGACCTGCGAACGCACGCGCGCGCCTGGGGCCAGCCCGCGAAGCCGCCAGCCCTGTGGCCCCGGAGGGCCGCAGGAGGGCGGCGGCGGTTCGGGCCCCCGATGGCCCTTGAGCCAAAATGGCTTGAGCCAAAATGGCTACGGACCTTCCTCCTGCTCCTCCTCCTCCTCCTCCTCCTCCTCCTGCTCCTCCTCCTCCTCCTCCTCCTCCTCCTCCTCCTCCTCGGGGGGGGGGGGCCCGTCGGGAGCCCGCGCCCGGTGCCCCGCCGCGCTGCGTGGCTGCTGGGCGCGTCCGGGGAGGGTGCCACGGCTGTTGGCGACGCGGCATACGCTGGAAGCGTCGCCGTCCCTTGAGAGTCGACCCGCGCGATGAGATCAGGGGCGGAAAGAGGGGGGTGATGATTAGGGGGGGGATATCATGGCGTGGGCCATGATATTTCACCAGAGTTCATGGCGCCTCTTCTTGTTTCATTACGTCCCTGGCCCCCCCGCTGGGCCGCGAACAATGCCGCTGGTCATGATTTGCACCCCCCCCTCTTGGACACCCCCCTCTTGGCCGCTCCCGGCAGCCTGCCCAAGGCTGCCCTTGCCTCCCGGCTTCCTCGGTCCATCCTGAGCCGCCGTCGCTATGGCCGCGTCCCGCTCGAGAAGTTTCGGAGCGGCCTCCCAAGGCCTTTGCAGCCTTATCGTGCATCCTGATGATACGGGTCGACTGTAATGCTTGTCCCGTGCGGGCGCCTCTACGAGGGAGGCCCACCAGGGCGGGATGCACGGGTCTGGTTCCGTCAATGTTTCTCAAGGGGTGTTCTCCAGAGGCCATCGTCTCTTTGAGTTTCAGTGTTCTGACGCCTCGCCTCTTTTTGCCTGTCTGCGATTCAAGGTCGTCGCATGCATCGAACCTCTCAAAACCTTTTAGCACGCAACAGCCTTGATATATGGAAGTGCAGGTATCTCAAGTGCAAGCATCCCACACGCGATGGAGTGGTGCTTGATATTTTTCCTGCTGGGTGACAGGCAGGCATAGTCAATGCTAATTAAAATGCTGCAATGATCTCTCCTCGCACCCGCTATTCTCCTCGTCATCCTCATCTCCGCTTGCCCCTCCCCATCTTCCTCCCCGTCCCCCAGCGCCCCCCCCTTCCGCATCCCTCATCCTTTCCTCCTCCTCATCTTCCTCGTCTCCTCTTCGGCCCCCCATCGCCACCCCTCTTTGCCCTCCTCCTCCTCCTCACCTCTCCCCCCCTTGTTTTCTTTCTTTCCTCCCCCCCCCCCTCCTTGATCCTTATCCCCCGCCCCTTGTTTTTTTTGTTTCTGGGTTTCTCCTACTTTTGTTGGGGGGCCCGAGACGGCGCGCGCCCGCGGCTGGCCCTCGGCGGCCCTTGCCCCGCCGGCCCTGCCGCCATGGCGTTGCCGGGCATGGCGCAGCACGCGCCGCCGCCGCGGGAGTCCCCGGGGGTTTGAGAACTGCTCATGAAGTTCCGACTTTCGGGGGCGGCTAAGAGGGGGGTGATGACGACTAGGGGTGGGTGGGTATCATGGCGGGGGCCGTGAAATCTCCCCAGATTTCATGGCGCATTATTATCTCAAGACGCCCCCGGCCCCCCCCTGGGGCCGCGCACGTGCCGCCGGCCATGATTTGCACCCCCCCTCTTGGACGCCCCCCTCTTGGCCGCCCCCGAAGCCTGCTGTGGCCTCGATCACCCTGGGGTGGAGCAATGCTCATGAGGTTCCGACCTGCTGTAGCCTTGTTCACCAGCAAGAGAGGATGAAGAGAGGAGGGTGGAGGAGGAGGAGGAGGAGGAGGAGGAGGAGGAGGAGGAGGAGGAGCAGGAGGAGCAGGAGGAGCAGGAGGAGCAGGAAGGACTCAGAGGAGGAAAAGGTGCCCACACCTCGACCCTCCCCTCGTTCCCCCTTTCTTGGGGGCCCTGGGCCTCCGTCGCCGCCACCGCTGGAGTCGCCTCGAGATCCTGGTCAGGACGCTCCCCAGGAGAGGTCCGGGGAGTAGCGGTGGGTACCTCTTGGTTTCCCCAAGAGCTGCGAGCACCAAGAATGAATGCAAGCCGGGTGTCGAAGCACATGGGCAGTAATGCAACACTATGGGCAGTAGTGTCGCACAGCGGCTTTCCAGGCTTCTGCTGGGATTGCCGCGAGCTGTCGAAAATCATACGCATTGCTCTCGCAGACTCTCTTCGCATGCTTGTACAATTCATTCGTCCTTGACTGTCTCGGCCTGCCCCGGGGTCGTCTGCCGGCCGGCGGACGCAGCTCCGAAGAAGACGACTGGAAGACCGCACGCCGCGAGCACCAAGAGGGTACCGAAATTGGAGGGTTTTCACGTGTCGGGCCTCGGGAGGCCATGCTCTCGTTCGGCCCCGTCTCGATCCTGTTCGGGGTGCTCGGAGCTCTCGCCAGGATGTGGTCCTCAAAGTGCCATGGGAGCAGCACGAATCAGGAGGGACAAAAAACACACAGACACAATCAATCGTCGATTCCCCAGAAACTATGGGACAATATGGGAAGTGGGGGGAAGACAGAAACCCAGAAAATACATGAAGATATGGGGAATCCTTTTGTTTGTGTGTATTTATTGGTGCGTCCCAGGGCCCCTTCAGTAAGGCAATACCTTCATCCCGGGGCGCCGGTGGTCCATGACGTCGGCGAGGCTCCCGGAGGGGAGCGTGCAAGGGCCCGCCGCTGTCCCAGGCGCCCTCGGGGATCCTCGTCGCCTCCGAGCGGGGCGCTCCGAGTGGCAGCGCACGGACAGGCTTAAGTCGGGCACGTCCCTCTACAGGAGCCTGTTTTTTTTGGATTCAGGCAAGTTTACTTGCATGGCGTTCGCCCCCCCCTCCCCCCCTCGCCCCTCTTCAAGCGAATGCTAGCGTGCACGTGCCTTTCGACTTGCGTGACTTCCGCGCCCCCCCGAACGTGCAAGTCGTTTGCGGCTTGCTTCAGGCTCAGCCCCCCCTTTCCCCGTCCATGCAAGTAAATTTGCCAGAGTCTATAAAAAAACAGGCACCAGAAGGAATCTTCGGAAATAGTTAAAAAAAATCCTGGGACGATTTTGCGAATCTGTTTGAGCATGATTTGCTTATTGTCTGCACCTTTCGCCCCAGGTCCGCGTGTGTGGGGGGGGGGACACGCCCGACCTGAGGCTAGCCGGGGCTAATTACATGGGGAGGCCGTCTGTGCGCAGCCCAGAGCTTCCCCAGAGGCGAGCCCAGCGCAGCCTGGCGCCTCGCACGTCGTCGTGCCGTCTCGGGGGAGGGGCTCAGAGTTGCCCCCCCCTCCTCCTCCTCCTCCTCCTCCTCCTCCTCCCCCTCCCTCCTCCTCCCCCTCCTCCTCCTCCTCCTCCTCCTCCTTTTTTGCGTTAGACCGACCTTAGGTCACCCTGTGGCGCAACCTGGCGCTTCGCATGTCGTCATGCCGACTCGGGGGAGGGGCTCAGAGTTCGGGGGGGCCACGCTTCGTAGGAATCGGAGCGCCGGAGGTTTGGAGACGAGGCGATGCCAGACTCCCGCGGACTCTGCACGACACACGTCAGAGTCCAGAGGTTTTCCAGTAACTCGCGGCCCACCGGGTTCCGTTCGCGGTCCCGTGGGGCCGATCATGCAAGGACTCTGGGCACAAAGTCAGCCCAGGCGAGGGCCTGGGCCCATGTAAATTGCCGGGAGCGCTCTCTGCTCCGCTCCGCCGAAATCCGTGCCCTCCTCCTTCCCTCCTTCTCCTCCTGCTTCTCCTCCTCCTTTTTTACGTTAGACCGACCTTAGGTTACCCTGTGGCGTTCGTCTTCCTCCTCCTCCTCCTCCTCCTGCTCCTCCCCCTCCTCCTCCTCCCCCTCCTCCTCCTCCTCCTCCTCCTCCTCCTCCTCCTCCTTTTTTGCGTTAGACCGACCTTAGGTCACCCTGTGGCGTTCGTCATCCTCCTCCTCCTCCTTCTCCTCCTCCTCCTCCTTCTTCTCCTCTTCCTCCTCCTTCTCCTCCTCCTCCTTCTCCTCCTCCTCCTCCTCCTCCTCCCCCTCCTCCTCCTCCTCCTCCTCCCTGTGCTCACGTTCGATCGGTTGGGCCCCAGGCAGGCGGGGCCTCGCTCCTGCTCCTTCCTGGAGGGCCTGTGGGGGGGCAACTGTCAGACGCGTCTCTCGATCGCCCGCCTTCTCCCTCTCGTGCCCTACAGCCACCTTGGGGCCGCTGGGGCATGGCGCGCTTCTTTCACGGAGGAGGAGGAGGAGGAGGAGGAGGAGGAGGAGCCCTCTTCCCCTCTTCCCTCTTTCCTCGCTCCTCCCCCGCTCCTGCCTCCTGCCAGTGGTCGTGCGCCAAGCAGTGGGGTCGGTTGGCTCGCACCCCTTGGCCGCGCCATGGGCCTCATCCGTCTCCCGGGGTCCTCTCCTGCCCCCTCCTCGTCTTCCTCCACCTCCTCCGCGACCGTGCATTTAATTGCGTTCTACAGTCGGCAATGATTAGTAGGTCGACCCTGCTAAACCAAGGGTACCCTCGTGTCCTGTGTCTCGCGACCCATGCCTCCTGCATTCCTGTGGCGATGCGGCACTCGGAAGAGTCCTGTGTCCCCTCGCGTGTCCTGTCCAATCAAGTCCGACGCTATGTGAGGCCCGCGGCAGCGGGCCTCACATACAGTCGGACTTGCTTCAATGCGCGGGCGCCTGGGCCCGTGCATTGAAACGAGCAGCGTCCGTGTCTTTGTCGTGCGGGTCGCTTCGCGCAGGCTCGCTGTCGGCCTCGAGGCAGCCGTGCCCCGTTGCCCGCGGCGGGCGTCCTCCGCCCAGCAGCGGCCCTGCCCCATTTCGGGCAGCCTCTGCTGTTGGTTGGGGGTGGACAGAACCCCCAACAGTGACACGTCGATTTTCGGTTCTCGAGAGGGCGCCGTGGCCGTTATTTTCCAGGCTTGCGGCCGCCAGGTTTGGGCCTCAGGTCGTTATCACTAAACCACGTTTTACTAAAGGGGGGTCTGTCCATCCACCTCGTTCCCGTCGGCGGTGCCCCCGCGTCGGGCGCGCCCAGGAGTGGCCCGGAGCCATCAGCGCGAAGTTCACGGACCCCATCCGGCATGGCCCGGGCTTGCGCGCAGACAGCGCTTGGACGGCAGAGTCGACATGTTCTTAGATGACCAGCATCTTTGGCAGACGCCGAATATCGCTGTCACTTTCTAGCCACAAGCGCACATGAACACATCGAGTGTCGTTGAGTATACAAACGCATTCGGGATCGGACGCGTCTATATATATATATATATATATATATAGAGCACGCGGCCGTTGCGCTCGGCGCGGTACAAGGTCGGGGAAAGGGTAAATCCGTCTTCGGTATGTTCCGGTTTTAACAGCAAGGTCCCACTTGGTACCCCAAGGCAGCCCCATAATCACCTCCAGCTTTGACTAGATTCTCACTTTTTTTGTGGGCCTCCTGGGTGCCACGTCAGAGGGCGCTCCATGCGAAGATCATGCGCCGATTTTGAGGGGGGCGAAGGAGGAGGACCCACACCTCCATGCGTCGCGTACAAACAACAGGACGGCCAGTTGTTTGCCAAGGTCCGGGCGCCAGGACCACTCAAGGAACGACCCGCGACGAAAGGCCGGCCGTGGGGACAGGGTCGAGTCGCTCCAGGGGTCCGCGTCGTGGAGCAGGCACCTGGGACCCAGAGGTGGCCCCAGCTGGCGTCAATGGACGCCCAACGGCGTGTAGAAAGCCCAGGGCGATCACAGCACCGCCGCTCGGGGGGCCCTGTGCCCCAGACTGCCCCGCGGGCCTGTTGAGCGGAGCCGCGAGTTCCTCCGGGGGGCTGCCTGCGCGCAAGCCTGAGCTCTGCCGGCCCCATCACCGGCAACCCGGTCCGGAGGCAGATGGCGGACTCGTGCGCCAAGCTGGGCGCGCCGGAGTCCCTGTGCCAGAATGGCTTCCGCAGGTACTTCACGGACTCCGCGGGCCTGGTGCCCGTGCAGGGGAGGCGGGCCGTGGAGCACATGGAGAACAGCTTGGTCCACAGCTGGAAGTCCACGCGGCGGCCGGTGGCGATGCCGGGCGCGGACCACTACGAGAAGCCCGAGGGCATCCGGCAGGTTTGGCGGCGTGGGGGAGGGGTGTGGGGCGATGGAGCCTGTTTTTTTGGATTCAGGTAAGTTTACTTGCATGGCGTTCGCCCCCCCCCCCCCCCCCCCTCGCCCCTCTTCAAGCGAATACTAGCGTGCCGCGCCCCCCCGAACGTGCAAGTCGTTTGCGGCTTGCTTTAGGCTCAGCCCCCCCCCCCCTCGTCCATGCAAGTAAACTTGCCAGAGTCTAAAAAAAACAGGCTCATGGGGAGGGGGGCCCGAGGACCCCGAGATCCGGGCGATGCCTTTTTTCACAAACTGGCCTGGTTGCCTTGTTTCGGGCCCCGGGGCCATCGCAGATCGATCCGGCTCGAAACACGTAGCAGGAACATGGGGGCTATGGCTCCAGTCGCGCTTCGTTCGCGCTCACCCTCTTCCGACTCTTGCACTTCTATAGTCATCATCATCAACATCACATCCCCACTGATTTCTTCACTCATCATCACCACCATCATCACAGTCGCTCACACTCACGCATTCACTTGTCCGTCTACAGTCATCATCATCAGCATCACTCGTCCACGCACTCCCTCAGGCATCATCACCATCACCGCATTAACTCACACACTCCTTCCACAGTCATCACCATCAGCATGACTTACCCACACTCCTTCACTCAACATCATCACCATCATCACATTCATTCACACTCACGCATGCACTTGTCCTTCTGTATGTACGATCATCAGCATCATTCACCCACTCACCCCTTCAGACATGATCACCATCATCACATTCATTCACACTCACTCACTGTCTCACACACTCGCACGCAGACGCTCATCCTAAGTGGGTTTCTGGTTGGGGCCCGCAGATCATATGACTAATCCGAGAACAGCGAATTGCGAGGAAGGCTCAGGCGGGAGCCCCTTTCCCAAGTGGCCCGCAGACTATGTTATTAGCCCGAGCGGGTCATCGGGATCCTGTACCTGTTTTCATGTTTGGGTTCCTGAGGCCTGGATATGGAGGAAGTCTCAAGCGCGAGCCTCGTCTGTGAGCGACTTGCGAGGAAGTCTCAGGCGGGAGCCCCCTCCATATGGGGCCGCAGTTGATGTTATTTAATCGCTTCGCTCATTCCGCCGGCCCATATTGCCTTGCCACTGTCCCTTGTAGGGGTGTTGTTGTCAATGCGGTGCGGTTGGGCGGCTGCCATTTTTCGGAGGCGGTGGGTGGCGGGTCAGAGGCCTCACGGATGTTGGTTGGGCTCTCGTGGTTGGCCTCTCAGAGGCTTTGGGAGGCAGTTTTGAGGCCTCTTGGGGGCCGGGTTGGGGCTTCTTGGGGCCTCTTGGGGGCCTCTTGGGGCTTCTTGGAGTGCCCCTTGGAGGCCCACTGGGGCCTCTTGGGGCCTCCTGGGGGCCCTCTTGGGGCCGTTTCTCTCTTGGGCCGTCTTGGGCGCCTTTTGGGTTGTCTTGGGGCCATCTTGGGCCGTCTTGGGGCCCTCTCGGACGCTTCGTGGACCGTCGCGGGGCGGTCTTGGAAGCCTCTTGGGCCGTCTCGGAGCGCCGGTAAGCCGAAGGAAGATCTTAGATTTCTGCCTTTGTGGCCCTCGTGGGAGATCTCTTGGAAGCCTCTTGGGGCGTCTTGAAGGCGCTTTGGACTGTCTGGAGGCAGCCTTTGGCGTCTTGGATCGCTCTTAGATCGTCTCGGTCCATGCTCTTGGGAGCCTGCCGGGACCTGCCCGGGTTCTTGCCGGGATCTTGCCTGGACTTGCGGGGGTATTTCTCGTTTGGGGACCCCCAGGGGCGGCCCCGCGCGCGCGAACTAGAAATATTGTTAACCAGTTGCCGGAGATCTTAGCACGCCCTTGGCCAGTTGGGCCGGCAAATTATTCCGAGCGGGCCATCGGGATATTGTAATTGTCATGCATGTTGGGTTCCTGCGGCCTGAATATGGGGGAAGTCTCAGGCGGGCGTCTCGTCTGTAAGTGAATTGCGAGGAAGTCTCAGGCGGCAGCCCCCTTCCTATATGGGGTCCGCAGCTCACGTTATTAATCCGAGCCGGTCATCGGGATCCTGTAACTGATTTCACTTTTGGTCTCCTGCGGTTTGAATAAGATGGGGGAAGTCTCCGGCGGGAGCCTCGTCTGTGAGTGAATCGCGAGGAAGTCTCAGGCGGGAGCCCTCTCCCTGTGGGGCCTGCCGATCATGTGATTGATTAATCCGAGCGGGTCATCTGGATCTTGCAATTGTCGTAAATTTTGGGCTCCTGCGGCCTGAATGTGGGAGAAGTCTCCGGCGGGAGCCTCGTCTGTGAGTGGATTGCGACGAAGTCTTTGGCGGCAGCCCCGCTCTATGTGCCCGCAGATCATGTTATTAATCCCTGCGGGTCATCGGGATCTTATAACTGTCGTCATGTTTGGCCTCATCGAGTTTGAGTATAGGGGAAGTCTCAGGCTGGAGCCCCGTCTGTGAGTGGATTGCGAGGACGTCTCAAGCGGGAGTGCCCTCCCCATGGGCCCCGCAGCTTATGTGATTAATCCGAGCGGGCCATCGGGATCCTGTAATTCTCGTCACTCTTGGCTTCATTAAGCTTGAGTATGTTGGAAGAGGTTCCAGCTGGGAGCTCTCGAGCGGGGGCCTCATGCGAGTAACATTCGGTGCAGGTTGGTGCGAGCATCCTGCGAGATTGGTTGGATCCTCCAAGCTTCCGTCCTCCATCTTCACTTCCGAAACGTCCGATGTCGTTTTTGTTGGTTGTTGGCGTGGTAGATTGGAGAGGGAACCTGAAACGGCTCCCGCTCTAGCCGCGGGGGAGGGAACTTGAGGGAGCCTGCAGAGGCTCCCTCTCCCGCCTAGAGGAGGAATCTGAAAAAAGTAAGGCCCGCGGGGTTGCCCCAAAGGCTTCGCGATCTAGCCGTCGGCGAACGCGCGCGTGCTGGCTGAGGCGGCGACGGCCTCGAGGAAAACCGACGTGCTTGCCCCGTCCACGGGGGATGATAGGTGAACGTGGAGAAGATGCAGGAGGAGAAGGAGAGGGGAAAGGGTAAGGGGAGGGTGATGATGAGGAGGTGGAGAAGGAGGAGGAGGAGGAGGAGGAGGAGGAGGAGGAGGAGGAGGATATATATCACATGAGGAAGAGGAGGAGAGGCCACAGCAGATGGCGAGAGGAGGGTGTCCGCCATGGCGAAGAGGAAAGGGCGAAGGGCACGCTACGAAAATCGCACGCGGGGTCCCGCCGTCGGAGTAATGTGTTTTCGTTCGTAGGCAAGGGCGCGGCCCGGCCCTCCAAAAGGGAGCCCTCCTGCCTTCTCCAGAGGCGTTGCGGAAAGCCTCCTGCCCTTGGGCGCTCGACGATCCTCCGGACGCACGTTGGCCAAAGGTGCGTGTGAATTCGTTTGTGCGTGTGTGTGTGTTTGTGTGTGAATGTGCGTGCGTGTGGGATGTTTGCTCCTCTGCGTTGCATGAGCTTCGGCCTCTTCCGCGGGCATCCGCTCCCGCGTTTTTTCTGCAGGTGGCTGCCATCGTCCTGTCCACCCTCCTGCTACGAAGTATGGTAATCCGCCTAGGTGTGTCCCGGCTCAGCGCATCGCGACGGTGTCGTCACTTCGCCGCTGGAGGAACATTTGTGTGTGCGCATGTGTGTCTGTGCGTTTACCTTGTTCATCTGTAGTGATGTCACGCAACCTGTGTTGGCCTTCAGTACATTGCCTGCGTCGTGCTGGAGGTCTTCGGTGGACGAGCGCATGTTGGCGCCAGCGCACGTTTTGAAGACCATCGGGGAGCATCCTTGCTTCCTTCTCCCCTTTAGATCCGACGTTGCGGAAAAATGACACTTCGCGAGAGATCACGACCGAAACCCCGAACCCCACTTTTTCTCCCTGCGTGTTCCGAACTGGATCAATCCGCCATGGCCCCAGGGCCCGAAACATTCCTGCAGTGAACAGGCTGAGACGCCCAGATCAGAGGGCAGGCGGCCGCCCACCCCGCCCCCCCGGGTGCACGCGCTGCCCTAAGGTGCCGGAGCCGCCCCGCACCATACACGCCATCAGGGAGAGGCGCCACCTGCGGCAGCTGGAGTCCAAAGAGGAGTTTTCCGACCGCCCGCAGGGCGTCGGCATCGTCCACCGCGATGGCGGGCTGCGGGCCCAGGACCAGCCAGCCCGCGAGGCGAGCGATGCAACAACACGGGGTCGTGTGCGCCGACATTGGCGCGTAGGGTGCCCGCGTAAGGTCTCGCGCGAGCACCCTCGATTGAAATGTGGCGTGCCGCGCGGGCGGCCCGCGTGAGCTGCGGCGTACCTTCGCCGTGCCATTTTGCACTAGGCCCGTTTTTGATCGTCGATCGTCGTTCAGGTGGACGTGAGCGCGGAGATGGCGCGGAAGGCGAGGCCGCTGGACCTCTGGAGCCAGAGGAACGGCATCCCGTGCGCGTCCCAGGCTGGGGTCGGCGGGCCTCTCCCCAGAGGGCCCCAGAGGGGGGGGGGGGCAGGGACGGCCAGCCAGGTTTCTCTCCAGAGGCTGGGAAGCAAGAGTGCTCCTCGTGCCTCCGAAGGCTCGTGTGGTCGTTCCCGGGGCCTCCTATTCTTCTAATTACCCCGACTCCTTGGCGTCGTGTTTCCCGGAAGGACTTGGCGAGAGTGCTTGGCTGAATTCGGTGGGCGGCTGGGTTCCTGGTTTCCTGGTTTCTTGGTTTCCTGGTTTCCTGGTCTCAGCTTGCCGGCTCCGGGTTTCGGCGAACGTGCTGGGCCGTTTCTGGTGTGCGGCCAGGTTCCCCTGGGTTCTTCCGAGTTCCAGGGCTGGCCCGGACCTGGCCCGGGACCCCCAGACCGTCCGGGGGTCTTGGCATTGCAGTTCCCGGGTTCTCGATTTTTTTTGTTGTTGCCAAGTATATGGGTCTTAGGGACAATATTTATTACAAGTGTTATTATAGTCATTCTTATTATTGCTAAGTGTTAGTTTTATTAGTAGTATTATCATTATTATTATTACCATTGGTATTTGTATTAGTAGTATCATTCGTACTCTTATTAATATCATTGTCCGTATCATTATTACTATATATTATATACGTATATACAGATGTACAAATACATATACATGCATGGGAGATCCCGGGCCTGGGGTACCGGGCCGCAACCTCCCTTGTATGTGGGTGTCCCCATCCCCTGCAGGCCGCTCCCCAGGAGGCTCCCTCGGTCCAGGACCGCCCGAAAACACTCTAAGAGCACCAAGCTGGCGTTGAGACTGCCCAAAAGGCTTCAAAGACGCCCCAAGCTTGGGGCACTCTTGGGAGCCTTGGTGGCCATCTTGGGGCCATCCCAGAGGAGGTCGAACAAGAAAGGAGGGTAGTGAATTACAGACCCCCCCCCAGGAGGCCAGAATTGGGGCCAAAGCCCATGTTAGATCAATGATGTGCTCCTTCTCGCCGATGCCGTCTTGGATGCTCCAACGGGTCGCGATCCCCCCTTCAGAACCAGGGGTAGGGGGTAGGGGACAGGGTCAAGACACTCTCTTAGATAGCAAGCCGTCTAGCTCACTCCCACCCGCCCTCCCAACACATGTGTAACACCCGAGCCTGAGCATGTTCAGTGGTCGTCTTTGGATGAACAGTTTCTGGGAACCAAAACAGATCCCATGTGCTCGACGCTGGGGCGAGGTGCGCCACGCGTGCCAGGCGCGCCACGCGCGCCAGGCATCCCTGGGGCCCAAGCGTGAAGGGCACGCCTGGTGCGCCAGATGCGCCACGTACGCGTGCGCCAGGTGTGCCGCATACTCCATCCACGCCAGGTTCGCCACGTTTGGGGCACGTGTAGAGTATGTCAAGTGCGCCTGCGCACGTGACAGCACACATCAGGAAACATGGTAGCCCCCACCATCCTTGTCAAAAACCAATGCCCATCATTGTGTCTGCTGGGCCTGCGCACAGCAGGCCATACGCCACCACCCCGTCGTCACTGTCAAAAACCACTTGACGGTGATCGCGGGGCGGCCGCGCATGATCCGAATGTAGCCCCGAGGTGCATATCGTATTCTTTTTTGTCAGTGATGGTAGCCCTGTGCGCAGCAGGCAATGTGCTGGCACCCCCGCCGTCCCTGTCAAAGCAATACAGAGTGCTCGCGGGCCTCACGAACATGACTCAAGACTTGCCCCAGAGTGTACTTTGTATTGTTTTTGACATGGATGATTGGGGGGGGGGGTGCGCATCGGGTTGGCCGCGCATGCTCCAAATGTGGAGGCAGAGTGCGCTTTGCATTGTTTTGTTGGCAGGAATGGGGGGGGGAAAGGGGCCTGGTGTCCTCAGTGCTCCTGGTTGGCTGCCGGTCGCCTCGGGGCGGGGGTGTAGATTGAGAGGGAACAGTGATAAAGCCTTCCCCGAGGGGGAACACGGGGGTTGGAAGAGGACTCGAGCCCACGAGGCCCCAAGGGGGCCCCGAGAGGGCCCCGAGAGGGAAGCACAGTTCCATCCCCTTCGGGAGCGTGCCTCTTCAGCCTGCTCGCTCTCTCCCCAGACGGCGCTCGCACTCAGGGGTCTTTTGATCCTTCTCTGGAGGACTGGGTCCGCGTGCGGCCCCGAGTGCTGGCCGGCGTCCGACTGTCCTGGACCGCTTGGCCCGGGGGCGGCAAGGAGGGGGGTTCTTCACTAGGGGGGGGGGATGTCATGACGGGGGCCATGATGTTTCCCCAGATTTCGTGGCGCCTCTGCTTCTTGCATTACGTCCTTGGCCCCCCCCCCCCCCGCTGGGCCGTGCACATGCCGCCGGTCATGATTTGCCCCCCCCCCCCCCCCCTCTTGAACACTCCCCTCTTGGCCGCTCCCGATTGCCGCCCGCGCGCTCAAAAAGTGCGGTCCTGGCGGCCCTGTTCTGGTCTGCCGCCGTCCCAGCTTTGCACCTCATGAACTGCACCATCTAGATTCTCATTTCTACCCCACCCGGCGTTCGCCGCCCCCCTTTCGGGTATGTAAATCATATATGATTATGACCACATGTCCATCCGAATTATGAATGTGCGATATCCCTGCGGAACCGGTACTGGTCCCCCTGAGGTTCCTTAGTAAAAAACGATACGCGGGGACATCTTGTGTTCGAGCATGACACTTTTTCACAGATCCCTTGCACAAAATGGAACGAAGTGCACACGCGCGTTGTCGCGCGCATGCCGAAATCCTCCAAAACCTTCGGTGTCGGAGGGATTTCGCAATCGAATTTCCAAAACACATACAACACACATGGTTTCGCAACACTGATTTGCTAAAAAAGCTTACGCGCGAGTTCTTGCGAAATTTTAAGACAAACATTGTTTTTTTCAAGATTTTCACAAAATGCTACCAAACGGGCTTCGCGCGCGCGCATGTCGAAATCTGTCGAACGCCCTTGCGCGTGTGCCGTTGCGAGAATCCTCTGCACAAATGTGACGAAGTGCAGACGCGCGCGTCGTCGCGCGCGTATGCCGAAATCCTTCAAAATCCATCGGTTTCGGAATGATGTCAAAATCGTGTGTCCAAAACCTACAAAAACACAAGGTATCGCAACACGGATGTTCAACAAAAGCGTGCGCGCGCGCTCTTGCGTCGTCGTCGTCGTCGTCGTCGTCGTCGCCGTCCTCCCTCCCCCCGCGTCGTCGTCGTCGTCGCCTACGTCGTCCTCTGTCTTTCCTCGTGTTCGTCGTCGTCGTCCTCTTTGGTGTCGTGGTCGTTCCCGTCGTCGTTGTCGCCGTGGTCGTCCTTCCTCCTCCTCCTCCCTCGTCGTCGTCGTCCGTCGTCAGCGTCTCGTCGTCGTCCCTCCTATTTCGTCGCCGTTGTCGTCGTCGTCGTCGTCGTCGTCGTCGTCGTCTTCCCTCCTCCCTCGTCGTTGTCGTCGTCGGCGTCGCCGTCCTTCCTCTTTTTTCGTCGTTCGCGTCGTCGCCGTCCTCCCTCCTCCCTCGTTGTCGTCGGTGTCGTCGTTGTCGCCGTCGTCGTCCTCCCTCCTCCCTCGTCGTCGTCTTCGTTGGCGACGTCGTCGTCGTCTTCGTCGTCGGCGTCGGCGTCGTCGTCTTCGTCGTCGTCGACGTCGGCGTCGTCGTCGTCGCCGTTGTCGTCGTCGTTGTCGTCGCCGTCGTCGTCGTCGGCGTCGTTGACGTCGTCGTCGTCGTCGGTGTCGTCGTTGCCGTCGTCGTTGGCGTCGTCATCGTTGTCGTCGGTGTCATCATCGTCGTCGTCGTCGTCGGCGTCGTCGTCGTCGTCGGTGACGTCGTCGTCTTTGTCGGCGTCGTCGAAGTCGTTGGAGACGTCGCCGGTGTATCGTCGTCGGTGTCGCCGACGGCGTGATCAACATCTGCGCCCGCACTGGCCGCGCCGTCGTCGTCGCCAACATCGTCACCAACATCGCTACGATCATCATCGTGTCTACCGTTGTCGACGTTGCCATGATACCGCGCCCGCCCAAGTCGCCGACTCGCAGTGAAGTGCCAGCTGGGATGTGCCCAGCAGTCAGCGCCACCGCGGCCGCGTCGGTCGCGCCAAATTAGCTGGCCGCTGCGCGCGCGCTTGGGTTGGCGCGGCCGCAGAAATGGGCCAGCTAACTCCAAACACTCATCGCAATCGTCACCACATGGGTTTTGCAAGCCAAGTTGCGGGTGGGTGGGTGGGATGTTTGCATGAGCGTGGGATGTGTCAACTCGTTTATTGAAATCAATTGCACCACGTAAAAGGCACCGCCCAGTTTGCGCCGCATAGATGGCAAGAAACCATTGCTTGGGGTCCACGCTGGCGAAGATCTGATTCTCACGCCGTCCACGACGACCCAGAGGCCCCCGAGATGGCAGCCTCGCGGGCAGGACCTCTCGGCCGTGACCCCGCGCCGGATCGCGTATGCGCTGGATTGCACCCCGCGCGGGGGCGTAGATAAGGATGATTATGCTCGCCGCTCGTGAATCTTGAGCCCCCCCCCCAGAAAGGCCACCCCTCCCCAGTTGGCTTGGGATCACGGCCCCGGCCTGGGCGGCTCTCTGCGCTTGCAAAGGCCTCGTGTGTCAATGCATTCGCACAGGCGTTCCCGTGGCTTGACTCTCCCTCTGTTGTCCTAGACGTGTTCTTCTCGTCGGCCAGGCGCTCTCAGCATACCTCGCGGGTGGGTCGCGGGGTGGGTCGCGGGTGGGTCGCGGGTTGGGTCGCGGGCTGGGTCGCGGGCTGGGTCGCGGGCTGGGTCGCGGGCTGGATCGCGGGGTGGGTCGAGGGCGGGTCGCGGGGTGGGTCGCGGGGTGGGTCGCGGATGGGCCGCGGGCAGGTCACGGGGTGGGTCGCGGGTGGGTCTCGGGTGGGTCGCGGGGTGGGTCGCGGGGTGGGTCGCGGGGTGGGTCGCTGGGTGGGTCGCGGGATGGGTCGCGGGTGGGTCGCGGGCGGGTTGCAGGGGCGACGACGACAACAACCAGCATAATCTTCGCCAAGGATTCCTTTTTCAACCACGCACCCACGGACAATAAATGACCGTTCGGCCCACGCGATCTGAGATGTTTGTTTGTTTTTTTTTTTGTTTGTTTCTCTCTCTCTCTCTCTCTCTCTCTCTCTCTCTCTCTCTATATATATATATATCCTTATATGTATATATATATATATATACATATACAAGACTTGAAGCTCGCTGCGCTTCGCTTGGAGGTCTTGGCACGATGCGCCGGCGTGCAGTGTGCGAGTGAAGTGCGACTATGCGGGCTGAAGCGTCGGCGACGGGCAGGGACGGGGATGGGAAGGTCACGGGCGCATGGGCGTCGGCCCATGGAGTGCGCGCGCGCCGTGCGCGCGCGCCGAGTTGGCAAGGGGCGATGCGCGCGACGGCCATCGGCGATAAGATTCGGCGGGGATGCAACGCCGACGGCAGGGGAAGGGAGAGGGAGGCTTCGGATGAGGTGAGTACAACGAAAAGGGTGCTGGCAACGATGGTGGCCTCATACCTCTGCAGATTTGGGTTGGGAAGGTCACGGTTAATGGCAACTGAGATGATGACGGAGTGTAGGAGGCGTACATAGGACTACGACGGCGATGACATGGTTGTGGCGACGACGGAAGTGGGATGCACAGGGGGCGGGAAAGCCTGACGCATGTGTGGGGTTCGAGGGTTGGGAAGGTGATGGGGGGGCGAGTTGTGGAGAAGGGAGGCTCGCAAAGGGTGGGTGCTATGTGAGTGATGATGATTCCGTTCGTGACAGGTGTGGTAAATGCGGGGCATTCGGGACAACTTCAGGATTCGGGGGCCCTCTTGGGGAAGACGGAGGGGTCGGCATCCTCCTTGGTTGGTGGGACGCAAGGGGTTGGGAAGGTCAGGGGCAGCGCCTGTGGACAGGGCGTTTACCATGGCGGTGACCACGATGATGATGACGTGGTTGTGGCGACGACGGAAGTGGCATGCGCAGGGGGCGGGAGGGGCAGGGGCTCGCCAGCCTGGATCTAAGGAGCGGCCCGAAACCGGGACCCCCCCCTTAGCCCGACGTGGCCTTTCTCTCGGCGTTTTGATTGTGTGCTCGGATCTGCACATCTACACGCAACGCACCCCGTGCCAGCGAAACGGTCTGGACGGCTGCTTGCCGGCGTGCTTCCTTCCCTGCCCGTCTGCGCGCGCGGCCGCTGTTTCATCGGCCTGCGCGCGCGTGGCTTGCATTGTCGCGCCCTCCTCTCTTGCTGCGAGGAGAGAATATTTACGCTGCCCCATGCCTGCAGTCCGCGGAGCACCTGGTCAGGTCCAGGCGTTTCGAAGCGCATCAACGATTTGAGTCTCGTGGGGCCCTCTTCGGAGGCCTCTCGGAACTTCTTGGGCGGTGTTGGGGGCCTTTTGGGCCGCCGTCAAGTCATCATAGGCGTCTCGGGCAGATTGTTCGGCGATTTCGGGCCCTTTGGACCATCTTGGGAAGCCCAACTGGCGGGCCAGAGAACGCCCCACGGGCCCCTGGGGCCGCCAGATTCTATTTTTGGGGGGGGGCGCCCATTCCCGGGGATCTCCTGATGTGAAATAATAAAGATACGAATATATATATATATATAGGAATATATATATATTATATATATATATATATATATATATATATATAATATATATAATATATATATAAATATATATGTATATATATATATATATATATATATATATATCCGTAAAAGGCTTCGCCTCCTGCCGCCGGCCCCCTCTCTCGGAGAATGGGCCATGGAAGAGCTAAGTCATGAGGTTTTGGCGCTGTCGCGCAGCAGTATCGGAACTTCATGCGAGGCCGATTCGCAATCGGCGAAACCAACTGATCACAAGAGGGGTTACCACACAGGGCGATTGGTAAGACGTGTACGGTTTACGAGCTTGGTTACCACACCTTGGGATTAAAGGGCCGAGGGAGTACACGCAGTTTGGGTTACCACGCCTTGCGATGAATGTCCGTAAGGGGTGGCGTCGAATTTCAGAAATGTGGCAAATCCCCTGTGTTTTTGGACCCTGACCCCGCGGATCTGCGTGAGGGGTGGCGTCGAATTTCAGAAATGTGGCAAATCTCCTCTGTTTGGGGATCCTGACCCCGCGGATGTGCGTGAGGGGGGCACCGAATTTCAGAAATGTTGCAAATCCCGTGTGTTTGTGGACCCTGACCCCGCGGATGTGCGTGAGGGGTGGCACCGAATTTCAGAAATGTGGCAAATCCCATGTGTTTTTAGACCCTGACCCCGCGGATGTGCGTGAAGGGTGGCACCGACTGTTAGAAATGTGGCAAATCCCATGTGTTTGTTGACCCTGACCCCGCGGATGTGCGTGAGGGGTGGTACCGAATTGTAGAAATGTTGCAAATCCCGTGTGTTTTTGGACCCTGACCCCGCGGATCTGCATGACGGGTAGCCCCGACTTTAGAAATGTGGCAAATCCCTTGTGTTTTTGGATCCTGACCCCGCGGATGTGCGTGAAGGGTGGCACCGAATTTTAGAAATGTTGCAAATCCCGTGTGTTTTTGGACCCTGACCCCGCGGATGTGCGTGAGGGGTGGTACCGGATTTCAGAAATGTGGCAAATCCCATGTGTTTTTAGACCCTGACCCCGCGGATCTGCGTGAGGGGTGTCGATTTCGAACCCCCCCAGCAATTCAGACAACGCGCCCAGGGGGTGCTAAAAAATCCTGTTTGGGCCTCCCCCCCTCGCGCGGTCAATCAACTAGTTACAGTAACCAGCAAGAAGCAGAACTGTAACATTGGAAACTTCAAGCTACAACTGGTACTGGAAACTGCGAACCCGCGCCTACAGCCTGGTGGCCCCACAAGGGGGCCGGCGGATATATATATATATATATATATATATATATATATATATATATACATATACATATACATATACATATATACACACGTAGTTTTTATACACACATCGTTGTACATGTATGCGTACGCTTGATAGTATATGTGTATCTGTATATGTGGCCCCTCCAGCGCCAGGTGGCGCAGGGAAGAGACCGGCCACGTGAGTTGATTCGCTAGATAGCCCCGCCTGTGCGGTCCCCCTTCTTTCGTCGGCCACGCGCACAGGGGGTAGGTGGAGGGGGGGAGGCTTCTTAGAAGCACCCCTGCTTCATAGATGGTGCGGCCTCATCTACAGACGTACTGCCCGCGCCTTCTGAGAACCAGCCTCCCTCCAAGACGCCTTCCCTCCTCCCCCTACCCCCTCGCGCGCGCCGCCAATGCCGCCCACCCCGGCCCAGGGGGACAAGTCCTACCGCCACCCTGAGTACAACCCCGGCTTCTACGCGGCCGGGGAGCTCGTGGTCGGCAGCAGCTTCGCGCGCGGGCCGCAGGCGTGCGTGTACCCGAAGCAGCTGCCCGCGGGCCACTCGGGCCTGAGCCTGCAGGTCCCGGGGGCTGGCAGCAACCCACCCCCCGCCAGGTCGACCAGCGACTCCGCCCGTGGAGAGACCCCTTGCTGTGGCCTCTCGTGGGGGGGGTCGGGCCGGACGAAAAGGGGGGATTGGGAAAGCGGGGGTTACGACATCTGCTGCATGCAGCTGGTCTCGGCCCCACCGAGGGGCCTATTCCTCGATGCATAGCCGCCTCTGGCGCCGGGAGGCGCTGGGAAAATCAGCTACGTGAGCTGATTCTCACCCCCCCCCCTTTGCTACCTCCCCCTTTCGCCCGGTCCGAGAGGGTGGCGCATCCGCGACTTTTGCGGGCCTGCGCCCGGTGGGTTCGGTCCCTTGCGCGGGGTCCGAGCGGATGGGGTCGGAGGATCGCGCCGCATCGCTGGCGTATCGGCGATGCCCGTCCCTCTACTTCCGCAGGATGACAAACAAGCGACCAACGAGCAAAACATTGTGCCTCACATTCACCCGCTCTGTATGTGTGGAGCCGCGGCGCCCGTCACGCGTCTCAAACGCTGTTAGCGTGGAGCGAGCCGCATCGCCGACGAGGCTCGCTCCAGGGCCAGATTTCCTCGACCCTGTCGTCGCCGAAGCACCGCCGATGTACCGACGATAGCAGTGCGATTCCTCGGCCCTCGTCTGGCGCGGCCTCGAAGGTCGGTGCCCCCATGGTGACGTACAAGGAGAAGGAGCAGAGCAGGCTGCAGAGGGAGGCGAGGTCGGAGGTGGAGGACCGGCGGCGCTCGCAGTGTGTGTGTGTGTGTGTGTGTGTGTGTGTGTGTGTGTGTGTGTGTGTGTGTGTGTGTGTTCGTGTGTCCCCCGTCCCGCGGCCGCCTCCCTTGCCTCCCCCATCCCTCCCGCGTGCGGGTGAACTCGCCATTCCGTGCCCTGGTCTCGCCTGCACGCATTGCGTCTGCCGAGTTGCGACGTGAAACAAGTGTATGTGTGTGTGTGTGTGCGTGTGTGTGTGCGTGTGCGTGTGCGTGTGTGTGTGTGTGTGTGTGTGTGTGTGTGTGTGTGTGTGTGTGTGTGTGTGTGTGTGTGTGTGTGTGTGTGTGTGTGTGTGTGTGTGTGTGTGTGTGTGTGTGTGTGTGTGTGTGTGTGTGTGTGTGTGTGTGTGTGTGTGTGTGTGTGCGTGTGTGTGTGTGTGCTTGTGTGGGTGTGTGCGTGTGTGGTGTGTCTATGCTCCCCCCCCCCACGCCTGGGCCTCCCGGGCGGGCCCCCGCCGCCACGCCCGCAGGGCGCGCCTCGAGACGCCCGCCTCTCGGGGGAGGCCCGGCAGGGCTTGGGGGCGGCCTCCCGCGCAGGCGCCCCGTCGGTGCCCGGGCGAAGAGTGTCCACACCCACTCAGGCAGTGGCGAGGCGTCCTCGGGGGAACAAAAAGTCACACGAACATAAAAACTCGGAGGTCCGCGCGGGTTTCTCGGATCGGCGCTGGGCCCCCCTCCCTGGCGCGCTCCGCGCGCCAGGGGCGGCGCCGGAGGCGCCGCCCGGGGGCCGAGAAATCCGCGCGGACCTCCGGTTTGTTATGTTTATGCCACTTTTTGTTCCCCTAGTCCTGGCGTGCCTATATTCCTACCAAACAGTGTTCTAAGAACCTTTTGTGGTGTCCACGGTATGTTCTTAGAACATGTCTGGCGGGGACGGTCTTGTTTTAACTCATCGGGTCTATGTTCTATAGACATTGTTTTTGTTCTTCGAATATTGTGGGGGTTCTAAGAGCATGTCGTGGTAGGACAATAGGAATGCCGGGACGGTCGGTCCCTGCTCAACCCATGGCAGTAAGGTTACGTCGGGCTTGTCCCTCTGCAGGAGGCTTCAAAAATAGGAAAACCTACTCGGGGACGATTTATCTACTGCTTTTGACAACTGTTGGATATTTATCCGTATGTGTAAGTTTTCGTTCATCATCCGCCTGTAGGAGGACGCGTCCGACCTAATGGTAAGGCGATGCAGCATGAGAACAATCGAAGGAGAAGAAAGGCATGAACATAATGTTTTGGCGCTCCGCGCGCATTTCTTGCATCCGCGCTGGGCCCCCCCGGCGCCGCCTCCGTCGCCGCCCCTCCAGCGCAGATCCAAGAAATCCGCGCGGAGCGCCAAAAAGTTTATATTAATGCTGTGTCTTCTGTTTCGTATGTTTATTCTTCCTCTTCTGAACAACCACAACTGCGAAATGCCCTTGCTCCGCACCCCTCCCCCCAAACCCAAAGTTGAAATGTCTACGTTTTGTCCCTAGCCTTTTGGCCTGCCGCCCGAATCCGTCAGCTTTGAACTTGAGGGAGGGGGGGAAAACGTTTTGGTCCGACATGCATTGACAACTCAGGGTCTTGGCGAGGCACTTGTGGACACTTTTAGTCCACCCGCCGTTCCCTCCGCCGCCTCCCCTGGTGATCCGACGTTGCAAACAAGGTGCAAGCAAAAACCCGAGTAGGATATCGACCACAGAATTGATTTGCCCCCAAAAATGGACAGTTTGTCGAATCTACGAAAAAAAGACATACAATGTTAATATATCTGTGGACTTTCTACGTATTTCTGTATATTCGGTTGACTTGAACCATGGGTGCCTCTTCGCTGGAGTGACCTTGGGTGCCGGCCCAAAGGGGGTCGGGTGATTTTTCTTGTGGAATGAGCTCGACCTCGCGTCGGCACCCGCATCGCGTGATTACGCTCGCATCTGATCGCGCCAGGTTTGGGCCCACCACCCCTTGCAATCGACAGCAACGCATACGCGTCGCACCCTACAGCTTGCATTGTTTACCCGAGGTGGAGCAGGTCGACCATGCGGCGCGTTTTCCGGCCCAGGACCAGTCCCGAATCCCAGCCCAAATCCCAAAACGTCTGGCTTGAATACATTGAGATATCTTCTGGTATTTTCGTTAATTTTGAATATGTTTGAATATATTGGTTTCGACCCAGTGAGGATCTTTACTGTTATAAGTTCCCCAAAGACATTCAGACATATTCCAGACTCTCGGATTGAGCCGGTTTTGGCCATGACGCCGGGCCTGGTCAGACGTCAGCGCGATGCAGCCCAGAAGTGCCAGACCGCATCGCGGTGGCCCCTGGCAGCGTTTGTTTTCGCAGTGCCTTCGAAATGCCATTCATCACCGAGCGCGTTCCCCTACTCGCAAAGTGCCTACTCGCAAACGCCCAAACAATAGTTGGTTGCCTCTGCGTAACGGATCGTAAATCCCCCGCGGCGGATCCAGGCCACTTGCGAGTAGTTACTTTGCGAATAGTGGAACGCGCTTGTCTAATTCGGGGCGCTCGAATTCAATCGCCGGATTTCCGCGTATGTCCGCTGGCACGAAAAAATGGTTCGAGTGGCGCCCCGCTGATCGTTGATGCGTCGCGGCAACGCCGGCTTACGCGATTGCGTTGGGCCCCCACGGGCGCCCCTGAAGCCGCGCATCAAATGTCACTATAGCGTAAGGTCGCTCCTACGTGTAGTCGATAAAGTAATTCCGTAGTCTTCTCTTATTCGAAATACAAACGATACCACCCCACCCACGGCCCTCCATGTTGCGCGACGGCCCATCAGGGGCCGTGGCGTATATCACGCCAAAACCCACGCCAGATTTGGTTGTATACGCTCAGTCCCATGGGGCCGTGGGCAGGGTGGTTGTGTTTTGGCCATCGCCGAAAATCGCGGCCGGAGCCCCGGACCCCATGTTGTTGCGTCGTTTTGGGGGGCGGCCAAGAGGGGGGTGGCCACTCGGGGTGGTGGATTCCATGGCGTGGGCCACGATACCTCCCCATGTTTTTCACGGCGCCTCCTCTTATTGCACTACGTCCCCAGCCCCCCCGGGGCCACGCACGTGCCGCCAGCCATGGCTTGCGCCCCCCCCCCCCCCCTCTTTCTTGGACGCCCCCGCCCCCGACCTTTCGAGCCAGGTCGACCCGCGAGGGCCCCCCGGGCCCCGCAGCCGGGCGGACGCGCCCGTGGCGCACGAGTGGCAGCACGCCCGGGCCTGCGGGGCCCCCGCCGCCTCCCTGGCGGGGGGCGCGGGGGGAGCGCACGGCCTCCGAGAGGGCCTCTCGGCCCCTCTCGAGAAGGGAGGCCGCCGGCCTTCCTGGAGGGCCAACATCGCTGGCGACTCTTGGGTTTACACTGGTTCTCCTCCTCCTCGTTCTCGTCCTCGTCGTCCTCCTCCTCCTCCTCCTCCTCCTCCTCCTCCTCCGCCTTCTCCTCCTCCTCCCCCTCTCCCCTCGTCCTTGTTCCGCGTGCCGCCGAGAGGAGCTCACTCGTGACTGGGAGAGGAGCCGCGGGAGGGAACCACGTGCACGGCTACCGTTTTCGGCCAGGGCCATCCTGGGCCTCAGGGATGCCCGCAGGCCTTCCGGGCAGGAGGGCGCACACAGTGGGGGCCCATGCCGCGGAACACCCTGCTTGCCTTCGGGCTGCCCCGGATTTCTTGGGTTGCGTTGCTTTTGCCATGGCAAGCGTGACGTTCCCACACCAAAAATCAACGGACCTCCTGGGGCCTCAGGGTTGGGTTTCTTGTGGGAGGTTCCTCGTGGAGTGGCCTCCTCTGCATGCACCCCGCCGGGGCCCAGGATGGCCCTGGCCGGGCACTGCGGGGTGCGCGCGCATGCCTTCTGCGCGGAGGAGCGTCCTGCGGGAGTGCGACGAGACCTACAACGAGCCCCTGGACTCCGACGACGAGGGCTGAGGGCCAGCTGGCCCGCCCGCGCCCGAGCCGGCCCGCGGCAGCGCCCGGCGCCCCCCGCCGATCCGGCGGAGCGGCTGCATCATTCCGAGCGGGCCCGACGGGAGAGGGGAAGGGGGCACAGGGAGGGGGCACAGGGGGGGAGGAGGAGGAAGAGCAAGAGGAAGAGGAGGAGGAGGAGGAGCAGGAGGAGGAGAAGAAGGAGGAGGAGGCGGAGGGGGGAGGGGGGAGGGGGGGGGGAGGGGCAAGCTTGGTGCGCTCGCGTCATGTCTGACGTCCTACCCCTCCCTCCCATCCCTTACAATGGCGTAGATCTCCTCTTTGTTCGCACAGTTGGATGTCGTAGCAGGGCATAGCATTACATGGCATAGCATGGTGCTGAAGACCATGGCGTAGCCTGACATAGCATGGCGTGGCGACGCCCCAAGGTGGGGGGGGGGCTTCCGCGGCCCCCAATATCAACGAATCGACACCGAATGTGTAATCAGTTCCGATGGATGTTTCGTTTTTGTTTGTTTTATTTTGGGGGCCTGTCTTGAAGGTCCGAAAGCCATGCCGTGGCATGGCGCTTAAAATTATGACGCCAGCGCTGCAGCGGGAGCACGAATCGGAACGAGCGGAAGCGCGGAAATGAGGCCAGCGTTGCAGCGGGAGCACGATTCAGAGAACGCGTAGCCTGACATAGCATGGCGTGGCGACGCCCCAAAGTGGGGGGGTTCTGCGAACAGAAAAATCAACGAATCGGCACCGAATGTGTAATCCATTCGGATGTTTTTGCTCGGGGGGCATGTTCTAGATTTGGGGCCTGTCTTGAAGGTCCGAAAGCCATGCCGTGGCATGGCGCTTGAAATTATGACGCCAGCGCTGCAGCGGGCGCACGATTCGGAACGAGCGGAAGCGCGGAAATGAGGCCAGCGCTTCAGCGGGAGCACGATCCGGAACGGGCGGAAGCCCGAAAATGAGGCCAGCGCTCCAGCGAGAGCAGCATTTTGAACAACAGACCCAAGCGAAAACCCAACTCCCGGGCATCCGGTGTGTAAACAAAACAGTACGCGGAGGGGGGCCGAACATTTTCCGGGACGCCAGCAGGGGAGAGAGGAGAGTGGTACGCATGTTGTGTAATTGGGGAGGGGGGACTCTCTCACAGAGGAAGATGATGGAGGAGGCTTTTGGAGGAAGGAGATCGGAGGAGGAGGCAGGGCGAAGACAGGAGGGAGACGGCGTGAGAGGGTGGGGGAGGGAGGGAGGAGGAGTGGAGGCCGAGGAGGAGGAAGAAGAGGAGGAGGAGGAGGCGGACGGAGGAGGAGGAGGAGGAGGAGGAGGAGGAGGAGGAGGAGGAGGATTCGGGAGGATGGAGGAGCACGAACCGCAACAGCGACGCCAACACGACGACGAGTACGACAAGTGAGTGAGTCGATTGCCGCGAAGCAGACGACATCGGTAACGCGCACATGCAGCAGGTGGGAGGGGCCAGGAAGTAGGGCGGATGAGCAGTGGCGAGGGAGGCCCCTGGCCGCGTGAGGCGCAGGGCCTCCTTGAGGATCCTGGCGGGGCAGCCCCCGAGGGGCGCCCCGCCACCGTCTCACCCCTGTGCTCTGGGGGCGGCCGGCGCTGCGGCAGCAAGCAGCAATGTGCCCTCGTCCTCGTCCTCGTCCTCGTCTCTCTCGTCATCGTTGCCGTCGTCATCGTCGTCCTCGCTCTCCACCTCCCCCTCCCTCCTCGTTCCTCGCCCTCCTGCTATCTCGTCGTCGGCCTCCTCCTCCTCCTCTTCCTCCTGACCCTCCCCTCCTTTTCCTTCTCCTCCTGTTTCTCCTCCTCGTCTTTCCCCTCCTACAGTCCTGCCGAGGTATACGGTCGAAGTCGGTTCGGGGAGGGTACCCTAGTGTTCTTCGTGCCCCTTGGAGGTTATTGTGCACCATGGGGGAGGTTTCCCTTGGATGTTCTTTTTGTTTTGGCCGACGGAGGGTCCCATGTTCTCGAGTGATGTTCTTCTCGTCTAGGTCCGACTGTACTCCTCCTCCTCCTCCTCCTCCTCCTCCTCCTGCTCCTCCTGCTCCTCCTCCTCCTCCTCCTCCTCCTCCTCCTCCTCCTCCTCCTCCCGCGAACACAAGGATTTTTAGGTCCTGGCCCTTACACTCTTAAGGAAACCTGAGGAAACCTCACGCGTTCCCCCGGGTCCGCTCTTTGAGGCCTGGGGGGGAAGCTTGCACTGTGTGAGCTTGTTGACTGCCTTGTGCTCCGCACTCCGACTCGTGAGCGGCTGGACGTGCCCGCTTTGCTGCTCGAGTCGCTCGGCGCGGAGCTGCAGCTGGACTTGACCACTCCGGTTGCCCGCTGGGCGGCCGCCGCGGCCGCCAGTTGAGCCAGCAATGACGAGGAAGTGGAGGGGCACGACGAGTACGAGGCGCGGCGGAAGGCGGAGATGGTCCGTCCACGGCGCAAGGCAGCGTGCTCCACATCGAGAAGGCGGTGCAGGGCGACAGCGGCGGCTTCAACGAGGTGCTGGACGCGGAGGGCGGTGCCAAGGCGGCCGAGCGCGAGGAGCTGCTCGAGCAGATCCCCGCGCTGCCTGGGCGTGTAAGGCCCCCTGGGCGCGTTCGACATGGAGACGCCGCGGGCCCTCCTGGCCGTGCGCCGCCTGCGCCGCGACGTGGAGCGCCCTGGCGGTCCAGGGCCCCGAGGCCGCGAGCGCCCTCCGCGAGGTGCGGAACGAGAATCCCGCGCTCGCCTGGAGCGCTGTGGGTTGAGGCGGGTGCTGCGGCCCGAGCGCGGCTGGGCCTGCTGGGTTCGTCTCGAAATTTTGTGCGGGCCCCCCCCCCTGCGTGGGTTGAGGGGGTGCGCCGCTCGGGCTCGGGCTCGCGCTTACTGTGCGAACTCGCGTCCCCGCTGGGGGTGGGGGCGGCCGCTGGCGGCTGCTTGGGGTTGCCTGCTTTTGTCCCCGCGGGGCTGGTCTCTACCTGGCCTTGCGCCTCCGTTGGAGGGGCAAGGTCGGGGCGGAAGCCTGTCTGGGTTTCGGTCTTGGGGCTCCTCGTCGCTGAGACTGCCTCGCGGCCCGCGCGCGGCGGCCGAGCCTGCGGCAGAGCAAACTCCTTTGGGGGCCGCGCCTCTGTCCCTGGGACGGCGGCGCGGCCCCCATTGAGGCCAGTCCTATCCTATTCTCCTCCTCCTCCTCCTCCTCCTCTCCTCCTCCTCCTCCTCCCTCCTCCTCGTCCTCCTCTCGTCCTCCTTCTCTTCCTCCTCCTCCTCCTCCTCCTCCTCCTCCCTTTCTTCCTCCTCCTCCTCCTCCTCTTCCTCCTCCTCCTCCTCCTCCTCCTCCTCCTCCTTCTCCTCCTCCTCCTCCTCCTCCTCCTCCGCCCGCCCCCCGGCGGCCAGTCGGGGGATTTCTCGCTGCCGCTGCCAGCCCCTGCCGCCCTCCGGACGCGCTGCCCGCCGAGCGCGAGGTCGGCAGGCGATGCCCCCCATCGTGCGCGCGCCCGTGCCCCGCTGGAAGCCCTGCGGTGCCGGCTCCGCCGAGGGGTGGGGGGGCCCGTTCCCTGCGGGGGATGACCTTCTCCTCCTTCTCCTCCTCCACTTCCTCCTCCTCTTCCTCCTCCTCCTCCTCGTCCTCATCCTCGTCCTCCTCATCCTCCTCCTCCTCCTCCTCGTCCTCCTCCTCCGCCTCCTCCTCCTCGTCCTTTCCCTTCTCCTCCTTCCAGTGCCCAAGTACCTTACTTACCTGGGCGCCCAGGGAGGGGGCGGTGGTCAGAGGAGGGCGGGTTGAGGCAGCGGTTGCAGGCCTTGGGGGGCAGGGCCCTTCTTCGCCGCGGCCGGGCGCAGCTAGGAGAGCTGGTGCGTGCAGGCCCTGGGAGGGATACTCAAGCAGTGGCGAAGCGTCCTAGCTCGCCTATATGATCACCAACTAATGCTCTACGTAAGAACCTGTTGTGGTCTGCCTGCAATGTTCTTAGCACATCTCTGGCTGAGTCTGTCTTGTTTTGACACATCTGGCTTATGTTTAAGAACCTTGTGTATATATTATCACACGCGTGGGTCCTAAGAACATTTCGTTGTGAGCCTACAGGGATGCCCGGGCGGTCAGTCCCTGCTCAGGATACGGGGGCCGATTCTGAGTTGTTGGTGTTGTCACTTTGCTTCGGGAGCCAGTCCGTGGACCCATTTAATCCTGTCTTCAGCGTCGACTGGCGTCGACTCGCGTCTTGGAGTCGATGAGATGGCGCCGATTGAACTTCGGCCAGCGTCGACTTAGTGTCGACTTTGCGTCGATGTAGCGTCGATTCGCGTCGATTTGGCGTCGATCAGCGTCGATTCGCAAGGGCCGACAAGATAGTATGCTCGGGGGCGGCAAAGAAGGGGGTCGTGACTAGGGGGGGGGATATCATGGCGTGGACCATCATGTCTCCTCCGATCCCACGGCGCCTCCTCTTATCTCCTGACGTCCCTTCCCCCCCCCCCACACCCCGGGGCCGCGCACGTGCCGCCGGCCATGATCTGCGCCTCCCCCCCTCTCTTGGACGCCGCCCTCTTCTGGGGGGGCTCCCGCGAGCTGCTGCCCATGCTTGCCGTACTCTCCGCCGCGGGCGAAGGGTACGCCGGGCGCGCTCGCCCCACGTCCGCCGACGACCTGCCCGTGCCCCCCCTCCCCCCTCCCCGCTGCGCGGAAGGCCCCCCCACACACACACACACACACACACACACTCACACACACACTCACACACACACACTCACACACAACACACACAACACACACAACACACACAACACACACAACACACACAACACACACACACACAACACACAACACACACAACACACACAACACACAACACACAACACACAACACACACACACACAACACACAACAACACACAACACACAACACACAACACACAACACACAACACACAACACACACACACACAACACACAACACACAACACACAACACACAACACAACACACAACACACAACACACAACACACAACACACAACACACAACACACAACACACAACACACAACACACAACACACAACACACAACACACAGCACACAACATACAACACACACCACACACCACACACCACACAACACAACACACAACACACAACACACAACACACACCACACACCACACAACACACAACACACAACACACAGCACACACCACACAACTCACAACTCACAACACACAACACACAACACACAACACACAACACACACCACACACCACACAACACTCAACACACAACACACAACACACAACACACACCACACAACACACACCACACAACACACAAACACACAAACACACAAACACACAAACACACAACACACAACACACAACACACAAACACACAAACACACAAACACACACCACACAACTCACAACACACACACACACAACACACGACACACAACACACAACACACAACACACAACACACAATACACACGCACTCACACACACACACACGAAGCCGCACCTAGACGGCGCATTGGCGGAAGCCTCCCCCATCCATAGGAATCCTCAGGAAATCATGGAGCGCCTCATGTAGGAAGTCCATCGGATTCCTTAGGAAGTGCTTCGGATTCCTGAGAAAATCCATCGGACGTAAGTGCATCGGATTCCTGAGAATATCCTCAGGATCCCTTTCCCTCTCCCTCCCCGCTTTGCGGAAGCGTGCTCCTATTCGTAAGTCGGGCACGTCCCTCTACAGGAGGGATGTTCAAAACCAGTTTGAAAAAAATGTGTGAGGACGATGTTGCGACTATTTGTTTGACTATTACTGCGCTTTGTTTGGCTATCTTTTTTTATGCTTTTCGTCGAACGCCCGCCTGCAAGAGGACATGCCCGACCTGATCTTATTCGTGGAGTCGGGCGCCGGGAAAGAATCCAGGCTCCCCGCGGTCTCTCCCGACGCCCGACGACTGCTGGGCGCGCCCCCCGTGGCGGCCTGCGCGCAGGAGGCCAACATGTCCTTGAGCCTTAAGTCAAGGCAGGAAGAACCACCCGGCCCGGACCATTGGCGTTTACTAGACGGCCCTGGGCGTGTTTCCTAAACGGCTTCGCGTGTCCGGGTGGTGACTGTCGGGGTGGATCTTCTGCCCTTTGTGAAGCGAAGGTGGCCTATAGAAGGCCACAGCTTCTTCCCCCTTTCTGGATGCCCGAAATGGGTACGGAAAGAATGGGTACAATGCCCAACAGCAGTTTCTGCTCATTTTGAACAGGATTCTCTGTCCACGCCGCCCCGGCCTGTGTCCATTTGAGACAGAGGGCCGCCTGCACAACAGCGGCCGCTGTTGGTTTGGGACAACATTTGCTGTTGGGCGTTGTATCCATTTTTTCGGTACCCATTTCGGGCGTCCAAACCCCTGCCCCCCGCCCCTCCCCCCCCCGGGGACCGCCGGCATAGCTTCGAGGGCTACCAGCAGAGCTCACCTGGCTGCCAACGGCACGCGCAGCAGCAGAAACCACGGCACGGCACGCGGAGACCGCCCTTCTTACAGTCGGGGCACTGAGGAAGGAACCCTTTTCGTTGGGGAGGGGCTCCGTGTTCCTGGAGTGTTTCGCAGCTTGCCTCGGGCTTTCCTTATGTCTTCGACAGGAGATCGAAGGTTAACTTATGGAAAAAAAGGGGCCTCGTTCCTTATTTAGGGTTCCTTAGGTCAACGCCCCGACTGTATTCAGAGCGTGAATGACCTACCCCGCTTTCGCTTCCAGGCAAAACCAAGCCATACCACGTGCCTCCTCGTCAAGCGGCCTGATCAGTACAGGCTGCAATTTGGCATCGCTTGGTATCTCTTGGAAGCGAGGGTGGTCAAAAGCGAGGTAGGTTTGTTTGCCCCCTATGTATGGGGGGGGGGGCACGCGGAGCAGGTGCGGAGGGGCAGGGGGGGGGGGGCGGCCGGCGCCGCGGCGGCGGGCCCCGCTCCGTGGTCGGGGCAACGCAGGGCTCGAGCAAGCCGGAGCCCGTCCTCCTCCTCCTCCTCCTCCTCCTCCTCTTCCTCCTCCTCTTCCTCCTCCTCTTCCTCCTCCTCCTCCTCCTCCTCCTCCTCCTCCTCCTGCTGCTGATGCCTGCCTGCCTGCCTGCCTGCCTCCTCCTCCTCCTCCTCCTGCCTCCTCCTCCTCCTGCCTCCTCCTCCTCCTCCTCCTGCCTCCTCCTCCTGCCTCCTCCTCCTCCTGCCTCCTCCTCCTGCCTCCTCCTCCTGCCTCCTCCTCCTCGTCCTCCTCCTCCTCCTCGTCCTCCTCCTCGTCCTCCTCCTCCGCCTCCTCCTCCTTTCCCTGCCACAGTCCCCGAGAAAGCCGGAATTCGGGTTAGGTCGGGCCTGTACTTCTACAGGAGGAAGATTTGTACATAGTTCTGAACAGAAGAAGTATGGGGACGTTTTTTTGACTATTGTGGACTCTTTCTCGTAGCCTTTTCTGTTTTATTTCATTTGTCTTCGAGAATCCGCCTGTAGGAGGACACGCCCGACCTAAACGTGGGACTCGAGTAAGCCAGAACTCGGGTTTGCCGACCATTTTGACGGTGCGGTTTTCGTGGGATCTTTGGAGCGGGAGTTCGCGTCAAATTTTAGGTTGGGTCTCTTCATTTTTATGATGGCCCCGTCAGGCCAACCCGAGTCCCCCGTATCCGAGTCTTACGTCTCCCGGACGTTCAACTGGAATCTCTACCGGAAATCAGGGTGGCACACGTTGCAGGGGGATCACCACTTACCAATTTCGCTTGTGCAGAGTTGCGGTCAGCGCTGCGGCGAGAGTACTGATGCATTGGACGTCGACGGACATGCAGATGTGTGGCAAGCCACGCAGACGGATCATGATTTGCACTGATGCAGGAGTACGACCAGCACTGTCACATCTGCGGCGAAATCGTCGTTCCATTTCACGGAGGTTCCCTGGCCAAAACAAATCGGGCAAGCGCATTGGCGATAATACCATTATGCAAAGGCATCACATGTTCCGATTGAGTGCGCGAGTGCAACCACCGCTACCATCGTTGCGGCTGCACCACCGTTCCGTTAGACGGAGGTTCTCGGGTCATCGTGGGATTTGGCGAACGCACCAGCTTTGTCACGACTTGTCAAAGACAACAGAGTTCGAGTGACACACCACATCGACAAGTGCCACTCGGACCCATCCTGAGTGTAAAACAAGCGTATACGGGATACTTTTGTCAACCTAGCACGAAATTCAGGGAGATAATAGGGTAGTACTCATTTGTTGTGCAGCTGTGGGATACGAAAAGATGGATCAGTAGGAGGAAGGGGGTGGATGGTGATGCTGGTGATGATGAGGATGATGCTGCTGATGATGATGATGATCATGATGATGATGCTGATGCTGATGCTGATGCTGCTGCTGATGATGACGGTGTTGATGATGCTAATGCTGGTGAGAAGGATGAAGGTGTAGATGATAATGATGATGCTGATGCTGATGACGATGATGATGCTGCTGCTGATGATGATGATGATGATAGTGCTGGTGCTGATTCTGATGATGTTGATAATGCTGTTGATGATGATGATGCTGATTATGATGCTGATGCTGCTGCTGGTGCTGATGCTGATGCTGATCATCATGATGATGGTGACGGTGATGACGATGATGTTGCTGATGATGATGGTGCTGTTGATGCTGTTGCTGCTGATGATGAGGATGATGTTGATGATGCGTAGGGGGAGGAGTAGGATGAGGAGGAGGAGGAGGAGGAGGACGAGGATGAGGATCAGGAGCAGGATGAGGATTAGGATGAGGACGAGGACGAGGACGAGCATGAGGATGAGGGCGAAGAGGAGGATTATGACGATGAGGCTGGTGAGGATGAGGATGGGAATGAGTATGAGGCTCGGTGAGGGGGAGGAGGAGGAAGAGGAGGAGGAGGAGGAGGAGGAGGAAGAATTTAATGATGATGGTGATGATGATGATGAGGGAGGAGGAAGACGAGGACGAGGACGAGCAGGACCGACGCGATCCCCTGGTCAAGCAGCCGGCCCCGCGGCGCAGAAAGGCAGGCCCCACGGGCCGACGGCCGGGGCAGACGACGAGAGGCGGCAAGGCCAGCGGCCAGGGCAGGCGAGTCCGCGAGTCTCTGGGCCACGGCGACTCGCTCGCCAGTGCGTGCGCTGGCCGCGCTCCTCGCGGTCAAGCAGTGGCGAAGCGTCCCGGCTCGCCTATAGCCCCACCAAAATGTTATCTCGGGGGCGGAGAAGGGGGGGGGTGATGACTAGGGGGGGGGGGATATCATGGCGGGGGCCATGATATTTCCCTGGATTTCATGGCGCCTCTTCTTATCTCATTACGTCCCTGGCCCCCCCGCTGGGCCGCGCACATGCCGCCGTTCATGATTTGCACCCCCCCTCTTGGACGCCCCCCTCTTGGCCGCTCCCGAGTTCTCAGAACCTTGTGTGGTTCCCACGACATGTTCTTAGAACATTTCTGGCTGGGACTGTCTTGTTTTATCACACCGGGCTTGTGTAGAGCATTTGTCTCTGTTCTTAGAACAGGTTGGGGCTCCAAGACAATTTCTTGGTAGGCCTATAGGACTGCCAGGGCGGTCGGTCCCCGCTCAAATCAGGCGATCGCAAACATGGATCAAGGGGGCGTGGATTAGCGACGGGTCCCGTTTCCATGTGGAATCGCGGATTTCCGCCGCCGAGCGAGGCGGCACCGGCCGCATTTTGGGGAGGGCGCCTCCCCGATCCATGGATTTGGCGACCGCGCGCCAGCTCCATGGATCGCTTATCCACATTTGCGCGCCCCCGATCCAAGGAGTCGCAGCCCGCCTCCTTTGTCCTCGGGGGCCCCCAAACGGGGTGGTGACCACACCGTGCGGTGAGTCGGTGGGGATTCGGGGTCACCGCACTGTTATGGGACTCGGGTCGTTCTCCGAGGATGTCTTGGGCGACAGGGGCCTCCGGGATCCCAAGACCGTGCGGTGACGGACCGTGCGGTGAGGTTTTGGGGGATTTCGAGGTCACCGCACGGTCTGTCACCTCACCGTTTCGGGACTCCCTATTCTCCGCTTGGGGGGTGCCAGCGAGCTTACCCGTGTCCACCCCGTCGCTCGTCTGGCGCCCCGCTGGGTGTTCTGACCAGCGGTCGCGCGCGCCTGACGTCTGTCGGGTGCGGCGTTCGCTTTAGAGGATGATAAGGATAAAGAGACTACGAATCATGATGCGGATGAGGATTATGATGATGCTGATGATGATGTTGCTGGTTAAGATGGTGATAGTGATGATGATCATCATGATGCCGATGATGGTGATGATGTTGTTGTTGATGATAATGATGTTGTTGATGATGAGGATAATTATGAGCATCATGATGATGACGACGATGATGATGGTGATGATGATGGGGACGATGAATATGCGGAACATGACGATGCTGATGTTGATGATGATTATGATGATGATGATTATGATGATGATGATGATGATGATGATACTGAGGAGGAGGAGGAGGAGGAGAAGGGTGATGAGGGTGATGATGTTGATGGTGATGGTGATGATGATGATGAGGACAGGGATGAGGATGTGGGCTGTATTGATGGTGGTGCTGATGATGATTATGTCGATGATGATGCTGATGGAGATGGTCATGGTGATAGTGATGATGCTGATGGTTATCATGGTGATGTTGATTGCGATGCTGATGAAGCGGTTGATGCTGATGATGATCATGCTGATGTTGCGGATGATGTTGATGTCGATGCTGCTATGTTTTACCTTGATGCAAGGAGGAGGAAGAGGAGGAGGAGGAGGAGGACGACGACGACGACGAAAGGTATGCGGGGATGTGCCTGTCTCTATCTCCCTAGCCTTGGTCATGACCGCCCTCCAACGCTGGGCTCCGGAGCTCGCCCGTGTGCTGGGGCGCCTCCCTCCGGCGTGCCGCGAGAAAGTGAGAGCACTTCCTGCCGCTCTGTTCTCCCCTGCTCCTTGCTGCTGCTGCTCCACCTCCGCCTCCGCCCCCTCACCTTTCACCTCCGCCTCGGCTTCGGCTTCGGTCTCTGCCTCCGCCTTCTCCTCCTCCGCCGCCTCCTCGTCCCCACCTCCGATCATCACCCCTCTCCCACACCGACGTCGTCCTTCCTTCTCCACATCGTCCTCCTCCCTGCTGCTGGCGCTGCTCGTCCGCCGTCCCTTCCCTCCGTCTCTTCCGCAGGCGTTGCTGCTGCCGTTGCTTCCCACCCTTGCTTACTCTGTCCATCCCCGGCCATGCCAAAGAGAGTCGCGGACACACTTACAGGGTCATCGGGCGACGGGGGGAAGGCGAATTCCGTCTCGTGAAAACGCCAATCCTCCATCCCCGCGCGCGCGCGGACGAGAGGAGGGGGAGCGGGAATAATCACGGGCAGACAAAGGAACGAGGAGGAGGCGTGAGGGAGAGGGGAAGGGAGGAGGAGGATGAGGGAGGAGGGGTGAGGGAGGAGGATTGAGGAGGAGGAGCAGGAGCAGGAGCAGGATAACGAGGAGGAGGAGGAGGAGGAGGAATAGGAGACAGAGCAGGAGCAGGGAGGAGGACCACGAAGCCATGGGAAACCATGGTCAGCTCGGGGGTGGCTTCAAAATGCCAGAGGCCTCGTGCGCTTCATGCGCGTGCCCTTAGCGCCAGCAGCGTTGTCCTTTCCTTCCTATTCCCTCCGCGTTTTCGTCGTCGTCGCCCTCTTCCTCCTCCCCCCCCTGCTTGTCATACTCATGCCTGACCGCACCCTTGTCGTCCCCGCCCTCGTCCTCGTCCTCGCCCCACCTCCGCGCCAGGCCCGCGCTCGCCGCGCTGCCCCCCGGCGCGGCGCCGCCGGCGGTCGCCCGTGAGGCGAGGCCGCTCCTCGACGCTCGCCCTGCGACGAGAGCGGGAGCGGCGGCGCGCGCGTGCTGCCAGGGGGGGGGGGAGGGTGGACGGGGGAAGCGCCGGGGGCACGGGGGCCTCGAGAAAGGCAGGCAGAGGCGGTGTGTGTGTGTGTGTGTGTGCAGGCGCGGCGGCTCTTCCCCCTGCCCCATCCCTGTTCCTCCTCCGCCTCCTCCTCCTCCTCCTCCACTTCCTCCTCCTCTTCCTCCTCCTCCTCCTCCTCGTCCTCTTCCTCCTCCTCCTCTTCCTCCTCCTCCTTCTCCTCCTCCTCCTCCTCCTCCTCCGCTTGTTCCTCGTGCACGGTTCTTCCCTGTCGCGCCCCCGGGCGTGCCGGTGGGCCAGGTTTGGCGTTTCGCCCGAGGCCCGAAGCTGGCAAGTGCAACAGTTTTGAAGGATTGAACACGGGTCGTTTTCAACATGTGAGTCTCGCTTTCGTGTCGCGCGCATCCGTCTTGAACGCTTGCGGCAGTTTCAAGGAAGGAGGCAGGTCCCTCTTCAAATTGAGGCTTTCGTTTTAGCCCAGGAATAGCGTTCTGGCACGATTCATGATTTCTCAGGCGTTGAAGTTGTCTTGGCACGGTCTATGATTGTCAGAACGCAACAACAGTCACGTTGATTCGCGGCGTTCAAGTCCCAGGACTGGTGCTTCGGCACGACGGAGGGTTCTCATGTTGTTGTCGAGCAGTGTTGTTCTTCCCGCGGCACAAATACAGTCTTCCAGGGTTTTATGAAGAGGGAGCTCGGAGGTAGGGATTATTGCAACACCGTTGATGCTTCTTTGGTTTGCTCTAGTCCTCCTTTTCCTCCCTCCGCTCCTGCCAGTAGCCGTGCTGCTGCGAGCTGTGATCGCTGTGGGCGGGGGGAGGAAGGTCACTGGAGGGCACGTGCCGAGGCTGCTCCCGATGGTACAGAGCCGCAGCTGCACGGTAGGCGCAGGACAGCAGATTCCGGTACTGCGCTGCGTGAAGAAATTTGGACTCTCATCCATCTCGGGGGCGGCAAAGAGGGGGGTGATGACTAGGGGGGGGGGATATCATGGCGGGGGCCATGATATTTCCCAGATTTCATGGCGCCTCTCCTCATTTCGTTACGTCCCTGGCCCCCCCGCTGGGCCGCGCACGTGCCGATGGTCATGATTTGCACCCCCCCTTCTTGGACACCCCCCTCTTGGCCGCTCCCGATCATCGTCGGCACATGCATCATCTTATGCGTTGTCTCGGTCTGCGCACGTGGATCTCTTGCTGTTTGGCGTTTCGTCCACTGGTCGGTGTGCTAGTTTTTTTCCCAGCTTGTGTTCGGCACCAGTTCATGTGGCAGTGGTTCCTGCTCAGGCTCCACTTGCGTCGTGCTGTATCCAAACATGATGTAAGAGGGGGCACCGCTCCCCATCTGAGTCTTCTTCCCTTCGGCTCCCCTCGTCTCTCTTTCTGTTGCCGGGTCTTCTCAGGTCTACCCATGTGTTTAGTCTCGTGTGTATCCAATACTCCCCCAATAGTGCTTGCATTTGGGGCTTCTTACTTTGTTCTCAGAGCACCAGGAGGGGACACAAATTAAGGCAGACACAATTAATCGTCGACCTCCCAGAGAACATGGGAAAGGATGGGAAGTGTGGGGAGCGGGGGGGGGGAAGCCGAAGCTCCAGAAGCTACGGGGAGATGTATGTCTTGGGAGTCCTGGGAGTCGTGCCCGTTCCCTTGTGTGTGTGTGTGTGTGTGTCCCAGGGCTCTGGGCTCCCCCCCCCCTGCTCCACCAGCGGTGCTTGCACCTGGAGGCCCCTCGCCTCGTGCCCAGGGCACTCGGCAGGGGCCACCGCAAGGGGCGCCTCCGCCCGGCTGTGGCGCGCTCCGTGCGCTGCCCGCGGCGGCCTCGCGGAACCCAGACCCCCGACGTCGTGAATTTTTCTCAGGAGGGGAAAAAACACACAGAGACACAATTCGTCGTCGATTCCCAGGACGAGATGTGAAAATGGGGGATTTGGGCGGAGGGCAAAAACCCAGAAAATACGAAAAAATATGGGGAATCATTTGCTTTGTGTGTATTTATTTGTGTGTCCTTGGGCCCCTTGATTTTCATGGCGTCGACCCCCAGCGGTCTGGACCCCTTCCCCGGGACCGGCTCTTCGTCCCGCGTCGTGGTCCGACGGTCCCGAGGGCTGGCGAGGGCCCCCCCCAGAGGCCAGAGGTAGTGACAAAATGTCCCGTCGCGATCTTGGCAGAGCTCGAGGAGGGGAAACACAAATGATCAGCCAAGCGTTTTCGTCTCACACGCCCGCTCAACCTGAACGAGGCCCTGGCCGTCGTTCCCGCAGCCCGCCACCAGCTGCGGCGCTAGCGTCTCGGTGGTGATGGAGACTGAGGCGCCCCACCCACGCGGCAGGGGAAACACAAATGATCAAAGCCTCCCGTCGGGGAGAGGCCACAAATCGTCAACCAAAGCCTCCCGTCGGGAGGGGCGCGCTCCGCGCGCCGCCCCGCGGCGCTCCCCGGGCCGCCCCATGTCGCCCCGGGGGCCACCGCGCCCGTCGGGGGGGCCCGCTCGCGGGGGGCGCCCTGCCGCGGCGCGCCGCGCGCCCCGCGGCCGCCCCACGTCAGAGCCCCGAATCATCAGAGGTAACTCGGGTCAGGGTTAACTCGGGTTCGTTTTTCGGGAATCCGAACCCGAGGTATCCCGGACCCGAGTTACCCTGGATATTTCGGGCGTCCGGAGCCCCGAATCATCAGGGGTAACTGGGGTCAGGGCTAACTCGGGTTCGTTTTTTTTCGGGAACTCAAACCCGAGTTACCCCGGACCCGAGTTACCCCGGATAACTCGGGCGTCCAACCACGGGGGGCGCGCCCCTCGAGGGGCGGCCTGCGCCTCGAGGGGGGCGGCCTGCGCCGCGCAGCGTCCACTGCGGGTAAGGCGGGCCTGAGCAGTGCGAAGCCTAGTTTAAAGCCATAGTTAAGTCGGGCCTAAATCGCTCAAAACATAGTTTCAGCCATAGCTTAAGACATAGTTTAGACCATATTTGTTAGATAGTTCAAAACATAATTTAGAGTACTCTTAAATCCATAGTTCAAGCGCAGTTTAAAATACTTAGTATCGTTTAAACATGAGATGCAGGAGGAAACTCCACAGAAAATAGTCTGGGGACGATCTGTTTTGACTATGTTTGACCCGTCTGGAGTTGTTGCTGAGCTGAGTACTTTTCGTCCCAAATCCGCCTGTAGGGGGACATGCCCGACCTAACACTGCAGTCGGATCAAGGTATAAGGTCGAGGTCGGCTGGCCGCGTGAATGTTTCCAGATCCCCTGTTGGGGCAACTTGTACCAAACGTACTGTCGTTCGGGCGCCATGGATCTGGGAGGGAGGGAGGGAAAGGGCCGACAGGGAGGGAAAGAGCCGACTGTTGTGCGCCCTCGTCTGCAGACAACCTATTGTACTTCTTTGTTTTTGTTGCTCACCGTGGAGATCTTTCATATCCTGCATTGGCCAAGGGTTTTTCCTCTGATCTGACATGTCCCATGACAGCGTGCCTTCTTCATTCGGCCACGCGCAGAGGGGGGTAGGGGCAGGGAGAAGGCTGCTTAGAAGCACCCCTGCTTCACGCGCTCGACGGTTGGGGTTAACTGGTAGGTCGACGCTGCCAAATCGAGGGTGCCCTCGGGTCCAGTGCTTCGAGGCCCATGCCCTTACATTCCTGTGGCAATGTGGACCTCGGAAGGGTCTCGTGTTCCTTCGCGTGTCGTCTCCAATCAACCTCGACCGTGCTACAGTGGAGACCCACGCCAAGAAGCGCCCTGCCTGCCTCCAGGGTGCCCTGGGTTCCTTGGGTTTCGAGGGCCTTGCGATGGAAAGCGTGACGTCCCCACGCCAAAAATCAGCGGACGTCCTGGGGTCTTAGGGTTGGGTTTCCTGTGGAAGGTTTCGTGTGGTCGGGCTCCTACTGTACACGCCCTCCGCCTCGCTCCGTGCCCCGCCCCCACTGCTCAGTTTGCCCGCCGTAGCGGGCGGCGCACGACTGTCGGCCGACCTCCGCCCGGTCAGCTCTTGCCCGCTCCGCTCTGACGTGCGCGCGCGCTGCCCTCGTTCCTCCTGGCTTCCCCTTGCTTTCTCCTCCTCGCTCCACCTCCTCTCTCCTCCTCTCTCCTCCTCGTCCTCCTCTTCCTCCTCCTCCTCCTCCTCCTCCTCCTCCGCCTCCTCGTTCCTCGGACCGCGCGCCGCCCGCCTGGAATTTCACGCCCGCCTGCCCGCCGAGGCCGTCCGCTGCCGCGTCGCCCCTCCCCGCTCGTCCTCCCTCCCTGTCGTCGGAGGCCCGCCTCCCCTTGCAGTCCCGGTGGCCCACCGCGGGCCCGCGGCGCGTCGCCCGTGCCCGCGGCAGCCCCTCGCAGCAGCCCTTGCAGCAGTTCGTTCCGCCGCGCTGGTCGTCTTGGCAGTGTTGCGCAGTGAGGTGGCCTCGGCCGCATCAGCGGGTGCTGGTTCGTTCCATATCCTCCGCCTTCTTCCCTTCGTCGTCGTCGTCGTCGTCGCCGCCGCCGCCGCCGCCGCCGTCGTCGTCGTCGTCGTCGTCGTCGTCGTCGTCGTCGTCGTCGTCGTGTCCCTCCTCCTTCGCCAGCGTCTTACGTTGGGGAGCCCTTCATACGTCGTGTCTGTGGGACCCGCGCGCAGCTCCGTCGCCCACAAGGAGCTCTCAGTCGCAGCGCACCGACGGAACCGCTGCTGGGAGCGCCTTGGCGAGCCACGACTGCCCCGCACCCGAGCCCACAGCACGGGCTGCTTTGCGGGGCGATCGGGCTGGTGACGCGCGCCAGCACCCCCCCCCCCCCCCCCGCGCCTGGACCCCCCGTGCCGCCGACGGCAGGGAAGGCAGCCCAGGCGACAGCTGCCCCTGGCCCCCCGGACGGCGACGGCAGCGAGACCGGCCGCCAGCCCCCAAGGCGGACCTCGCCCCCGATGGGCCAGCCCCACCCGCCTCATCGCCCTCCCCCTGCAGGCGCGCAGAGCACGGACGCCCCTGGCCGCGCGGCAGGCCCGGCAATCCGCGGCACAGAGGCAGCCCTTGTCAGTGAGGAGCGTGGGCGCTGGCCCAGAGGCGCGCTGGAAGAAATCTGGTTGACCCAAAAGGGGGTCCAGGGAAAAGGGGGTGGTGCAATATGTTTGGTGCAACAGATTTGGGGGGTTGCAACAGCTTTCGGGCGTGCAATACATTCCGGTGCGCAGATGTGCTGCTGGGTTTTCGCGTGCACGGCGTCAGTTGCAAACCGAGGAAATATGGGGAAACATGGGGAACCCTGGGATGTTGTATTTCTTTGTGTGTCCTTGGGCGCCTCATTCCTGGCCTCCTGTCGGCTCGTTGCCGCTGTTGCCGCAGGGCGCTGCCGCGAAGCCCCCTTCCGCGCGAGCGGCCGCGTTCGCTGGCGCCCGCCGCCCCTCGAGCACGCCGGCCCGCCCGCAGTCGCGGCCCACCGGGGCACCGCAGCGCAGGCCGTGGGGAGGGAGAGGGCGGGAACACGCTCCTTCAGAGCCCCGAGTCATCCGGGGTAAGTCGGGTCAGGGGTAACTCGGGCTCCTTTTTCGGGAATCCAAGCCCGAGTTACCCCGGACCCGAGTGACCCCGGATAACTCGGGCGTCCAGAGCCCCGAATCATCAGGGGTAACTCGGGTCAGGGATAACTCGGGCTCCTTTTCGGGAATCCAAGCCCGAGTTACCCCGGACCCGAGTGACCCCGGATAGCTCGGGCGTCCAGAGCCCCGAGTCATCAGGGGTAACTCGGGTCAGGGATAACTCGGGCTCCTTTTTCGGGAATCCAAACCCAAGTTACCCCGGACCCGAGGCACCCCGGATAACTCGGGCGCCCAACTCCTGGGGAGGGTCGTGTCGGACGACGGGTCCGAGGAGGGCGAGTGGATTCCTGGATGGCTCTCGGAGGGTGAAGAGGGTTACAGATTCAGAAGCTGGAGCCGCAGGGTAATTAGCCCCGGAGGTCGTTCTGGCTTCCGTGAAAAAGCCTCGGCGCGCCTTGTTCAAGCCGGAAGCGTGTCCCGAGAGACCCTTCTGAGCGTTTCCCGATACGCGTGCCCGGAAGCTTTCCAGGTTCTTCGGGAGCTCTCTCCAGGTCCTTCCAGGGTACTTCGACAAGCCTTTCCACGCCCTTCGGGCGCCCTGCTATCAAGGTTTTGGACCTCACAACCCAACCCAAAGGCCCCAACTTGCCCTCCGTTCCCAGAGGGGGGGGGGGGGGAGAACATTGCAAGCACACACATGGAGCCCGTACCCCTCCCCAGCCCAGGGTCTTGGGGTTGGGTTGGGGTGGCCTGGCAGTGAGACAGCGGTTCTTGGCCTTCGAGGGTCCCCTTCGTCGCCACATATGGGCGCAGCTCGGGATACGGGTGCGTTTCGGCCCTGGGGGGGTCCAGGGACCGGTTTTGGGTTGTCGTTGTCTCAGCTGCTGTCCTGCTCCGACAAAGGGGGGATTGGAGGAAGTGCCTGCGAAAATTGCTGCGTGCAGCTGGTTCTGCTCCCGCCGCCAGGCGCAGGCGCCAGGAAATTCGGCTCGTGAGCTGCTTCGGCTATTTCCCATGTCGTCCGTGGCCGCGAACCGTTCAGAAACACTCTGCAGATCGTCACCACCCACCAAACCACCCCAACCCAACCCGAAGGTATCAATTTGCCCTCCATTTCCAGTGGGGGGGGGTCGAGGAATGTTGAAAAAAACACATGAAACCCGTACCCCCCCCCCCCCACCCGAAATTCAGGTCAAGTTCGGGTCTTCGGGTTGGGTTGGGGTGGTCTGGTAGGTAGTCAGATCGGAGCATAGGAGTGGAAACGGGGGCAGCATCTTCAGTTGTGGAACAGCCGTCTGGCAGCAGTCTGGCAGCAGCTCCTCGCCGTCATACAGTGAACCCGCGCAGTAAGGATTGGCAACCTGCGCAAAGGTACCCTTGCATCCTTGCCCATTCGGCCCATCCTTGGCCACTTCCGTGGGCCGCGCCCCGCTCGAACAGTTTCGAAACGGCCTTCCAAGGCCCTTGCGTCCTTATCTTGGCATCGCTGGGAAAATTACCCTGCGACGCACCCAGCCCACGTGCATCAAATGGCAAGAGGAGTATGCCAACATTAGCAAGAACAACGACAGTGTAGACGCGGCGTTTTGCTGTGCAAGCTACATGGGATGCGCATGCGTTGCACGATTCACAGGACGACGATCGAAAGAACGAGGACTGAGGCCCCAGGATCGAAGAAGAACGGGTACGGGAACGAGGGGTAGGAGAGGGATGGAATGGAGGGCGGGGGGGGCGAAAGGCCATCGCGGAAGCAGCAGCATGCATGGAGAAGGTGAGGCGGGGAATAGGGCGACGATGAAAGTGGCGGGAGGAGACAGAAGACTGCCGCGTTTTTCAAGTGCGAGCTAAACCCGCAGCGCTGCCTGCGCCATGTCGTCGCAGAGTTCCACATGATAAAACTTGTTTAGAGTGCAAGGAACGAGCGAGGCGTAGCTCGCCCGCTAGCTTCTCCGCCTCCTTCCCGCACATTTCAGCGCGGGAGCTGAACGCTCGCAGGCGCGCCGCCAGGTCTGCGGGCGGCCCGCGGGAAAGAAACTCAAGGCCGGGGTCGCGCATCATCAATCGGTTGTCCATCGTCCAAAGTTGCACTGGCGACGTACTGGTTGAACGCGGAGCGAGCAGCATCACGCGCGTGCCTGAACGCCACGCAGGTACAGTGCACGCGCGATTGGGACTTCAGGTCGATCGCGCGCGTCTCCACCAGGCTTGGCAACACCACGCGACTGAGGATCTCACTGCGGTCTGCCATGCTGCTGTCCGCGAATGCAATGCGTTGCCTGCAAGTAAGGCGGCGGCGTCCACTTGTCTCAGAAGATGTTCCCGCGGTTCCTAAGGGCGACCGCCAGCTCGAGCCGCGGCGCCGGCAGGCCAGATAAGGATCATGCGACAGCAAAGACGATGACAGAGCAACGAGGTATCGGCGAGTGCATGACCGGCCTCCGTTGCCTGCACTTCTTTCCTGTAGTTCCCCTAGCTCGTCGAGCTCAGCAGATGTTTCTGCGGGCCCGAAGGACGACCGCCAGCTCGAGTCGCAGCGCCGACGAGCTGCATCCACATCAGGCAACGCCCCAGGAGACACTGGCACACAACGATTTGACGTCAGTCAGTGCCAGACCACTCCATGTCTAGTTCCTCGCACACATACAGTCGATCGCAGATGCGGGATAGACGAAGTAGAATGACGGGTCCAATCTGCGTCCGCGTAGGACGTCACTATGCTGGACCCCGCAGCAGGTCTCGAAAGTGGCGACCTCGAAATCGGCGACAGTTTCACATATCGCAGCCCCCAAAAGATGGCGAGGTCTAACCTGAGTCTGCGGAGGGCGTCACTCCGCTGGACCCCCCAGCAGCCCTCGAAAGTGGCGACAGTTTCACAGATCGCAGCCCCCCAGGGATGGCGAGGTCTAGCGTGAGTCTGCGCAGGGCGTCACTCCGCTGGACCCCCCAGCAGCCCTCGAAAGTGGCGACAGCTTCACAGATCGCAGCCCCCCACGGATGGCGAGGTCAAATCTGAATCTGCGGTGAGTACCCAGTGTGCTGGACCCCTCAGCAGCCCTCGAAAGTGGCGACAGTTTCGCGGATCGCAGCCCCCCAGGGATGGCGAGGTCTAATTTGAGTCTGCGGTGAGTACCCACTGTGCTGGGCTCCTCAGCAGCCCTCGACAGTGGCGACAGTTCCACAGATCGCAGCCCCCCAAGGATGGCGAGGTCTAATCTGAGTCTGCGGTGAGTACCCACTGTGCTGGACCCCTCAGCAGCCCTCGAAAGTGGCGACAGCTTCACAGATCGCAGCCCCGCAGGGATGGCGAGGTCTAGTTTGAGTCTGCGGTGAGTACCCACTGTGCTGTGCCCCTCAGCAGCCCTCGGAAGTGGCGACAGTTTCACAGATCGCACCCCCCCAGGGATGGCGAGGTCTAATCTGAGTCTGCGGTGAGTACCCACTGTGCTGGACCCTTCACCAGCCCTCGAACGTGGCGACAGCTTCACGGATCGCAGCCCCCCAGCGATGGCGAGGTCTAATCTGAAGCCCCGTAAGACGTCACTCTGCTCGCCCCACAGCAGCCCTCGAAAGTGGCGACAATTTCACAGATCGCAGCCACCCAGGGATGGCGAGGTGGAGGGAAGAGAGGAGCAAGGGAGGAGAGGAGGAGGGAATATAGGAGAAGGGACGCAAGAGAGGGGAGAGGAGGAGGGAACAGAGGTGGAGGGAGGCGGGAGGAAGGGGTGGAGACCGCAGTGCTCTATTCAAAACGAGTACCCAACGCAGGAGGGTTGGGAAAAAACAGGAAATGGACGTCCGAGCGATGGCCAGTTATTTCGTGTCCTTCTCATGAGGGCCGTCTGCAGCCCGAGTCGTTCGGTGCTGTCCAAGTCTTCCGACTCCCGTCGTTGGGCCTCTCCCCTGCAGGGCTGGAGGGCGGCCGAGTCGAGTGTGACCAGGGGGGGGGGCCTCGGGTGGCTGGCCTGCCGTTTTTGCAGGGCACCCCTTGGGCGCCCCCCTTGTGGCTGTTGCTTCTCTGCGCCCCCGCGCGCTCCCTCCCTCCTCCCACCCTCCCCCAGGGCTCGGCCTATCGGCGGTGTTTTGGCGATCTCGTGGGCTGTTTTCGTTCTGATTTCGTTTTGCAGTAAGGGCGTCAGATGAGGAACAGATGCCCATACCTCTACCCTGTCCTCGTTTTCCCTCTTTGGGCCTCCTCGGAGGCCCTCGTCGCCACCGCTAGATTCGCCTCGAAATCCTGGTCGGAACGCACTCCGGGAGTGGCGGCATCGGTACCTTCTGGTTTCCCAGAGGCGGAGCGAAGACAGAACGAGGGAGAACGACAACAAAACGAAAGCTCGTCCTGCCCTCCCCCTCGTAGCCGCCAACGCCACCGCCCGGGGCAGCCCTGTCCCCCCCTCCCAGTCCTCCTTCCACCCCTGTCCTCCGTCTTTCAGGGGGAAGAAAAAACGCAGACACAATTAATCGTCGACTCCCAGGAAGACATGGGAAACTATGGGAAGTGGGGGGGAAGGCGAAAACCCAGAAAATATGGGAAATATGTGGAATCCGGGATTTGTGTTTATTTATTTGTGTGTCCTTGCGCCCCTCTAGTCCTCCTTGCTACCTTCTTTTTCTGGCAGGAGTTTCGAGGCGGATCCAGGCGTGGTCATCTGGTTGACCCAAAAGGGGGTCCAAGAGATCTGGTGCAATAGATTTGTGGGCTGCAACAGATTTGGGGCGTGCAGTACATTCCGGGGCGCCAATGTCCATTGCTTGATTTTCGCGTGCAATGCATTACTTGCAATACAATCGCAATACGATTCTCCAGCGCAGTACATTTGCAATACAGTTGCCCCCAATCTGTTGCACCACACCTTTTCTGCTGGACCCCCTTTCGGGTCACCCAAACACGAGGGCGCCCCAGGGTGTTCAGAGCGGGCCATTTGAAAGTTCGATCCTCGATCTTCGACCCCCTGTCCACCACCTCCTCTCCCATGCCGTCCTCCCGGAGGGTCCTGCAGGCTTCCAGAGGCCTCTTGAGGCCCCCCGGGTTTCCAGACCCATCTGGAGCGTACTGAATGGCAGAGGGTGGTGGTGCGTACCTAGATTCTCGGTCCTCGACCCTCCCTCCCTCTTCCTCCTCCTCCTCCTCGAAATTACGTTTCTGCGGCAGAAGCAATTACTATGGGGGCCACGATGGGGAGTCACGATCGGGTGCCCCGATGGGCAGCCACGATGGGGGGCAACGCCCGGGGGGGGGTTCGGGACAGCGGACTAGGATAGGGACAGGGATCTACGTACCGTCCTGCAATTGCGGATAAGAGTGAGGGGGCGGTGGGGTCGTCGGCAGTCTGCGAAGTTCTGAAGAAACCCGCCGTTGTTCGTCTGCTTCTTTGCTTATGCTTTTTCGTTTTTGTGGTTGTTATGTGTGTTATGTATGTTTGTTGTTTGTTTGTTTGTTTGTTTGTTTGTTTGTTTGTTTGTTTGTTTACCTGTTTGGTGTTTGTGTGTGTGTTGTGCGCTTTCGTTGTTTAATGTGTGTTGTTGTGTTGGTTGTTTGTGTTGTTCGTTCTTATTTCAAGTGTTTTGTCATTTTGCCCACATTGCAAAACGAGCCCGCCACAGGCGCAACTTTTTTTGTCCAGGCAACGTGGGACGTCGTTGGTGGGTTGCCGGTGGCTCGCAGGGTGGGTCGCAGGGTGGGTCGCGGGGTGGGTCGCAAGCGGGTCGCGGGCGGGTCGCGGGCGAGCACGATGAGAACAACAACAGCAGCAGCAATGACAGCAACAACGACAACGGCAATGGCAACACCATAAACAACACCAACACCAACACCAACACCACCAACAACAACCATGCTAATATTGTCCTCTCTTTCCTTCTCGCGTGCCATCCCACACGCATATCCCAGACCATCGGTTGTCGCCCTCTTCGTCTTTGATCGTACCTCCTTGCGAGTATATCTTGCTTACCTGCCACGTGTGTTTGGCGCAGCCGTGAAAACAGAGGAGGGAGGGCGGATCGACGGGAAAGGACAAGGGGGAGCAATAATAATGGAACATGAGGGAGACTAGTAGGAGGGTGATTGGGAAGAAAGCACGTGGCAGAGCCAGACGGATGTATCGGGAGGTCAAACCCCAACGGGCTGGTCGGGAAGGCGGGCCCAGGCGGCTTGGTCGAGCAGGGGGGTTGTTCAAGCGTGAGTCCTGCATGAATCGCGAGGAAGTCCCAGGCGATAGCGCGATTCTCACGTGAATCGTCATCAGGCCAAAACGAGAGCGTGATTCCTAAGTGTCGAGGGTGCGGCGTCTGGAACAAATGCGAAGAAAGATAATGGTGGAGCGCGGTTCCTGCATCACTTATCACTTGAAGAAGTCCTGCGGATGGTGTTATTTTGAAGACATTCTGAGGAGGCATCAGGCGGAAACCGTTGTTTGGGTAGTCCGGGGCCAGCGATTTAATCTGATGCGCAATGCTTTTCCTTGTAAACAAAAGTTCGAGCCCCAGGAGGAACACCTGAATTGAAGAAGCACACTGGCACCAGAGCGGTGTCAACAATAATGATGCGTTAAAAATGAGAACCCATCAACAACAGCAAACATCATTTGAAGGCAGTTTGTTCTTTTCTGCTCGCGTGTCATTTAACGTGTATTGTAGTGGCCTCTGGCCAGTGCCGCCGATCCAGGACATTTCCGTTGTTGCTGGAAGCGCGCAATGTCGGTCATGACCGGCGACGACGGCGAGCGGTGAGGATGACGATGAGGATTGGGAATGGAGGCATGATGAGGTGGGAGGGGGCGGGGGGGGAGGGGCAGGAACAGCAGGATGCTAAGGATGGAGGAACAGAAGGACACGGAAACTGGAAGAGGGGGGGGCCGTCCTGGAGTGAGCTGGAGCTCCGATTCCGCCCGGGGAAATAAATCGACCCCCCCCTCCCCCTACCCCGGCAGAGCCACTCCGGCACCCGCCCCCCAGCTGAGCTGAAGCTCAGGAATTGAGGCTCAGGCTGTTCTGACGGTCTTTGAAACTCACACGCCAGATCGGCGGAGATTCCACACCCTGGATGCCCGCCGTTGTCATATTCGATCGTACCCCGCTTAGAAGCATATCTTCGGAGGGGAAGGACAAGGGGGAGGGATAACATTGGAACACGAGTGACATTAGCAGGAGGGGGATTCGGAGCAGGAGAGCAAACGGCAGATCCAGACGGGTGGGCCAGGCGGGCGGACCCTGACAGGCGGTCCAGGCGGACGGGTCGTGCGCGCGGGTCATTGAAGCGTCAGGCCTGCCTGATTCGCGAGAAAGTCTGGAGCGATAGCGCGAGTACCAAGTAAATCGTGAGAAAATCCAGGGCGATGGCGTGGTTCTTGAGAGTCGGGGGCGCGGCGTCTCAATGAATTGCGAGGAACTTCCACGCGAGAGCGCAACTTTGAAAGTGAAATGTGAGGAAATATCCGGCGGGAGCCGTTGTCATTGTCAACCAGGCGCCAAGGGCACAGCTTGAGTCCCACTATTCCTCCTTGTAGAGAACAGAGTGCGATCCCCGGGAGGGGCATTTCAGTTGAAACAGCACATATGTGACCGCGCAGGGGGGATCAACAATAATCAGTCTCTGGGGATGAACACTCACCAGAATCCGCGCCGCGGAGCCCACATCAACCGTGCACCCAAGGATGGTGTAAGACCGTCGGGCTCCAACCATGCAAAGCGGTCGTGGGGCGCCGCGCATGCTCTAGGTTTCAAGGCAAAGTGTGTTTTGCATATTTGGTGACCCGGATGGTTGGCCTTCGCGCAGGAAGCAATATGCCAGCACCCCCGCCGCCTTTGTGAACAATTCGCTGCTAAGTGGTCGCGGGGCGCACGTGCATGACTCGAATTTGGAGTCGAATGTATTTTGTGTTAGTTTTTTGACAGGGATGGTGGGGTGTGTGTGCGTGTGTGCGTGTGTGTATGTGTTTGTGTGCGCGTGTGTGTGTGTTGTGTGTGCTTGTGCGCGCGCGTGTGTGTGTGTGTGTGTGTGCGTGTGCGTGTGCGTGTGTGTGTGCGTGTGCGTGTGTGTGTGACTGCGAATGCGAATGCGAATGCGAATGCGAATGCGAATGCGAATGTGAATGTGAATGTGAATGTGAATGTGAATGTGAATGTGAATGTGAATGTGAATGTGAATGTGAATGTGCGTGCGTGCGTGCGTGCGTGTGTGTGTGTGTGTGCTTGTGTGGTTTGTGTGTGCGCACGGATCTGGGTGGCTGCTGGTCGTGTGGGGGAGGGGGGTGGTTATGAACAGGGAGCGGTGCAGCGAGAAAGGGAGAGAGGGCTGGGGAGAGGGCCAGGGGCGGCAAGGGGACGCCACGGGAGGCAGCGGAAGGCAACGCGAGGCCAAGGGAGGCGACGGGAGACGGCGTCGGTCCTCGTCGATGGTTTCGGATGCCCTTCGTCCTCCGCGGGCCCGACGGGGGGGGCCTCTCGAGGCCTCCCGCGGGGGCTTCCTTCCCCGTCCTCGTCGCTCTCTCCCTGTCCCACTCGCCCCCCGCCCTCGTTCTCGTCGTCGCTGTCCTCTTTCTGTGCCTCCTTCCCCCCGCTCCCCTGCTCCCTCATTCCTCCTTGCTCCTCCTCGTCGCCCCCTCGCCCCTCTTCCTTGGCCTCCTCCCTCGTCCGTCCCCTCTCCTTCCTTCTTACAGTCAACCCACATAGTGAGGATGAGCGAGTTTCCGAGGTCATCCTCGCATCCTTCCCCTTCGGCCCATGCTTGATCGTTTTCGCTGGCCGCGCCCCGCCCGCAAAGTGTCGACATGGCCTCCCAAGGCCCTTACATACTGATTGCGCGTCCACATCGCACGGGTTGACAGTATTTCCTCTTCCCTCCTCCCTCCTTCTTTCCTCCGTCCTCCTCCCTGTCTCCCTCCTCCTTCCTTCTCCTCGCCCCCTCGCCCCTCTTCATTTGTCTCCTCTCTCCTCCATTCCCTCTCCTTCCTTTTTCCTTCCTCCTCGCCCTCCGTTTCCATGTTTCATTCCTCCGTGCTCCTTCCTTTCTCCCTCCTCCCTCCTCCTCCTCTTGCGCCCCCCTCGCTACCTGCTGCCTCCCCCCTCCTTCAGCCTCTGCTCTCCGTCCCCCTGTTGCCCTTTCGCCCCCTCCTCTCCCCCCCCCGAGATCCGACGCAGCGCGGGCCGAAAGTCGCAACGCCGCGCGAGACAGCACGACCGCAGCCCTGATATACGGTCGGCCCGAGGTGCGGGATCGTCGAGGTCGGGTCGGGGAGTGTGCCCCAATTTGCCTAAGGTTCTTCGTGCGTGTCGCGTGCTCCTGTGCATCGAGGGGGGGGTACCCTCGAGTGATCTTGCGGGCCGGGGTGTTTTGCCTGGCGGAGGTTCTCGTGTGCTTCGGAGGATGCTCTCCTGTCCTAGGTCCGACCGTGGGCCGCCCACTCTCTCTGCGGCATTGGCCGAGCCGGGTCGACCTGCGATGGTCCTTGGTCCTTGGAGCAGAGAACCAGGGCGAACGCGCGCAGTATGACAAAATATTGCAGGGGCCTTGTCCCAGGGCAGGGCTGGACGTAAACGCTGTTCCGCTGGATTTCGGCAGTGGTTTGTGTTTCGTTTTGGCAGGGATGTACATGAACACAGGCAGAGCAAAACGAACAACAAAACACGAAACCAAAACGAACGCACAGCGTTTAGGTCCAGCCCTGTCCCAGGGTCCCCCCCCTGCAGTCAACCCGCACAGTAAGGATGGCCAGTCTTCTCAAGGGTACCCTCGCATCCTTACCTCCTCGGCTCATCCTTGGCCACTTTCGTTGGCCGCGCCCCGCTCGAAAAGCTTCGACGTGGCCTTCCACGGCCCTTGCATCCTGATCGCGCCTCCTTACTGTACGGGTTGACTGTCGAGCAAAACGAGCAAGAGGACACGACGCCACAACGAGCGCGCAACGCTTAGGTCCAGCCTTGTCCCAGGGTCTCCCCCCGCACAGTCCAGGCGCTGACACAAGGACCACTTCGAGCTCAGGGGGGGGGGGGGCTCGGGCGTTCGGGCCGCTCCTCGGGACTGAATACGCCGGGGAGCCCGTGCGTGGACGAGGCCCGCCGCGGCCAGGAACGCCCCGCTGATTGGGCCCGATTTTTGTCCACCGCCGCCACCACAAGTTGGAGGGGGAAGGCAGAAAAGGAGGGCGAGGAGGAGGAGGAGGAGGAGGAGGAGGAAGAAGAGGAGGATGAGGAGGAGGAAGAAGAAGGAGGAGGAGGAGCAGGAGGAGGAGGAGGAGGTGGAGGAGGAGGAGGATGAGGCCGTGGAGGATGAGGATGAGGAGGTGGAGGAGGAGGAGGAGGAGGAGGAGCAAAACTGATTACGTATGGTGGTGGCGGTGGAAGACGAGCCCACCGGCCCGGCCACCGGCCTCTGTTCCTCGTCTGCCGCTCCTCCCGGCAGCCGCGTGCCGGCACCCCGCGGGGGCCTCCCCTGGAGGGGAGGCAGCACGCGGGCCTGCGGAGGGGGGAGGCGAGATGCCTGCCGCCATGCCGGACGAGGAGGCCCCGGCGCCGCCGCCCGGGCGGGCGGGTCATGGGAGGAGTGGCCCACCTCGGGGGGTTACGAAGTGGGCCCCAAAGGGGAACTTTGGGGCGGAGGGGGAGGAGGAGGAGGAGGAGGAGGAGGAGGAGGAGGAGGAGGAGGAGGAGGAGGAGGATTAGGATTAGGAGGAGGGCGAGGAGGAGGAGGAGGAGGAGGCGGAGGAGGAGGAGGAGGCGGCGGAGAGAGGAGGCGGAGCAGGAGAAGGAGGCGGAGGAGAGGAGGAGGGGCGGAGGAGGAGGAGGCGGAGGAGGAGGAGAGAGGATGAGGAGGGCAGGGGGCAGGAGGAGGGAGGAGGAGGAGGAGGAGGAGGAGGAGGAGGAGGAGGCGCCCGAGCGCCTCCGATTGACCCGCCGAGCGGCCCGCCCTCGCGCACTCCCTGCGCGCCCGCTTCGCGCCCCGCGCGCGCGGGCAGCTGCGCCCTCGCGCCCCCGGGGGGCGCCCCGGCGGGTCGCCGCGGGGAGCCCGCCGGGGACGCCCTCGGACGGGATTTCGGGCGGGGAGGAGTCGCTGCGTGGGTGTCTCCACGACGTGGACGCGCAGAGGATCCGCCCGACCCATTCCCCAGGGACCTGCTCCTCCTTCTTTGTCCTCCTCCTCCTCCTGCCTGTCCCTTCTCCTCCTTTTCCCCCTCCTCCTCCTCCTCTTCCTCCTTGGTCCTCCTCCTCCTCCTCCTTTCAGTCATGGGGTCGGAGGACCGCGCCACATCGCTGGTGCATCGACGATGTGGCTCGATGTGAAAACCTATTTCCTCCACGCCGACGTCGCCGATGAGCCGCCGACGTCAGCGATTCGCCGATCCATCGCCGATGCATCGGCGCTGCACTGGCGACGCGGCGCGATCCTCCGACCCCGTTCCTTCGGACCCCATCTAGGATTAAGTCGGGCCTGTCCCTCTACAGGAGGAAAATTCAAAAATAGTCAAAAAATAGTATGGGAACTATTTTCTTTAGTATGTTTTGACTATTTGTGGGCATTTGTTTATTTTTCTTCCGCCCAAAATCCCCCTGCAGGGAGTCAGGCCCGACTTAACTCTAGGAGGCCTCTAAACGCGGACCCTCAGAGGTCCCGCCCGACCCATTCCCGGGCACATAGTTTTTGTTGGACGGTCCGAGGGCCCTTGCGAGGGCCCACAGGGGCCGAACATGGCAAAACCAGTCTCCCGTCGTGCCTTTTTTCACGACGCGAGGTCGGACGTGGCGAGGACGAGGACCCAGACACGATCGCGTCGTAACAAAAATCAGGACGGCCAGTTTTTCAATATTTTCGGCCATCGCTGGGCCTCGGGACCGTCAAGAAACGACTCAAGACGAAAAACCGGCGGTCCCCGAGAAGGGGTCGGGACGCCGTCCTGAAAAAATCAGGACGTCGCATGTTTGAGGAGAGATCCGTCCCAGAGCGTTCCGGAACGCCCTCAGAGCGCCCGGGAACGCTCCGAGAAGGCCGCGGCGCCCGAGACATCCTCCAGAGCAGCCAGATCTCAGAGAGTCTCGCTTTATTCTCGCCCGATCTATTCTCGTCCTGGCGTCGTCTTCGCCCCCCCCCCCCCCACTCGCTGGCTCCAGGCCAGACAAAGGAGGCCTCGAGGCCTTGGCGTTGCGTTTTGTTTCGCACCAGGCAATGTTTTGCCTCGTGTCGGGCCCTGGGGCCAGCACAGCTCGACCTGGCTCGAAGAATGCAGCAGGGCCATGGCGGATAGTGCTCTGGTCGTTGTTTGTCGTGGTGTCGCAGTTTTTTCTCGGCGTCGGATCTCAGGAGGGTTCGATGTTCGTTTGGGGAACCCTTTTCTGGAGCCCACCCAACAGACATGTTCGACTCTACTTCCACTCCAGCTCGGCTCTATAGTTCGACTTCTTTGTTCGACTCGAGTCGGCGGACGTTCGACGCAGCATCGGGGCATGACTGGGGCAAGTGGTTCCGGGAATGTCCCCAGAACGAGAACCTAAAGAGGGTTGGTGGTCCCCAAACGTGGTGGTGAGAACACCCGGTGGTGAGCTTTGGGCGATCTGGGTAATGGTTTTCGAGCGCTGGCTGGCCCAGGAAACGCAAGACCTCGTGGCGACCGCGCGTCCCCAAATCCCGGTGGCGACCCAGAATTATTTTTTGGGGGAATCGGGGTCACCACCGGGTGCCTCACCACCTGGTTTGGAGACCACCAAGTAAAACGAACGATGAAGCAGTACCGTTCGTAATTTGCAGCGTCCCAGAGGGGGTCAGTGACCTTGGGAGAGCGCGGGTGTGGAATCGATCTGTGTTTTGGAGGTAAGGTCTGTATTTACTCATGAGTTGACGGTTCTTTGTTTCGCAATTGTTAGGTCAAACCCTTGGAGACCACCAAGAGGGGCCTTGTGGGAGCGGGGTCCTTTTGGTTCCTCGTTCGCCGGCCTCGGCCTCCCGCCCCCCCCCTCCCCCCCGGCCGTCTTCGGGGACGGTGTGCGTTTTTGTGTGGCCGCCGTCCTTGCGTAGGTCCGGCCCCAGCGTTGAGTCGTCGGGGGCGGAAAAGAGGGGGGTGATGATTAGGGAGGGGTGGATATCATGGCGGGGGCCATGATATTTCCCCAGATTTCATGGCGCCTCTTCTTATTTCATTACGTCCCTGGCCCCCCCGCTGGGCCGCGCACATGCCGCCGGTCATGATTTGCACCCCCCCCTCTTGGACACCCCCCTCTTGGCCGCTCCCGAAGTCGGGCATGTCCCTCAACGGGAGGAAGATCCAAGAAGGGACAGAACATAGTCGGGTGACAATAATTGTTTCTATTGGTTTGTGACTGTGTTTGAATCTGGTTCGACATGTCTGTAAATCTGTCGTACGCGTCCGCCTGTAGGAGGACATGCCCGACCTGCAGTCGGACTCGATTGGACAGGGCGCGCGAGAGGACACAAGACCCTTCCGGGGGCCACACTGCCACAGAAATGCAGGAAGCATGGATCGCGAGACACAGGACACGAGGGTACCCTTGATTTGGCAGGGTCGACCTACTAATCTCAGAGCGTGAATTACCTACCCCGCTTTCGCTTCCAGGCAAAACCAAGCCATACCACGCGCCTCTTCGTCAAGCGGCCTGACCAGTACAGGCTGCAATTTGGCATCGTTTGGTATCTCTTGGAAGCGAGGGTGGTCAAAAGCGAGGTAGGTTTGTTTTCCCCCAATAATCTGGGCCGACTGTAGCCCCAGCGCTGCCCCGCGGGCGGCCGGGTTGCTGCTGCGGGGCCCCGCGCGCCCGAGCGGGCGCGAGCCCGAGCGCAGCGCGCGGCGGTCCCCGCCGCCGGCTGCCGCAGCGCCCCCGGGGCCGCCAGACGAGCTCGTGCTCGAGTGAGTGCTCGCCTTCGCCGGGGGGCGGCTGTTTTTTCCTGGGGTGCTCCTCCTCCTCCTCCTCCTCCTCCTCCTCCTCCTCCTCCTCCTCCTCCCCCTCCTGCTCCTCCTCCTCCTCGTTTCTGGGCCTCCCAGATGGGGTCGGAGTAGATGGGGTCGGAGGATCGCGCCGCATCGCCGATGCATCGCCGATGGAGCCCGATATGCTTCACGTCGATGTCGCCGATGCATCTTTGACATCGACGATAGCATCAGCGATGCATCGCCAATGCATTGGCGATTCGGCGCGATCCTCCGACCCCATCTACTCGGACCCCATCTAGGAGGCCTCTATCATTGCAATGAAGCTCCGCAAGGTTCCCTGAACCCCTGTCAGGGAGCTTCCAGGGGTTCTCTAGCCCTCGGTTGTGTCGATTCAAGCGCCCTCAGAAGCAGTATACCCAGGCGTGACTACCGTTGCCGGCGCCTTGGGAAGCGCTGAACTCGGGCGTAGATGCCGTTTCAAGCGCCTTGGGATGCGGTGAACCCGGGCGTGGATACCATCTAAAGGGCCCTGGGAAGTGGCAAACCCTGGCGAGGATACCGTTTGAAGCGCCCGTGGGAGCGGTCACCCCGGGCCCACATGTTTTTGAAAATCTGGCGCCCAGGGCCTGGCTTACAGATTCCGGCGGAGCCGAGGCCAAAGAGGACGCGGCACCGAATCCGCGGAGAACACGGGACCGAGACCACGGGACTCGCGGGAGCGGGAGTTGCGGGGGCGGGAGGGGGCTTTGGGCCCAGGCCCAGCCATGGGGGCGCGAGGCCAACGCCACGGAGCGCACGGCAACGAGGCTACGGGAGCCATGGGAGACACGGCGCCGAAGCCACAGAGGACGCGGGGACACGTGGCCGAGGCTACGGGACACGGCGCGGGAGCCACGGGGAGGCATGGTGTCGAGGCCACGGGGGACACGGGACCGACGCCACGGAGGACGTGGAGGACACGGGAGCGAGGTCTCGGGAGCCGCGGGGGGACCACGAAATCGAGACCACGGAGGATGCGAGACCGGTGCCACGGAGGACACGGGACAGAGGCCAATTGAAGTTACGGTGGTGGCCGCAGTGGCCGTGGCGGCCGTGGTGGCCGTGGTGGCCGCGGCGGCCGTGGCGGCCGCGGTGCCCGTGGCGGCTGCGGTGGCCGTGGCGGCCGTGGCGGCCGCGGCAGCTGTTGTGGCCGTGGCTGCCATGGTGGCAGTGGCCATGGCCAGCGTGGTGGCCGCGGCCGCTGTGCAGGCCGTGGTGGCCATGGCCGCTGTGACCGCGTGTCAGTTTCGCCACTCTTGGCTCTGGTCCCGGTCTGCGCTGGGTTTGGCCCTGGCCGCGGCCTCAGCCCCAGCTCCAGCCCTGGTCCCGGACCTGGCCAAAGTTCTGGCCCTGGCCCTGCAGGGCCAGGCTCCAGCTCCGGAATTTGCTCTCATTAATGAGCTCTTTGCGCTAAAGGAAGGCAGATAGAGCTGTTCTCTCTAGTTAGCTGCTTGCGCTTCCGATTGCTTTTTTCGGGAGGCAATTTTCTAGATCTCGGGGCCTATTTAGAAGGGCCGAAAACTATGCCGCGGCATGGCGCTGGAAATAATAACGCCAGCGCTGCAGCGGGAGCACGGTTCGGAACAAGCGGAAGCGCGGAAATGAAACCAGCGCCGCAGCGGGAGCACGATTCGGAACGAGCGGTAGCCCGAAAATGATGCCAGCGCTTCAGCGAAAGCAGCATTCTGACACAAAAAGAAGCACCAAGCGAAATCCCCACTTCCAGGAACCCTGCGCGCAAACAACCGGCGCGCGGAGGGGGGCCGGACATTTCCCAGGATTTCCAAATCTTGAACCAGTGCACCCGATTGAAGCCCGAATTGAACAACGCGAAAAGCAAAGGGCCCACAAAAAAACAGGTATCATACCGAAGACCTAAGCTAATCGAAGAGGGAAACGACGACTGCGGCGAAAGGCTTAAGGGCCTTGACTGCAGCTCATATGGGGAGGAAGGCGCCGCGGAAAGGCGGCGGGGGGTCGGTGGGGGGGGCCAGGGGCTCCCCCGGGGACCCCGCCCGGTTGGAGAGGATGCCTTCGTGGCGGGCTGCGCTGCCTCGCGCAGCGGGTTCGCGATTGCGCCGCCGCGCCCGCGGCCGCCGAGGCTTCGAAGCCGACGTGTGCCGCCAGGTCCCTCTTCTCCGCCACCGGCGCAGCCGCATGCCATGGCTCCCCTGGGGGCCTGGGGGAGCAACGGGCCCTCCCCGCAGCGGCGGCAGAGTCTGCGCCAGCGGCCCCCGCGCCCGCGGCGGGCTCGACGAGCGCCACTCCCCAGGGGCGTAGCTTGCTCGACATTCGCTGGCGCGAGATCCAACGGCCTCCGGCATCCCGCCGGTTCCTCCCCATGCAGCGCTCGCGCTCGAGCGCTTCTTCGTCATGCGGGGTCTCCAAAGCGGCCCTTTCTTGTGGTCCGTCGGTCCCACGCTGGCGCGTCCCATCATGCATCAGCTCGGGAGGTGTTTCTCCTGCGCCAGCTATCGGCCACGCGGCCGGGACATCGCCCGGCACTTCGACGGCTGCGCGCGCCCGCCGACTCCGTCGGCATTTCGACGGCCGCGCGCTTCGAGTTTCTCGCGGACGCTATGTCCAACGACCGCGGAGCGAAGCATCGTCCACATGGCGGCCTGGCTCGGGGGCCGCGTTGGCCGCGCCTCCGTGACGCGCCTGGCGCGATTCAGCGGCGGTAGCAGGCAGCGCGCGGCCATTCGAGAACGCGCGGGCGTTCCATGATTCTTCCCCGCGGTCCAGCTTGAGGACAGCAACGCGTTGGACATTGTCCCATTTTGGAATTGCCGCGGCGTTTTTTTCTTGAGAGGGGGCTGTTTGGTAGTGTTATTCGTTTCGGGTTCCCCACCCTCCCTCTTTTTTTGTTCTCTGTCTCCCTCTCGCTCTCTCTCTCTCTCGCTCTCTCGATCTCTCGCTCTCTCTCTCTCTCTTTCTTAATTTTTGTTTCTCTCTCTATATATAAATATGTATATATATACATATATATATATGTATACACCATACACCCATGTGTTAAGGGTGTATGTTTCTTGTTTTCTCTATATATACATATATATATATACAGATCCTTCTCCCTCTGCATATTTCCCTCTCTCTCTATTTTATCTCTTGCTTTATGTGTATTCCCGTTTGTCTCTCTATATATTATCTATATGTTCCTGTTGATTTCTCTATGTTTTGTTGTTCCTCTCCCTCTCTCTCTCTTTGTCTCGCTCTCTCTCTCTCTTTCTCTCTTTCTCTCTCACCCACTCACTCACATTCTTTCCCCCTGGCCCCCCACCCTCCTCCCAGCGCCCTCCCGTGCAGGAGTCCGGAACAAGCTGTCGCGGCGCTTCCGTTGAACGCCAAGGCTAACAAACCGTCGAGTGAATGCACCATCTCTCAACGTGCTGGATGAGATTTCTTGCGCGCGCAATCCCGCGGCACTGCGCGCGATAATTGCATGGCGCTCGGGCCCCATCAGCGCACGCGACGCTCGAACGGTCGCCGTCGCCGTCGCCGACGGACGCTCGCCGCCGCACCGCCGCCGCTGAACCGCGCCCACATGGTGCGCATATGTATCGGAGACTGGGGGGTGAGTTCGACGTGAAGCGGAACCCCCCCCGACCGGGAAATCGATTTCGGTTTCGGGTTCGTGTCGCGCGTGCTGTGCGTGCGTGCGGGCGAGGCGAAGTTGCGTGGGCGGGCGAGAGGAAATCCTCCAGTGTTTGGGCCGCGGCTGGACCAAATGTAACTCCTCTGGCGGCCAGTGCCCCGCCGGTGTCCCGCCGGTGCCCCGAAATCTTCCTGTGGCTGGGCCGCGGCCAGGCCAAATGTACTCCTCCGGCGGCCTGTGCCCCGCGGTGTCCCGCCGGTGTCCCGCCGTGTCCCGCCGTGTCCCGTGGTGTCCCGTTGAGTGAGATCGATACTGAGATCGATACTGAGATCGATGTGGTGCCCCGAGGTGTTCCGTGGTGTCCCGTTGACTGAGATCGATAGTGATATCGATGGTGAGATCGACAGGTGTCCCGTGGTGTCCCGTGGTGTCCCGTTGATTGAAATCGATAGTGATATCGATATTGAGATCGACGTGGTCCCCGAAGTGTCCCGCGGTGCCCCGCTGAGTGATATCGATTGTGAGATCGATTGTGGAATCGACAGAGAGATCGACAGGTGTCCCGACGTGTCCCGTGGTGCCCCGTTGAGTCAGATCGGTAGTGAAATCGATCGTGAGATCGATCGTGAGATTGATGTGGTGTGCCGAGGTGTCCCATGGTGTCCTATGGTGTCCCGCTGAGTGGCATCGATAGTAATGTATGTATATATACATTATATATATATACAGCGCGACCGATGGTGAGATCGAGAGGTGTCCCGCGGTGTCCCGTGGTGGCCCGTGGTGTCCCGTGGTGTCCCGTTGAGTGAGATCGATAGTGAAATCGACAAGTGTCCCGTGGTGTCTCTTGGTGTCCCGTGGTGTCCCGTTGAGTGAGATCGATCGTGAGATCGATTGAGTCAGATGTTTGTTCCCCCCCTCTCCTCCCCACACCTTCGTTATCACCCGAAGGGTAGTCGTATAAATATATAGATGCACGCACAGATGCCGCCCCCGAGAGTATCCGTGTTTGCGTTCAGTCGGTCCGCCGCGCCATCCGCCGCGCAGGAACGGCGCTGGCATCGCTTGTGATCCAGTGGTTCTATGCCATATACACCGCGCGGAACCCTCACAGAGACTCCGAGATCTCGTTGCCCTTCCGCTTGCAGAGGGGTCGGTTGGAGCCACAAACACGCGCGCGCCACCGGGGGGCCACCCTGCCCTTCCGCACATTTCTGGTCTGCGTGATGTTTTATATGGTATTCACCCTGATTGCGGAGATTTGCGCGGGCAGCGGTCTTTTCTTGTCGTGGAGCAGCTCCACGAGCTCCTTCGCCGCCTTCATCTTGTTGGCCTGGCTGTAGCGGCCCGTCTTCTTGCCGATGGCGCACGCCTGGCGTTCGTTGCCGAACGATGCCCACGCGGCGCTGCATCCGTCCCTGTCGCACCACATCACGACGCCCTTCCGCTCGGGGGCCGTCGCTGTAGCGGGTTTGGCCTCGACCGCGGGCCCGTCTTCGACCTCGTCGGGCTCGAACTCCTCCTCCTCCTCCTCCTCCTCCTCCTCCTCTTCCTGCTCCTCCTCTTCCCCCTCCTCCTCCTCCTCCTCCTCCTCCTCCTCCTCTTCCCTCCTCCTCCCTCCTCCTCCTCCTCCTCCTCTCCTCCTCCTCCTCCTCCTCCTCCTCCTCCCCCTCCTCCTCCTCCTCCTCCTCCTCCTCCTCCTCCTCCTCGTCCTCCTTTCCTTCGTCGTCGGCATCTTCGTCGTCGGTGGCGGGGCGTTCCTCTCCGCGCCAGACCCCTGCGGGTTTCGTCGCCGTCTTCGTCGCCGCGGAGGGTCTTTTGACCTGCAAGTCCTAGGCGTTCGTGTTCGCCGCGAGCCACGTCTCAAACATGGCATTTGGCGCCGCCGTATCCCCGTCGTCGCCGCCCACAGCGGCCGCGCACGTGCCGTCGTGCCAGGGTTTCATGTTGTATTCCGTGGTCGTCGCGGCGCTCTGCCCCATCAGGAGCATGCGCTCGTAGTCGACGGTGAAGATATCGATCTTCTCGTTCTTCTTGTCGCCGATCTCGGGCTTGAGATTCTTTTTGGGGGGGCGGCAGCAGCGGCAGCGGCGCCGCTTGGCGACGACGCGACGCCGATGGTGTCGCCGTCGTGTGGCCCCAAGACTTGTATCACCGCGTTCAGCGGGATGCCCGTAGGAGCCTTCACGTGGTGCGCCCTGTATATTCACCGTGGGCTCATCGCGGACCCATCGGCTGAGGCAGGGGCGCTGGCAGCTCGAGCCGATATCGGCTGAGATCTGCTGTTGCTGCGGCCCGCTGCAGCCTGGCTGCCGCCTCCCAATGTCCCCCCTCTCCACTTCTGGAGGGCGCTCGAGAGAGCAGTCGGAAACTGTCTTGCATACGCGCTGTCGTCATCCCCGGGAGTGCCGAGCTTCTGGATGAGCGCATCCCGCAGTTGAGGTTCCGATAGCCGCTGCGTGATTTGGATGGCGCCGCCCAGGAACGCCATGTCGCTGGCGACCACGTCGTTCCATGTCAGATAGGAAAACATTCATCGTTAGTATCCCATTCTGGAATGATTTCACCATTTTTCATACGTTTCCACCGAAGCCGTGGTCTTCACCTGTTCCTCGGCGTCCATATACAACGCGGAAAGAGAACGACGCGATATTGGATGCACGAGTTAAGAAACGATTGGTTTGATGAACCAACACGGCATCGGATCGTGCGAGCACTCTCTTGCGCGTTCCCCTTTCCTCTGTTCCCTTTTGCACCGGAGGGGCGACAGGCCCGAAGCGAACGATGCTGCAAACTTTTGAACCCGCATGCTGGAAATGCCGGCTGGCGCGAATTAGGGATCGAAGGCTGCTTGACACGAGCTGATGAGCTACATGGCGAAACGAAACCGATTGGGCCCTCAAGGCTGACTTCGGCCACGGCCCCAGCCACGTTTTCGGCCGTGGCGCCAGCCTCGACCGGCCGTGGTCCCGGCGCCAGCCCCGCCATTCGTCGCCCGATGTCGCCGGCGATCTCGGGCCGCCGAAGCATTCTCTAATTTTCGCTCCAAGGAAGTACCATTGTGCCTGGAGCTTGCGTAGCACCGCATGGCTTGCACCACGAAGCTTGCTTGCACCATATGGAGAACACATAGTTCAGACTCCCAAGTTGCAAGGCATCACTTTTGTAGTTCCGCGCTGGCAAGCATACGTGCACATGCCCAACCACAGCTGCGTCTCACCAGCCTGTGCAGGACACGCGTATCCGTATTTGTGCATACTCGTTCGTACATGCAGATGTATGCATCCGGTTCTCCCCCTCTCTCTTCCCCACTCTGCTCCCTCCTCTCTCTCTTTCTCGTTTCTCTTCTTTTTTTTGCTCTCTCTCTCTCTCTCTTAATGTCCCTCGTTCTCTACATGTTTCTCGCCCTCTCTCTCTATCTCCCTCTCTATATCTATATTGTTTGTGTTCTCTCTTCTTCTCTCTCTCTCTCTTTTTCTCCCCTGCGCGTCCCGCGCCGAGGCGGAGACCACCACCACCCCGGCGGGGAAGGGCGAGCCACAGGATCGGCGGCCGCCTCTTCCCAGTGCAGCTGCGGCGCCTCCTCGCGCCCCGCCGCCTGTTGCGGCGAGGGGGGGGGGGGGGGGGCACGGATCCTTCCGCCTTGCCAGTGCCTCTGCGACCCACCCGCTTTTGCTGGTCCAGCCGACGCCGCGGCATCGGAGGCGCCCGCTGGTGGTCACCCGGCTGGAGAGGCATCCTTCGAATCTTGGGCCCCGGCCGGCGCGTGGAAGGTCCGAGTGGCAGGGGTTTGGTTGCTTGTTGCCTCTCTGCTCCCCGTTCCTCGGACGCGGTTTGCCGGATGGAGGTCGAGCTTGGTTATCGGCGGCGGTCGCAGCGCGTCGCTCCCGAGATGTGCATTTTCGCCCCCTCCTCGCGATCGCCACCTCCCCCCGAAGCATGCTGCAGGGCTGCGCGGGAGCCTCGACACCGTCGAGCGGTTTTTCGGGTTGCGAGCACACCGCGGTTGTTGGCAATGTCGGATGAGGACCCCCGCTGATTCCTTCCCCGTCCGCTCACAGAAGCCACTGGGGTGGCCAAGAGCAACTAAGTTGAAGCCTTGTCCCGTTCAGTTCCATATCATTCTCAGGGGCGTTCACGTTTTTGAGATCACAGCCATTGCCGTAGCCCCCACTGGCTCCACCATCGCCTCCTCCCTCGCCTCCATATCTCACCACCTGCCAAACCACCCCAACCCAACCCGAAGGCCTCAATTTGCCCTCCATTTCCAGCGGGGGTGGACACGTATGGAACCCATACCCCCCACCCCAACCCGAATTTCGGGTTTTCGGGTTGGGTTGGGGTGGTCTGGTAGGTAGTCAATATCCTCCCCCCTATCCCTCTGCAGTACACGTCGTCTCTGTGCACACTGCTCTCCTCTCCCCTTGAGCGGGGGCCGCCTCTCTTTCTCTCTTTCTCTCTCGCGCACCGCTTTCTTCACCCCCTGGCCCTCGCGGGCGCGCGCGGACGCACGCTGCTGCCTCGGGCGTCTCTTCCTGCAGACCCTTTCATCCGCAGGGTTTCGAACGTTGACCCTCAATTTTCGTCTTCCACTCGCATCGTCTCCGGCGAAGGCATCTATGCACCACCGCCGTGCCAGGCCAGGGCCACCCTGAGCCCCAGGATGGTGTATAGGCCTTCCCGGCCTCGGCCAGGAGGGCGTACACACCATGCCAGGGCCAGGATGGCCCTGGCCTGGCACCGTGTTGGTGTATTAGAAGCCTCCTGCGTATCGTCTTCGGCCCGCGCTCTCTCGCCGCGGCGCCGGCCGCACGCCAGCCCCCCTCTAGCACCACTAGGCACGAGTACTCCAGTCGGCCCGAGGTATGAGATCGAGGTTGGCTCGGGGAGGGTATCCCCGTGTTCTTCGTGTTTGTTGTGGTTCATCCTGGGGCAGGGTACCCTTGGATTTTCTATGTGTTCTGGCCAGCGGAGGGCCTCGTGTTTTCGAGGGATCTCTTTTCTGGCTTACTTCGGTCCGTCTGGATTCGCCTCTCTCCAAAGATACTGTCTCTGCTTGCGGCAGCCTACCCCACGGCCCGCTTGTCGCTGCGCTGGCGGGTCCTCCGCGATTGTTGTCGTCGTCGGCCGCGTCGTCGTCGTCGTCGTTGTTCTCTGTCGTCGTCGTCGTCGTTGTCGTCGTCGGCCTCCTCCGCCTCTTCCTCCTTGCCCCCCTGGCGCTGCAATCGCACTTCCAGGTTCTAGGTATGACTCGACAGCTGGGAGGGCGAATAGGGAAAGATGGAGCACAGTTTGAGGGATGGGCAGGATCTCAGATGTGGCGCGCAATTCGCTTGCCTCGATCCCCTCCCTCTCCTGCCCCCTTCTCCCCTAT
>CAUYUJ010002125.1:314824-319824 GCA_963575745.1 Prorocentrum cordatum
TCCTTCAGGAAGCCTGGGGCCCCTTAGCGGATGCCGCCAGGATATTTCGGAATTCTGAGCGGCACCCTCGAGAAATCCTAGGGACCCCGGGGGGTCCTTGGCGGATTCCTAGAGGGAAACCCTAGGAATCCTTGCGGATCCTGGGAGAATTCCTTAGGACACTTTCGGTGTCTTTGAGGGGCCTTGAAAGGGCCCCCAGGGGGGCCATAGGAATCTTGGGCTCGAGGGATGGGGGTTGTCCCCAGGGAAGCCCTAGGGGTCCTTTTTCTGGAACCCTTCGCGGATCTCTAGGGGAATGCGCGAATTCATTCCACGCTTGTTCGCCCCCCCCCCCACCACCACCACCACCGAGCACCCGCGTGACTACATTGCATTCCAATGGCATGCCAAAACAACAAGGAAACACACGTGGCAGTCCGCGCGCACTGGGAGATTCGAAGGAATGCGCGGGGACGCCGAGCGCCCGGTGCGCCCGAGAGGCGCCAGCGCAAGGTTGCGATGTTTTGGGCGAGGGCATTCCAATTTTTTACATATAAAAAAACCACTTCGGATTTCAAAGAGTCCATTCGGCGAGGCCCTTTCCAGGGCCCTTCCGGCGGAATTGCATCCCATCCGGCGGGGTAGAGCCCATATGGCTGGAAGAGACCCCATCCGGCGGACATCAGAGCCCATCCGGCGCGGCATGGTCTCTCCAAGGATCCAATCGGCGAGAAAACAGAGCCCGCCGGCAAAGGGAGTCCATCCGGCGAAAAGAGAGCCCATCCGGCGACGTGACCTACTATGTGCAACGTGTTCTACACGTTTAGCTTGCGCAGATCAGAGTCCATCCGGCGCTCGCGCGGAGATTCGCCGAATGCAAGTCCATTCGGCGCCGAGCGGACTCTGTTCGGAAGGGCGGGGAAGACGTGGGTGCAGTTTTCTGGAAGTCGGAAAGGTAAGCGCCCAGTTATTAGCGCGGCAGAGCGGGCCGCGCCGCCCGTGGGCCCAGGGCAAAGAACAACGGCAAACGCATGAGGACCTGCGAGCCCACAGGGGCGCAGCAAAGGATGCTGCTGAGGACGCGCAGGGACCGGATACAACAGCCAACCATATGGGCGGCGAGCCCGGCGGCGCAGGATGCGCAGCAATGAGCAAGCGAGAACATTCGAATTGTGGCCAGACAGGACACAATGCAGCTACATGCCCAAAGAGTGCTCATGAAGCAGGGCGGAGGGCGTGCGTGGGATGACCCAAGCGGACGCGACCTCGGACAGCCGCCGTCAGTCCACGGCCCGCGCTGCGGCGGGCAGCATTCATGCTCGGCTCGAGGTGCGGGGCCGCGCCTGCGCGCTGGGGGCGGCGCCGCCTCGCCCTCGATGGTCGCCGAGGTCGCCGGTGCTGGTTGCGCGGCGGCCCGCAACCGACGCGACGAGGAGTGGCGCGCCAGGCCGGCGGCGCCGCCCAACGCAGTCTTGTCCGCAACGCAGCATTGCGTCGCGCAGCGGGCCGGGCGAGCACATAGCTGGCGACGCCGCCGTTCCAGCTGCCTCGACGACGCCGCTGCGTTCTGAAGCTCCCCTTGCAACGCGCGGCCAGGGGTTTCGGCGCGCGGCGGCGCGGCCCCGCCACAGGGCCGCGTTTCGTCTGCCGCTGCGGCGCTGGCCCTGGCGGCCGTGGCGGCGGCGGCCAGGGGCGAGTTCGAGCTGTTCGACGCGCCCGCAGTCGGCGAGGCTGCCACTGACGACCGAGGGCATGCCATCATTTACCAAGAAACATGCGACGCCACCCCGCCAGCGGCGCGCCGTGCTCGATGTTTGCGACTTCGCCTCGTTCTCTTTCGCGCGGTGCTCCCTGGCCGACGACGGCGCGATGGCGACGTGCCGGGCAGTCGTAGTTCGCCGGGCCTTCTCAGTTCTACCAGGTAAATATAGCGAACCACTATTTGTCAGAGTATATGAGGACGTTTTGACGTGTAACGCGTTGATAATTCCATTCCAGGACGCGACGGGAGACCATCCGTGACTTGTATACATGAACATACGACGCAGAGCTACCACATATATTAGTTTCCGTCAGATTTCGGAGTTCCTTGTTTGATGTTGGACTCATTTTCGTCCAGAATGTGATTGTGGTGGGGATGGTGGTGATTGCGATTTTAATGATGGCGCACATGGTGGTGGTGATGCTGATGTTGAAGGTGAAGGTGAGCATGAAGAGTAGTATTTGATGACGATGGTGATGACGGTGATCATGGTCATGGTTATGAGTATGATCAGAATAACGAGTGTGATGACGATGCTTAGGCTGATGATATGATGATGGCGGTGGTCGTGGTGATAGTGATGGTGTTGGTGGTGGTACTGGTGATGGTGGTGATGATGGTACTTGTGTTGGGGTGACGGGTATGGTGATGATGATGGCGGAGGTTGTGATGATGGTGGCGATGGTGGTGGTGAGGACGGCGGTGGTGATGGCGGGTACGAGCGGTAATAGTGATGATGGTGATGGTGATGATGATGAGGAGGTGGAGAAAAAAACAGTGTAAACCCAAGGATTCATCAACGATTTGGAATGCACCCTGCTTCCAAGCTCTTCTTAGGCCCCTTACATTGGTTCATTTTGTGGAATCTGCCCCGTTGGAAAACACCCGTTTGGAGATCCTGAAGCGTTTTCAGATCACGATTCTCAGGACTTCAACGCCGCGAGTTATCCTGACTGGTACGTTTTTGGCGATGCACAATCGTGGCTGAAAACCACTACTGGGACTTCAACAGCGCAGATCAGCGTAACTGTTGCGTCCTGACGCTCCTGAATCGTTCCGAAACATGTATTCTGGTACGTTTCGTAACCATGAGTAATATGAGTGGAACTCTTGCAACTGTTAACAATGAAGGTGCGCGGCGCTACTGCGAGAACCATATTTTGAAACCGAGCCGTTATCCATCCGTGAAACTTTTGCAACTGTTGCACGAAAGTGCGTGGCGTTAAGGCTAGAGCCACATTTTGAAAACGACCCGCCCTCAATCCGTGAAATTCCTAAGTATCTTGAAAACGAGCGTGCGCGGCGCGATGGCCAGATGCACGTTTTGAAAACGACCCGCCTTTAATCCGCGAAACTCTTGCCAACTGTTGAAACGAATGTGCGCGGCGCGACGGCTAGAGCCACATGTTCAACACGACCCGACCTCAATCCGCGAAGGTCTTGCATTTTTTCAAAACGAATATACTAGTCATGGTGCCGAGAGCCACATTTTGAAAATGAGCTGCCCTCAATCCGTGAAGTTCTTGCAGTGTTTTAAACGAATAGGCGCGGCGCTAAGGCGAGGTCACATGTTAGAAACGACCCGCCCTCCATTTCTGATGCTGTTGCCACCTCTTAAGCTTCAGGAGCATACATCGTGAGAAAGTCTCCGGACAAACGCTCAACCCGCCCTTTCGACTGGCCCCGGGGTGCGAGTGGGAGGAGTTATCTATAAGGAAAAGGAACGGAGGACGACAAGGGCAGATGAGGGAGGAGAGGGGTCGGGGGATGAGGGACGTCCTGGAGGAGGATATGAGAGGAAGAGGAGGAGGAGGGAGAAGGACGAACAACAGGAGGAAGTAGGAGGAGGAACAGGAGGAGCAGGAGAAACTAATTCCTCCTCCATCTCCTGTTGCTGCCTCCTCTCTCGTTCTCCTCTCGGGCCACTTGCCGACGCGGCTGGATCGGCCTCGAGATTGTGGTCAGGGCTTGCTCCAGAGGAGGTCCGGGTGTCCATTCAGAGGGGGGAAGAGGGGAGGGGGAGAGGAAGGATGAGAGAATGGAGCGGCATGGAAAGGGTTCCATGGCGGTGCGATGTAGGAGGGAGGAGCAGGGATGGAGGGAGGGAGGGGGGAGGAGGAAGGAATGAGGGGGGAGGGAGGGAGGGAGGACGGCGGCAGGCCGGAATCTGCCTGCCCCTCCTCCTCTGTTGCTGCCCCCCTCCTCTTCCTCCTCGTCTTCTGGTCTGTCGGTACCTTTGCTTGTCTGCCTTGCGTGAGCGCTGACTGCTGGCCCGCCGTGTCTTGTCCTCCTCTCCCCCTTCCCCCTTCCCCCCCCTTCCCCTCCCCCCTTGCTTGGTCCTCCCCCCTTCCCCTTCCCGGCGACGGCGGCGGCGGCGCCGGCCGCGGCGACGACGCAGGCGGCTACGACGAAGCCGACCGCTGCGATGGCGCCGACCGCCGCGGTGGCGGGGGCGGCGGCGGCGGCGAGGGCGGCGGCGGCGGCGGCCCCCGCGGGCCTGCTCGGCGCAGGCCTGGCGACGCCGCCGTGGGCGAGGGCCGGAGCGAGAGCGGCACGAGCACGCCAGCGCCCGTGGTGACGCGCTGGCCCTCGTAGTGGTCGTCGTCGGCGGCGTCGGCGTCGGCGTCGGCGTCGGCGTCGGCGTTCGCGTCGGCGTCGGCGTCGGCGTCGTCGTCGGCGTTCGCGTCGGCGTCGGCGTTGGCGTCATCGTGGTCGTCGGCGTCGGCGTCGGCGTCGGCACAGGCTGATGCGTCGGCGCTGGCGTTTGCGTCGATGGGAGGAGGAGGAGGAGGAGGAGGAGGAGGAGGAGGAGGACCAGTGTGAACCCAAGAGCCATCAACGATGTTGGAATACACCCTCTCTGCAAGCTCCCTCTTCGCAGGCCCCTACAACGGTTCATTTCCATTGAGGGATCTGCCTCGTTGGAAGACAACCACTTGAAGACCCAGAAGCATGCCAAAACATTGTTCTCGGGATTCGAACGCCACGGATCAACTTGACTGTTGCGTCTTGACGATCCTGGATCGTGCCAGAACGCCATTCTTGGGATTGTAACGTCGCGAACCAAGGTAATTGTTGCACCCGCGAAATACTGAATATTATCCAACAAATTCTGGTACGTTGATCGTGAGAATCCGTGAAACTCTTGCAAATGTTGTGAACGAATGTGCGCGTCGCTAAGGCGAGAGCCACATGCTGAAAATGAACCGCCCTCAATCCGTGAAACTCGTGCAAACTTTCAAAACGAATGTGCGCGGCG
>CAUYUJ010002125.1:324824-340784 GCA_963575745.1 Prorocentrum cordatum
ACATATGGGGGTATCCTGGGATTGTTGTGCTTCTATCTATTTGTGTGTGTCCCTGGGCCCCATTCGCACATACGCGTTTGGATCGCTGGTTCGTACAGGGGGGGGTCTCCCAGGGTGGGGTCAGGCAACATACCCCGTGGGATACTCGCAGTTCTTCTTAGACGGGCTGTTTCGAACGATGTTCCTCTAACCCCACCTCTGCCCCTACCACATTTTCGTCCCCCCGATTTGAGCTCCGCGCGGATTTCTTGAATCTGCGCTGTGCCCCCTTAGCAGCTCCTCCGGCGCCGCCCCTGCGCGCTCCGCGCTCCAGGTGGGGGGCCCAGCGCGGATCCAAGAAATTCGCGCGGAGCTCCGGAAGGTCGTGTTTATGCCGCTTCCTCCTCTCTGAAGATGAGGAGGAGGGGGAAGAGGGGAGGTGAGTTGGAGGAGAAGAGGGCGAGGCGGAGTACTAGGGCCGATGAGGGTGGATGAGCCAAGTCGAGATTCAAGACTGACCCGAATACTGCTTACTTGCGCGTCCTCCCCACACTAGCCGATCCATTGTGGCTGATCCCGTGGTTGTTCTGTGCTTGTTCTTAGTTGTCCATTGTTGTTCCGTGGTTGTCCCATGGTTGTCTTGCAGTTGTCCTGTGTCTGTGCCATGGTGGCCCTTCTTTTGCCTGTGGCAGCATAGGTGTCCCACGTTGGTTTTCCTGTCTTTAGTATGCTAGGTAGTCAGGCCGATAGACGTGTGGTGAATATGTATACGTAATTACCCATATGTGTATACATATGTATATATGTGTATATATGTGTGTGTCTGTATATACATATATACATGGAAGTAAACATATGCATACAGGAGAGGCAAACAGGAGGGACTCAAGACAGCACAAGAGCGCTCCAAGAAGGACCCAGAGGGCCTCCAGAGGCCCCCAAGACGGCCCGGCAGGCCCTTAACATGACTCCCAGAACGCAAACCTCGCTTCATTCGAGGGAAATGTGCATTTTCTGCTTGTTCGCTGTTCGGGTCTTGGCATCGTCCAAAACAGCCAAGACGGCCTCCAGTATCGCCCCAAGACGGCCCAAGAGACCCCCAAGAGAGCGTCTAGACGGCCTGGATAGCCCCAAGACTGCCCAAGGAAGCCATACATGAGCCAAAAAGGACCCAACAGGCCCTCACAAGGCCCCGAAGCGATCAGAGCAGTGATCAGAGAGGCCGAGGAAAGACCCAAGACAGCTCAAGAGTACTCCAAGAAGGACCCAGAGGGTTTGCAGAGGCTCTCAAGACGGCCCAGGAGGCCCTCAAAAGGAGGCCCAGAACGCAAACATCGCTTCATCCCCAGGTAAACCTGCATTTTCAGCACAGTCGCTGTTCGGGTCTTAGCTGCACCCAAAACAGCAGAAAAATCCTCCAGTGTCGCCCCAAGGCGGCCCAAGAGACCCTCAAGAGAGCCTCTAGACGGCCTGGACGGCCCCAAGACTGCCCAAGGTGGCCACAAATGAGCCAAACAGAGGCCCAACAGGCCTTCACAAGGCCCCCAGGAGAAGCCCACGAAGGCCATGGGAGGCCCCCCAAAAGGCCACGGGAGGCCAACAGGAGGGCCTACGTAGCCCCCGTAAGGTCCCTAGAGGGCCCAAGCTCCCACACATGGCCCGAGACGGCTCGAGACGGCCCCAAGCCAGCCCACCAGGGCTCCAACAAGACCCACACGGCGTTTTCCACCAAACTGACCCGAATCCCAGGCTCGCAACCACAAATGCAGGAAATCTGTTGCGAACCCGTGGTTGGGTGCATTCCCTAAGAATTATTCACGTTCGCGTGCCCCTTTGCGACACGCTACAACCCGCTGCAGCATTCTTCGCCGTCCCCCGACGGCGCCCTCCTCCTCATCCTGCTCCTCCTCCTCATCCTCTTCGTTCTGCCGCTCCACCACTCATCCTCCCCCACATCCGCTTCCTTTCCTCGCTCCCCGAGATTACCTCCCTCCTAACCTTCGCCCTCCACCCGGCGCCTTTCGAGAGCCCCCAGAGGCCCGGGAAGGGCCAGGAACCGCCCGAACGTTCGAAGACTTCTGAAAACCACCGCAGGGAAGTGGCCAAATTTCCAAGGCCACTCACTAGGGATGGCGCGTACCACCAACATATGCAGAGCCTCGAGGACCAGGGGTGCATGACGCGAAGCGCCATTGCAGCCTTGCATATTTCTATATATATATATATATATATATGTATGTATGTATGTATGTATGTATGTATGTATGTATGTATGTATGTATGTATGTATAAATGTATGTATGTATGTATGTATGTATGTATGTATGTATGTATGTATGTATGTATGTATGTATGTTTGTATGTATGTATGTATGTATGTATGTATGTATGTATGTATGTATGTATGTATGTATGTAAATATACATATACACATGTGTATGTGTGTGTGCGCGTATGAATTCCCCAACTTACTTAGGGGCTCTTACTTCTGGAACAGGGACCGGCACTGGCCCCGAGTGGCCGTACGGCGGCCAGGTTGCCGCCGCCGCCGCCCCGCCGTCGCCTCGTCGCCGCCCGGCGTCTGGGCCTGCGTGCCTGCCTGGCGGCTACGTTACGGCCGTCGCCGCCCCGTCGCCGCTCGTCGTCGCCGTTCGACTGCACGGCACAGATTCGGCGGCGAGCGAGGGGGGGAATTGAGAAGGAGAAGGCCTTCTCAGAAGGCGGCGGGACTTCTCAGAAGCCCTCGCGCCTTCTGAGAAGTTTTTTCTGTCTTCGGGGAAGGCTTAGAAAACTTCTCAGAAGTCCAGGGGACTTCTGAACCTTCTGAGAAGGTACGCCCCTTCTCACTTCCCCCCCGACTCGCCGCCTACAGATTGCTTCGCACTGCGTCGTGCTGCTCTGCGTTGCGCTGCCGTGCATGGCTTGGCATTGTTCTGCACGGCTTGGTCCTGTTCTGAAGTGTGTCGTTTGCATTGCTTGATACTGCGTTGCCTTGTTTTGCCTTGCTTTGTGTTGCTTTGCGTTGCTCTGCATGTCCGCATTGCGTTAAGTGGCTTTGCTGATGGAGATCTGCAGCATATGCATGCGGGTACCCATGGACAGACAGAGATAGTGAGTCCGATTGGTACTTTCGCGTTGGTATCAGTGGATAGACAGCGAGGCCGATAAGGAGGAATATCGATGATGATCAAGCTCGTTAGATCGATGGATCGTGAACCCGTTCCGACGCCCCTCGAACCGAAAGTTGCACCCCCCACAACCGTTTTCGCCCGAAGGGTGACCTCGTAGGCATCTGATGACCACCCCGCTTCCATACTCTCCCTCCTCTCTGTGTTCCAGCTCCCTCCTTCATGTTCCCCTTCCTTCTCCCCTTACAGTGGGGGCCCATGCCAAGAAACACCCTGCTTGCCTCCAGGGTGCCCTGGGTTTCTTGGGTCTCGTTGGTTTTGCGATGGAAAGCGTGACGTTCCCACACCAAAAATCTGTGGACGTCCTAGGGTCTCAGGACTGGGTTTCTTATGGAAGGTATATTTTGGTCGGGCCCCTACTGTACTTCTCTCTCCACCCTCCCCTTCCGTCTCACCCTCCTCTTTCCTTTTCCTTGCCCCCCAGTGTGTTTCTGCGATGCCAGCAACGACGACGCTGGCGACGACGCGACGGCGACGACGACGACGACGACGACCCTGGATCGCCAGTCCCACCCAGCCTTGCACGATCCCTGTACGCCTGTCTCCCCCGAGGAGGACCTCAGATCCGCGCTCGTGGGGCTCGCCGACGCCGAGCTGAAGGCTGTTGGGTGGGCCGTCGGCGTCGTCGTCTAGGAGGACTCACAGGATGGTGATGATGATGACGACCATGACCATGACCATGACTAAGATGATGGTGATGATCAAATAATGATGATGGTGATGATGACGATGGTGATGGCGATGGAAAGGATGCTGTTAATGATATCGATGACGATGGCGATGCTGATGATGATGATGCTGATGATGATGATGCCGTTGGTGATACTGACTACTCGGATACTGATGCTGATGATGATGATGTTGCTGATGGCGATGACGGTGGTGCTGATGGTACTGGTGGTGGTGGTACTGATGACGTTGACTATGATGATGATGCTGGTGGTGATGATGAGGATGAGGATGAAGATGAACATGATTGTGGTGATGATGCTGATGCTGCGGTTGATGTTGATGATGGATGGCGTGATGCTGATATTGCTAGTGTTGGTGATGGACAATGGTTGTGATGCTGCTGCTGATGGTGATGATGCTGTTGGTGATGAGGAGGACGAGGGTGCTGATGACGACGACGACCATACTGATGCTGATGGTGATGATACCAAAGACGGCGATGGCGATGGCACTGACAATGACGATGGCGATGATAATGATGATGATAATGATGATGATGATGCTGATGATGATGCTGATCATGACGATGACGATGACGATGCTGATTCTGTTGATGAGTCTGCTGATGATGATTACATTGCTGATGATGGTGATGCTCATGATGTCGATGATGATGACATTGAGGATGAGGGTGATTATTATGTTGATGATGTTGGTGGTATCGTTGATGTTGTATATGCTGCTGATGATGATGATCAGGATGTTCATGATGATGCTGATGATATGCTGATGATAATATTGATGATTATGGTGTTTATGGTCGTGGTGGTGGTGAGGATGATTATGCTTGTGATGAGTGTGATGATGATGCTGATGATGACGATGCTGATGATGACGATGCTGATGCTGATGTTGCTGATGATGCTGATGCTGATGCTGCTGGTGATGACGATGATGCTTATGATGATGATACTGATGATAATGGCCGTGGTGGTTGTGGTGGTGGTGGTGATTGTGATGATGATGATGATGATGAGGAGGAGGAGGAGGAGGAGGAGGGGGAAGAGGACAAGGAGTAGGAGGAGGATGCCGAGGGTGATAAGAAAGAGGGAATGATGTTTTACCGCCCAGGATGAATTCTGAAGGGTGATGATAATGGAGGAGGTGTTGGGGAGGGGATGAGGAGGGGTGTGAATGGGAGGGTGAGGGAGTCGTTGAACGGGTGGGTGGGCGGGGGAGAAGGGAAGACATGGGTTGGGGGAGGGGTAGGCGTTGGAGTAGAGGAGAGAGGGGAGGAGAGTGGGGATAGGGAGGAGGGAGGACAAAATGTGGCTTGGATTTGGGATGGCCATGGGTGGGAGGAAGGTGGGGAGGAGGAGAAGGAGGTGGGGGAGGAGGACGAGGAAAATAAGGAGAAGCATGAACAGGAGGAGCAGAAGGAGGAAGAAGAAGGAGGAGGAGGAGGAAGACGAGGAGGAGGAGGATGACACCGATAACCCCCTAGAACTAGAGCTGCCCGACATCGTCCCTACCCCGTCTCACAACTCCTTTCTCCTCGTCCTCCCCTTTCCCCCCCTCCTCCTCTTTCCTCCTTTTCGTACGACCCTCTTCCCCGCCCTCCGCGTCCTCCTTTTCCTCATCCTCCTCGTCCTTTCCTGCTATCTCGTCAGCGTCCGCGCATTCGTGCTACAAAACATACCATATACGCAGATGGGTTTGAGGTGATTTTCAAAATGTTGCGCTGGCTTTGGCGCCGTGTTTGAGAAGGAATGTAGTTTTTTTACGCGGATGGAGGGCGCAGTATTTACGCTGATGGAGGGCGTTCTATTCAACATGGAGTTCTCGTTCGACATTTCTTCAATTTCTACCAGGAACTTGAGGTGTGCAACAGTCGCGTGAATGGAGGGCGGTTCTTTTTCAACATGGGGCTCTCTCTAGACACTTGACAATTCTGCTTTGATATGCTCACAGCTTTGAGAGTCACACAGATCGAGTGCAGTTCTTTTTTGAAGCGGGGTCCCAACCTTATTTGCAGGCTCAGTTGGGCGTTCATTTTTCAAGCGGATGTGCGATGCGCCACGCATTAGGAGTGACTATTGTGCGGACTGTGACAAGAGGTTATCGAATAGCCTTCGGCCCATCCCGCCACCGTGCCTGGGTTGTGGGTCATAGGCCTCTAGCATGTTCGTTGGGATGTCGCGGGATGCCTCTCGGGGGCTTCTTGGTGGCCATGTTGAGACCTCTTTGGGGCCGTTTTTGGGGTTCTTGGTGCGTCTTCGGGGTTTCTTGGGGGCCTCTTGGGGCCTCTTGGGGGGCTCTTGGGGCGTCCTCGGGGCCTCCTAAGGTTTTCTTGGGGCGGGAGACTCGGATTGTTGGTTCGTGTTCTCCCTTTTGGGTCCTTCTTTGGGCTGTCCTTGGGCCCTCTTGGCCTGTCTTGGGCGCCTCTGGGGCCATCTTGGAGCCCTCCTGGGGCGGTCTTGCGGGAGCCTCTTGGGCCGTCTGGGAGCGTCCGGAGCTCGAAACGTCGAGGCCGAAGTCACGTAACTGTTCCGCCTCGCGGCTCCTTCCGCCGCCGGCCCTGTCCTCGGCTCCTCTCAGCCCCGTGCGGGTCCGCGGCTGCCCGTGGCCCCGTTGCCTTGCCTGCGGCCCGGCGTCTCCTGCTTGGTTCGGCGGTCTGCTCCCCATTGCCCGGTGCCCCACGTGGGCCTGGGTTCCGTGACCACGAGCTCGCCCACGGCGAACCACAAGTAAGATATGGATGCTTTCCGCGGAGAACCGTCAGTGGTGCTGGTGGCCGCAGCGTTGTGTCCCCTTGTCTGTTGGTTCCCCTTTCTCTTACCCTCTGCTACGCCCGTTCCCCTCCCTTCTTCCAGGAGGGAAAGAAAGACACAGACACAATGAAGCGCCGCGTGCCAGGAAGATATGGGGAAATATGGGACTTGGGCGGGAAGACAAAAACCCAGATTATATATATATATATATGTATACAGGAAAAGATGGGGAATCATTGTATTTGTGTGTGTGTTCATTGGTGTGTCCCAGGGCCCCTTCCATGCTTGCCGTGCCCCACAAACCCCACCCCCGCACAGTTCCCAGCTGCGGGGGGCAGCGGGCCGTCCCAGGCCGGCCCCGCGTGCCCCCCGTTGCAGCGCCTCGGGGCCGGTCGTCCCGCCAGACCCCCCCCCTCGTCCAGGAGGGGAAAAGGCACACAGACGCAATCCATCGCCGACCCCCCAGAGAATATGATCAAAATATGGGAAGTGGGGGGGAAGACAAAAACCCCAAAAATATATTTGAAAATGTTGTGTGAATTTATTCGTGTGTGTATCTATTTGTGTATATGTATTTGTGTGTGTCTGTATTCGTGTGTCCTGCAGGGCCCCTTCACACTCCTGCCCCGCCCGGCCCCGCCACCGATTGGGCTGCTGCCGAGGGGTCGCCGGCACGCGCTCCTCCCCGGGCCCGGGAGCGGGCCTGCCGAGGGTGCCGGTGGGGCGTCCTGCGGAAGCCTCTTCTGGTATGATGTCGCTACCCATTGTCGCCCGGATCACCAGGATCGGGCGAAGAGAACTATGCACATGCACCGATCCTGGCAAGGCCCATCCTTGACCCAGGATCGGTGCATATGACTTCCTGGCCAAGGTACGAGGGCGTATGCACCGATCCTGGGCTCAGGATGGGCCTGGCCAGAATCGGTGTATGTGTATAGTTTTTTTCCTCTACAGGAAGAGGTTCGGGCGCCAGGAGAAAAAAGTACCCAAACTCGAGGGTTTTTCCACGCGTCGGGCCCCGGGAGGCACTCGTCCGACACGCTTTCGGCACTCTGTCGACACTCGTTCGACACTTTTCCGGGTGCTCGCAATTCTTTCTGGGATGTGGTCCTCGAGTACGATGGGAGCAACATGACTCTCGTGCCGTTCTGGGACCATCTGGGGCGTCTTGGTGCGACCGTTCGGCGACTTGGGGCTCGCTTGGGCCGTCTCAGGCGCCTCTTGGGGCCCTCTTGGCCCGTCCTGGGCCCCTCCATGGGCCCGAGTGGGTCGCGCGACGAGACGAGAGGCGCCCCGGGGGGCACGCGAGAAGCCCTCGGCATGTTGGAGAAGGTGAGCTCCAGGGCTCCATGGAGCTCCTCGGGAGTGCGGAAGGGATTCGGCAGAGGGCCCGACCGAGGAAACGCCCCCCCCCTCCGTGCCCAGGGTCCGAGGCGGGGCTTGATCCGCATCCACCGCCCGGAGGGTCCGTTTTCGCAGGCTCGGCAGGCGGGGGATCTGATTCGGGCCCCCTGGGGCCGAGAGATGTCCATGTCCACCGCCCGCTGGGGCGCCAGGACGTCGGTTCGCGGGCGGTGGATATGGACAAGTCCCCGCCTCGCACAGTGGCACGGTGGCGGCTTTGGGGTTGGAGGCTGCGTGACAGCATCGCCGATGCGTCCTGGGTTCGTTCTGGTCCGTCTCCCCCTCCACTTCCTTCAGGAGGGAACAAAAACACACACAGACACAATTAATCGTCGATTCCCTAGAAAAGGTTGGAAAATATTGGAAGTGGGGGGGGAGACAAAAATCCAGAAAATATGGGAACATATGGAGAATCCGGTGACTTGTGTGTATTTATTTGTGTGTCCCAGGGCCCCTTCGTTGCTCCCCAGCCCTCCATCCTCCCAGCCCTGCTGCTTCCCTCCGGGTCCTCCTGCCTCCTCCTCCCCCTCCTCCTTTTTGTTCGCTTGCTCCTCTCTCCTTTTCCTCCTCCGTCTCGTCCCTGTTTGCGTTGCGCAGACATTAGGAGCACAGCCTGTTGCGTGCGTGCGGTTTGAACAAATGCATGCCGACCACCGACTTCGCGAAGAGGTGACAAAACAACACGTACACCTGGCGGGCGCCACGGAAAAGAGGGTAAGACAGAATAACGGCGAAGCGGAGCAGAAAGAATAGGCGCACGCTTGATGGTAAGGCACGGCCTGCTTGTATTCCTTAGTGTGACCTCCCCCCCTCCAAGACCATACAACCTCCGAGCCCCACGAGTTTTGGGTACAGGCTTGCCGACTGTAAGTGCACACTGTAACGTCCAGGTGCGGCGGGCAAGAGCATGAGCTGGGGCTGGAACAGGCTGTGCTGGCTGGCCCAAGTGGGACAACGAGGCAATGCTTGGGCTGCTGCCCGTCTTCCTTTCGGCTCTTCGGGGGTGAGGCCCCTTCACCGTTTCGGTTCCCAGGGGGGGGGTAGTATCCCCTGTCACTGTGGCCACCATTGCGCCTTCTGCACCCCACCCAAGGTAGTCCTCCTCGTCTTCCTCGACCTCCTCCTCCTCCTCCTCCTCCTCCTCCTCCTCCTCCTCCTCCTCCTCCTCCCCCTTCCGTCTTGGCCAGCAGATCCAATACGGCCGAGCACTGCCCTGAGACGGCCCAAGGGGCTCCGAAGACCGCCCAAGACTGCTCTAAGACTGCCTTTGAAAGACGCCGTCGGCGGCCTGACAACGGCTTTTGCTCCCTCTGACTGCGACCCGAGACGAAGCGGCAGAAAACGGCCCCGAGGCGAGTCCAGGGACCACCCCCTCTGAGAGTCCAGGGGCTTGCCCTGGACTCCCCCAGGAGGGTCCCTGGACTCACGTCTGGGGCCTTTTCGGGACGGCCTCGTTTGGATACAGCTTTGTCTCTAGGTGACGCCGAGGCGCACACGGCGGTGTGAGCCGACATTGAGCTGCCCCTGCAATCAGCAGGCGCACAGCAGCATCACCCATCCCATCCTTGCTCGTGCTTCAAGGGTGCGCCGAGGCGAACACAGCGGCATAAACCGCCACCGATTTGCCCCTGCCATGAGCAGGAAAGCGGCAGCACCTCCCGTCCTATCGTTTTCTCGTTCCTTCTAGGTCACACCGAGACGCGCATTGTGGCGCCCGCCGCCGCCGAGCTGTCTGGCCACGAGCAGGATCGCGGCAACGCTCCCGTCCCATCCTTTCTCCCGCTTCGTAGATTGCGCCGAGACGCTCACTGCAGCGTGAGTTGCCAACGAGCTGCCCTTGCCATGAGCAGGAGCACGGCGGCATCTCCTTCCCCTCCCTTCCCGCGGTCTCTAGGCTCTGCTGAGGCGCAAGCGGCGGCGTAAGCCACCACCGAAGTGCCCCGGCCATAAGAGGGAGCACGGCAGGCGCCGACGGAAGGGTGCCACGGACCTCAGGGCCCGTGCACGTGTCACGGAATCGGTGCGCCGCACCCATGCCGTGACAGCAGAAGCAGAGCTCCTCGCGGGTGCATCGCGCCCACCGCAGGAGCGCCCTGTCGTTCGCTGCGGGCCGTTTGGCCCTCAGAGGTGGATGCCCGGCCAAGGCCATCCACCAGGGGACCCACCCGCTACGGAAGCGCATCGTCTCAGAATCTCGGGCCGGACGAGAGAGGGGGATAGGGAAAGGGGGGATTACGGAATCTGTTGCAGCCCCGCCGAGGGGCCCATTCCTCGACACATGGCCGCCTCCCGGCGCCGGGAGGCGCTGGGAAAATCCGCTGCGTGAGCCGATTCTCAAACCCTCCCTTTGCTATCCCCCCCTTTCGCCCGGCCCGACTTACTTACGGCAGCGCATCGTCTCAGAATCTTCGTCCTCATCCTTCTCCTCCTCCTCCTCCGCCTCCGCCTCCTCCTCCTCCCCCTTCTCCTCCTCCTCCTCCTCCTCCTCCTCCTCCTCCTCCTTCTCCTCCTCCTCCTCCTCCCGCCCGGGGGGGGAACAAGGTCCGCAGGATAGGCCGAGCGCGCCAGCGCCCGCCTCTTTGCGCGGCCCGCCGCGCGAGGAGATGGGCCGGCGCCTGGCGCAGAGCCGCGTCGGGCTGGAGGAGGCTCGCCGGGAGGGGGTCGTCGCCGTCGTCGTCGTCGACGTCGTCGTCGTTGTCGCCGTCGTCGTCGTCGCCGTCGTCGTCGTCGTTGTCGTCGTCGTCGTTGTCGTCGTCGTCGGAGGAGAAGGGGGGGTGGAATGAGGGAATGGGGGGATGGCGGAACGGGGAAGTGGGGGAGGAGGAGGCGGAGGAGGAAGGCTTTGGGGATGGAGGGAGAAAGAGGGGAGGGAGGAAGAGGGAGACGGAGGATAGTTCTGGGAGTTTTCGTTTGGGTCATGCGTAGTGAATCCCTGGAGCGGAGGAGGGGACTCAGGAGGATGAGGAGGAGGATATGACGAGGTCGCGAGATACGGTTCGAACGGGCTGCGGTCGCATTGGGCCGTCGCTGCCGTGGCATTGAGCGGTATCTTTGCGGCCGCGCGTTGCCTTGGAGGTCTTGGCCCTCTGCAGCCCCTTGGCTCAGGGCGCGGCGCGTGGCGCGAGCGCCCCGCCTCCTCCTCCTCCTGCTCCTCCTCCTGCTCCTGCTCCTCCTCCTCCTGCTCCTCCTCCTGCTCCTCCTCCTCCTGCTCCTCCTCCTCCTGCTCCTCCTCCTCCTCCTCCTGCTCCTCCTCCTGCTCCTGCTCCTGCTCCTGCTCCACCTCCTCCTCCTCCTCCTCCTCCTCCTCCTCCTCCTCCTCCTCTGCTGCCATGGCGTGGGAGCAGTTCGTCGGGGCGCCGGTGAGCGTGGAGCGCTTCGATGCCGCCAGGCAGCTGCTGGCCAAGATCGCCGGCAACGTGGTGCGGCAGCCCGGCGAGCCGAAGTTCCGCCGCCTCCGCGCAGCCAGCGGGGCGCTCGCGGGCACGCTGTTCCCGGAGGCCCTGGGCCTGCTCGGCGCCATGGGCTTCGAGGAGCGGCCCGGCGGGCGCCTGGAGATCGGCGACGAGGCCGCGGCGGCCCTGCCCGCCTGGCTGGCGCGGCTGTCCGCGGCGCGCCTGGCGCACGCCGTGCCCAGCTTTGAGTCGGGCACGTCCCTCTACAGGAGGAGAATTCAAAAATTGTCCAAACATAGTGTTGGGAACGATGTTTGTAGCATTTTTTGACCATTTGGGTGTATTTTTTGAATATGTTTCATTTTTCATCCACACTCCCCCTGTAGGAGGACACGCCCGACTTAAGCCCAGCTCCCTGGGCCGGGGCCCGGGGCTTCTGGAGGCCGGGGGCGCGGAGCAGGCCGTGCTGCTGAGCGGTCACGTCGACGCCGTGGGCCTGCTGCGGAGGCGCGCGGTGTGCCGGCGGTGGCTCGCCGCGGCGCGGGTCGCCGCCGCGGGCCTCTGCCTGCAGGGCTTGCCGGGGCTCCTGCGGGAGCTGCGCTTCGAGGGCTGGTTCGCGCTGTCCGCCGAGGCGACCGCGGGAGACCCCATAGCGGAGTTCCACGAGCGCCTGGTGGGCAGCCCCTTGTCCTGCTGCGCTGGCGGTGCCATGAGGCTCAAGCGCCCAGTCGTGCGAGACGTGGACGTCTCGGACGTCGCGGCGTTCCACAGACTGAACCCGTGGGAGATGCTCAGGGTTGGCCCCCGCGGGGCGCGCGCTCGCCCGCTGGAGCCCGCGCAGGAATGGTGGGCAAAGTTGTGCCTGCTGGTCACCAGCTTCGACCTGCGCGGCCGCCAGTGGGACTGGTCCGAGCGAAGCGCCGCGGGACACAGTCTGCTCTACGCGAGGCACGTCGTCTACGTCCTCGCGAGGAGCGGCGTCAGCGTGACGGTGACCATGCGGGCGGTCTGGGATTCCGCCGACACCTGAGGTACGGCAGCGCCTGCGACACGCGGGCAACAAAAAAAATTGAGGTCTTGGCCCCCGGGCGCACTCGTCATCGCGGCTGATGTTACCGAGGCGTTGGTAGACGAGCGACCCCGTATTACCTTTCAAGAGACCGGACAATTGGGATGCTCTTCGGCTGCCTCTCTCTCTCTCTCTCTACGTATCACTGCCTCTTCTTCCCGCAGGGAGGACCTGTTGGTCTGTTCGAGCTGGGGGGATGGTGACGTCGGTGATGGCTCGCGGTGGACAGACTCGAAGCTATGGGCGGGAGGACTCGGAAGGGGCGGCCAGGGGGGGGGGATCGGGGGGGAGAACGGCGTGCGGGGGGACACGCCAAACCTTCAGCGGCGCTCTTTTTTCGCGGCGCGGGCCCGAGGAGCTCTCGACCCCCCCCCCACACGGGCCAGCTTCTCGCCGCGGGCGGTCTCTGACGGCCTGGGTTGCCGAAGAGCGGGTGGGAGGTCGAGACCGCGCAACATGACCGTTGCGTTTTTCCTGTGGCGACGCCCAGGGGGTCGGGGTGGGGGGGTTTGGGGGGGGGCAGTCATGGAGGAGGAAGTTGCCATCCCGTCTTTGGAGGGTCTCTCCGAAGGGCTCAGGCGACTCCTCCTCGTCGTCGTCGTCCTCCTCCTCCTCCTCCTCCTCCTCGGGTCGCCTACGGCCCCGGGGGAAACCGTGCACCCGTCTTGGACGAGGGAGCAGTTCTTCTGTGCTGGCCCCCTCGACGCCCTCGTGTCCTCTCCATCTCCTCTCTGCACGCCGGGCAGCTCGCTTTTTTCGCTTGCCCCGAGGAGCCACACGCTGGATAGCGGGCTGCCTCCTGCCTCCTCCTCCTCCCTCCCCCCTCCTCCCTCCTCCCTCCCCCCTCCCCCCTCCCCCCTCCCCCCTCCTCCCCCCCTCCTCCCTCCCTCCTCCCTCCTCCCTCCTCCTCCTCCCCCTCCTCCTCTCCTCCTCCTCCTTCCTCCTCGTCCTCCTCCTCCTCCCCCCGCCGCCGGAAAACAACTTGTTTGGCCCCCGCCAGCTCCTCAGAGGGCTCTGCTCGCCCGCGGGCGGGCGGTTGCTGCCCCATCCAGGGTCGAGCTCCTCTTCGTCGTCGAGGTCTTCTCGTCCAAGGCCTCGGGATGTGCAGGCAGGACTTTGCTTTCCGCGTCTGACAGGGCTCGTTCCTACTCCTCCGATTCGATTCGATTCGATGTCGATGGCCTCCGATTCCGATTCGGTTCGATTTCTGATTCCGATTTGGGCTCCGATTTCTCAATGGAGGCCCACTAGCCTGCCGATGTCTACTCCAAATCCCTTATTCCCTCCTGCTTAGGCACACTAATACCCCGGGCCCCCCTCCACGGGAGGCGCCTTAATATTCCGGCCCCCTTTCTGGGAAAGTTGATCGTTGCAGTTAAGTTGGTGGACATGATGGGGTTGTGGTTACACAGTGGTGACTGCAGTGGTGATCAGAACTCTGCCGGTGCGACGTCGACAACAATCATGATCAATACGATGAACACCACGATGGTACATTTCACGTTCGCAATTGAGATCACGACCGTCTTCATGATCGCCGTCGAGTGCTGTCTTGAAACAGATGTTCAGCTTGTTAGGTGCCATCTTGAAAGTCGATTTCAAACCTCTTGTCCAAAATGGCCATTCAAAAAGCGCCATAATTCTACGGCCCCCCCTTCGCTTCGGTCACGCGAAATCGCCTTGATATTCTGGCCTCCCCCCTTCGGAAAATGGCGCCTTAAAATACCGGCCCCGGGGGCCGCTTAATAAGGGAGTTGGAGTACCGATTCGGCTTTTCCCAGCTCGGCTGCCGATTTCCCCCCATCCGATTCATTCCGATCTCCGATTCGACTTATCGATTCGATTCTGTGCTCTGGTCGAACTCCTCTTCATCGCCGAGGTCCTCTCGTCCGAGGCCTCGGATGTGCAGGTAGGACTTGACTCTTCCACGCCTGAGCGCTCCACCCCCTCCTCCTCCCGCCGCGCAGCCGCCCTCGTCTTCGTTGATGGGCCTGTTTCCCACCACCACCACCACCATAAGTTGGAGGGGGAGGTGGTCCTCCTCCTCCTCCTCCTGCTCTTCCTCCTCCCCCCCTCCAACTTATGGTGGTGGTGGTGGAAAACAGGCCCATCATTCTTTCCTTCCTCTTGCACGCCGGGCAATTCGCATTTCGGTTGCCCCGATTAGCCCCACGCTGGTGTGGACTGGATTGCCTCTGCCTCGCCGCCGAAGAAAAAGTGCAGGTAGGATTCCGGCCACAGGGACCGACCACAATCATCCCAGACCCTGGGGCCCAAGGCTTCGACGGATTCACGGTCTGTCGTGCCATGTGTCGGAGGTGAAGCAATTGCTCTCGCATACTTTTTCGGAGCTCCGCGCGGATTTCTTGGATCGGCGGTGTACCCCCATGGCGGCGCGTCCAGCGACAGCGCGCCAGAGGGGGGGTCTAGGATCCAAGAAATCCTCGCGGAGCTCCGATAGTTTATGGTTATGCCGCGTGTTGTTCCTCGAGTGGGGTTCTCGTGGCGAGCTTTGCTGAACCTGAGAATCTCAGGACACCCTGGCGTCCAACTGTAGTCGGACTCTCAATGCGCGTCCCCGTTGTACTTCGGCAGAGATAAATGTGGGTTCATGCCGAGTCGTCGTGGCGGCAGCGCGGGCGCGGGCGTTCAGCAGTGAAGGCCCGCGGCTGCCCTCCAGCAAGCCCTGCCAGGAGTCTGCCCGAGACCGAACGGTTCGCGCGGTGGCAAGAGCCTGTGCTGGCGCCGCCATGACAGGAGTTCCGCCGGGCCAGTGGGGTGAGCGAGGCGGGAGCCGCTGCGCGGTGAGGGTGCTGTCCCGCGGCCCGCCGCGGCCGACCTGTGCCTGCAGAGAGGGCGTCGTCTGGCAGGCGCTGGTGCGGTGAGCGTGAGCGAGGCGGGAGCTGGCCGGTCGGGCCCGGGGCAGGGATGGCTCGGCCCAGAGCGTTCCAGAACGGCCCTCGGAGCGCTCTGGAACGGCCGCGGCGCCCGACGCATCCGCCAGGGCCGTTGCCTCTCAGAGGTCCCCGAGCTGTCCCGGTCCGCTTTTAAGTGCCTGTCCCGGCCTCGTCGTTGTCCCGGGGCCGAAGACGGGGGCGTCGTCGTCTGGATGTGATCGTCTTCGTCGTCCCGTCGTCGTCGTCGTCGTCGTCGTCGTCGTCGCCGTCGTCGCATCGGCCGAATGTGGCCGTAGAGGGGGCGCCGTCGTCCAGCGGGTGCAGGTGCTGCGGGCGAGGCGGTGGGCCGTTGCTGCGTCCGAGTGCCTCGGCTCGGCGGCCATGCCCTGCCGCGGAGAGGGCTCCAGAAGTCGTCGCCGCCCGCGCGCGGGGAGCCCTTCCTCCTCCTCCTCCTCCCCCTCCTCCTCCTCCTCCTCCTCCTCCTCCTCCTCCTCCTCCTCCCTTTCCTCCTCCTCCTCTTCCTCCTCCTTCTCCTCGTCCTCCTCGTTCTCCTCGTTCTCCTCCTCCTGCTCCTCCTCCCCCTCCTAC
>CAUYUJ010002125.1:340884-408384 GCA_963575745.1 Prorocentrum cordatum
CCTCCTCCTCCATCTCCTCCTCCTCCTCCTCCTCCTCCTCCTCCTCCTCCTCCTCCTCCTCCTCCTCCTCCTCCTCCTCCTCCTCCTCCCCCCCCTCGTTCTCCTCCTCGCGTCGCCGACAGGCGCTCGAGGTCGAGCTCGACGAGGGGCGGGCTCTCAAGGACGCGGCCGTGTCGGCCCCTTCGCCTCTCTTAGCCCTCCGCTCTGCGGGACGCGGCCGCCTCCACGGCGGCCGCTCTCCTTTTTGTTGGTCAGGTGTCGGCCGAAAATCAATTAAATCAGGATTGAAAAGCAATTGAATCTAGATTTACACGCCGGTCGTTGAAAGTAGGTATTTCTGAAATTCCCACATCCCAATCTACTTCAAGCGCCTTCCTGCTTCAAGAATCGGCTTGCTGTTGCTGTGTTTTGTTATTCTCTGGGTGGGCCTGGACCCAAGTTATCCGTCTTCCTAATTCATGTTTTTACCTACTTATTCCGACCGACGTGTAATTGTTTTAGCGTGTGTGTACAGGTATTGCGACACCAAATATTTGGATCTAGATTTGATTGTGCGGCGGCGCGGATTCGAGAATCAACGGTCCAAACAATTTCATCTAGATTAAATTGTTTTTTGAGTCGTGATTCCATTGGTAACCGCGTCGTCCTTGACCCGACCCCGAGGCGTTGTGAGGGACTCCTGGCGGACGTCTCTGCTCGGAAACTGGTGCATATACACTGCCAGCGGTGGGCTGTTTTTCTCAACCCCAGAACTTGTTGAGGGTCGGGGACGACGCCGGGGTGGTGTGTGTGTACTTTTTCCCCGCTTCCCCGGGGAAGCAGCGAAACATGTGTACACCAGGATCCCGTATACACCAGGATCCGCTTTCCTGTGCAGGTGTCGGTGCAGGGCCGGGAAAAAAAACGTCGGTGCATAGAGGTTGTTTCCTTGGGAGACTCCTGGCGGGCGCCTCTGCCCCCGTTCTGGGGCCCTCGCGGGCCGGTCCGGCTTGGAGAGTCTCGCGTCTCGCTGGTCGAGGGCTCTGGGCGGTATAAGTTTTTTCACGGCGGTGAGTGTGTGTGTGTGTGTGCTACGACGTCAGAAGTCTGGGGTTTCCCCCGTCCTTCGGGCCTGACGAAAAGGGGGGGGGGCAAGGTTCGGAAACTGGTAGGGTGATTTCGCAATCTGCGAAGAAGAAAAAAACGCCATGATACTGGAGAAACACCCCAATCATAATCTTTTTAGGGCTTTAGGGCTATTGGACTATAAGGCTATAGCGCTAGAAGGCTATGTGGCTACAGGGCTACAGGGCCATAGGGCTATAGGGCTATTGGGCTATAGGGTTACGGGGCCGTAGGGCTATAGGGCAATAAGGCTATAGGGCTATAAGGTTATAAGGATATAGGGCTATTAGGGCTATAGGGCTACAGGGCTATAGGGCTACAGGGCTAAAGGGCTACAGGGCTACATAGAGCTACCGGGCACCCGGGCACCCAAGCACCCGGGCACCCAGGCACCCGGGCACCCGGGACCCCGGGCACCCAGGCATCCGGGCACCCGGGCAACCCCGGGCACCCAGGCACCCGGGCGTGCAGCGAAAATCGGCGGCAAACCTAACCCAACCATATGAATCCGCTAGGACCCCTACAGAGGGAAGCTCTGATTGAGGAATAAACGCAAACAGCTGGCGCTCTGTGCGGATTTCTTGGATCCGCGCTGGGCTTGCCCGTAGGGGTTCTTGCTTGGCTTAACCATCTCGGGGTGAGTGGCGGCTCTTGCGGGCGGTGCCGCCCGTCGCCGCCGTCGCCGTCGCCGTCGCCGCCGCTCGGGGCGAGTGGCGGCTTTTGCGGGCTGCGCCGTCCGTCGCCGCAGTCGCCGTCGCCGTCGCCGCCGCTCGGGGCGAGTGGCGGCTTTTGTGGGCGGTGCCGCCCGTCGCCGCCGTCACCATCGCATAGATACCCCCCTCCCCTGGGATTACCAGTTCCCGTTTCGTATTGCAATTTACAAATGTTTCTGCCCCATCGTCCATCCTCAATGCGAATTCGCACCATGCCGGCCCAACCGGTATCGCCAGCCCCCCCCCGCCATCCTCTACAAAACCATACATGCGCGCGCACTCGTTGATCACAAATCATTAGTGTACATGAGTCCTTTGCAACAAATGAGACGACGTGCACATGCGCGCGTCGTCGCGCGCGCATGCCGAAATCCTTCAAAAACCTTCAAAATCACAAGGGTTTAAAATTCTGGTGTCGCAAACACATATAAAAACACAGGGTGTCAAACACGGATTTGCCCCCCATAGCCAAACATGCGCGCGAGTTCTTGCGATTTGTATCGAACAAAAAACATGGATTGTCAACGCAGAGCATGCTAATTACCAAACGGGCTCCGCGCGCGCATGTTGAAATCGTTCGAACGTCCTTGCGCGCGCTCTGGAATGGCACGATCCGCGTCGCATAATCCCATGCAGGCCACTCTCGCGCGTCGGCCGCGCGCGCATGTCGAACTCCTTCCAAAAACCTTCATCGCCGACGCGAGGACGCCGTCATCGCCGCCGGCGTTATCAGCATCGGCGCCGTCACTGGCTGCCCCGTCGTCGCTTTCAGCATCGTCACCAGCTTTGCTACTATCATCATCGTTTCTACCGTTGCCGACGTTGCCATGATACCGCGCCCGCCCAAGTCGCCCACTCGCACTCAGTGCCCGCTGGGATGTGCCGAGCGGTCAGCGCCACCGCGTTCGCGTCGGTCGCGCCAAACTAGCTGGCCGTTGCGCGCGCGAGGATACGCGGGTCAGTGCGGCCGCAGAGATGCACCAGCCAACATCGCGCACTCATCGCAATCGTTTCCGCATGGTTTTGGCTAACCAAATTACGGGTGGGTTGGTGGGATGATTTCGCGAGAAGTGGGGTCGACAAGTTCAAGTTCGGCAACGCGAATTGCACCGCCACGTCGATGCTCTTATTCTCTCCGTTCTAAGAACACTGTCCCCCCCCCCCCCCCCTGGTTTATCGGCCCACCTTCCGCATTTCAAGTTATGTCTGATTCTGCCCACTTGCCCATCCTAAATTCCACTTCGCGCCATCCCGGCCGAGCTGGCATCGACCCCCCCCCCGCGCCATCTTCTGCAGAAAGTATTGCGCGCTTTCGTTTACCCCAGGAAGAAGCTCCCATGGGTCCTTTGCACAAGATGCGACGCGTCGTCGCGCGCGCATGCCGCTATCCTTCAACGACCTTCGATTCCGGAAGGATTTCCAAAATTGATTGGCCAAACAACATAAGGGCATGTGTTCACTGCGCGGATTCTCAACAAAAGCGTGCGCGAGTTCTTGCGAATTCTTCAAAAACCTTGGGTTGTCAACGCTCGCAGAACATAATACCAGGCGGGCTTCGCACGCGCGCATGTCGAAATCGTTCGAACGCCATTGCGCGCGTGCTGTCGCGGGAACTCTTTTTGCAACAGCTGGGGCGAAGTGCACGCGCGCGCGTCGTCGCGCGCGCATGCCGGAATCCCTTGCAAACCTGTGGCTTCGCAGCGATGTCAAAACCGAATGTCCCAAACACGCGCGGAATAACACATGGTTTTGCAACCTCACTTTTCGCCGAAAGCGTGCGCGCGCGGTCTTGCGAAATCTCGAGGAAACCATAGATTTGTTAACATTTGCGGAACAGATTACCAAAACGGGCCCCTCGCGCCGCGTTCCGACATCATTCGAGCGCCCGTGCGCGCGTGCTGGGGTGGGCGCGATCCGCGCCAACAAATACATGCACGCGGGCCACTCTCGCGCGTCGGCCGCGCGCGCATGCCGAACTCTTTCCGAAACCATCATCGCCGACGCAAGGGCGCCGTCATCGCCGTCGGCGTCACTGGCCGTGGTCGTCGCTGTCAGCATCGCCACCAGTGCCGCCGCTATCATCGCCGCGTCTACTGCAGTTGGCGTTGCCATGATACCGCGCACGCCCAAGTCGCCGACTCGCACTGAAGTGTCCGTTGGGTTGAACCCAGCGGCCAGCGCCACCGCGGCTGCGCCGTTGCGCCAAAGTGCACGCGCGCGCGCGGGCTGTCGCGGCTGCAGAGATGCACCAGCCAGCGCCGAGCACTCATCGCAATCGCCGCCGCGCGGGGTTTGTAAACCAAGTTGCGGGTGGGCGGGTGAGATGTCTGCGTCAGCAGTGGAGTTGGCTCTTGCAAGTTGAGCGTGTATTATGTTTTAAACTAAAAAAGGAGAAGAGATTCTACCCCCCCCCGCCGGCCCATGTTTTCGCATTGGAATTTGCGCGACTTTCTGCCCCATCGCCCATCCTACATTTTCTACTATATATATATGTGTATATATATATGTATATATAGGCATATAATCCCAGCCGAGGCGTCGTCGACCCCCCCCCGCCATCCTCCGCGGCAAAAATATTATGCACGTGCGCTCGTTGATCCAAAAATCATGAGTTGTCATGTGACCCTTGCAACAATGCGACGCAGCGAGCCCGCGCGCGTCGTCGCGCGCGCCGAAAAAATACCCCGTTGCGCAACGCGGATGTTCAACAAAAGCGCGCGCGCGCGTTCTGGCGAATTCTGAAGCAGGCCGCGGGTTTCTCAACCCTCTTCAGAAATATTTCCAAGCGGGCAGCGCGCGCGTCGAAATCGTTCGAACGCCCTTGCGCGCGCGCCGTCGCGAGAACTTGTCTGCAAGACGTGAAGCGAGGTGCGCGCGCGCGTCGTCGCGCACGCATGCCGACACGCGGGGGGGGGGGACTTTTGGCTCCGCAGCGGCTACAAAACCGAATGTCCCAAACACAGTCAACAGCACAAGGTTTCGCAACCTTTACTTCTTTATGTGAGAATCCTTGCGCGCGCTCTCGCGAACCCTCAAAGATGCCATTGGTGTTTGAACCTCTTCGTGGAACTCGGCCAAGCGGGCCTCTGGCGCCGCGCGCCGACATCATTCGCGCGCCCTTGCGCGCGCTTGGGGGGGGGGGGCGCGTTCCGCGTCGAAAAAAGCCGCGCGGGTCACTCTCGCGCGTCGGCCGCGCGCGCGTATATCGAACTCTTTCTAAAACCTTCATCGCCGACGCGAGGGCGCCGCCGTCGTCGTCGTCGACGCAATCGGCGTTGACGCCCTCCTTGGCCGCGCCGTCGTTCGCGCGAGCATCGTCACCGGCATCGCCGCTATCATCCTCGCGTCTACCGCAGTCGGCGTTGCCATGATACCGCGCCCGCCCAAGTCGCCCACTCGCAGTCAAGCGCCCGCTGGGGCGCGCCCTACTTTCAGCGCCGCCGCAGTCGCGTCGGCGGTGCCACACTAGTTGGCCGTTGCGCGCGCGCTAGGATTGGCGCGGTCGCGGACGCGCACCAGCCAACGCCGAGCATGCATCGCAATCGCCGCCGCGTGGGTTTTGCAAACCAAGTTGCGGGTGGGTGGGCGGGGCGTTTGCAAGAGCATGGGGTTCGTCAGTTTATTTGTGAAAATCAATCGATTGCATTACATGGCTTACCGCGCGTCAGATGCACCGCGTAGATTATTTCTCCCCCCCGCCCCTCGCCCTGGCCTTACCGACCCCGTATTCGCAATGAAATGTGCATGCGTTTCTGCCCCATCGCCCAGTCTGAATATGACTGCTCACCGTGCCAGCCAAGCCAGTGCCGACTCCCCCCCCCGCCATCCATCCACTGCAAAGAAGTACTTCGCGCGCACACTCGTTCATTTAAACGATGCAGTTTGCACGAACCCCTGGCGAAAGATGCGCCGAAGTGCACGCGCGCGCGTCGCCCCGCACGCATGCCGCAATCCTGCAACATCCGTTAGTTTCGGGAGGATTAAAAATCGAGTGCCAAACCAAAATAAATACATCACATGGTTTCGCACCGCGGGTTTTCAAAACAAGCGCGCGCGCGTTCTTGCGAATTCCCAAGACAACCATCGATTTTACAACCCTTTCAGAACATACTACCAGACGGGCTACGCGCGCGCATGATGAAATCTTTCGAACGCCTTTCCGCACGTGCGGTCGCGAGAACCTTTCTGTTATGTTTTTGGAAAATGCGGTGACGTGCGTGCGCGCGCGTCGTCGCGAGCGCATGCCGGAACCCGTGGGACAAAAAACATGCGGCTTCGCAGCTGATAATCTTCTTAAGCAAAAAACCAACATGCAGTCACTAACGCAAGCAGTTTTCAAACGCAGCTTGCGCGCTCGCTCTTGCGAATCCCTTAGAAAACCATTTGGTTTTCCATCTTTTTGCAACGTTTCATGGAATTCTGCCAAGCGGGTTGCTGGCGTCGCATGCCGACAGCATTCGCACGCCTTTGCACGCGTGCTTGTTTTTTTTTTGGGGGGGGGGCACGATCCGTGTCGCATATAACCATGCGGGCCACTCGCGCGTCGGCCGCGCGCGCATGTCGAACTCTTTCCAAACCTTCATCACCGACTCGGGGACGCCGTCATCGTCGTTGGCGTGATCAGCATCGGCGCCCGCACTGGCCGCGCTTCCGTCGGTGCGAACATCGTCATTCGCACCGCCACTATCATCATCGTGTTTACCGATAGCAATCGCCACCGCAGGGGTTTTGCAAACCAAACTGCGGGTGGGTGGGTGGGATGTTCGTAATAATATATGAGTTGACAACGCATCGCGAACATAAATGACTTGCTGCATCACATGGATTTCACCCCGTGGATTGCACCGCGTAGATTGCATTACACAGGTTGCCGCGCTTCGAATTGCACCACGTAGACTCCACCACGTATAGTGCGCAGGCTGCACCGCGTAATTTCCTCACGTAGAGTGCGCCGCATAGATAGTGCCGCATAAATTGCACTACGTAGGTTGCATCGCATGCAGTGCTCCACATACCCCGCACCGTAAATAATGCAACAACCTGTTGTTCGGGGCCTACGCTGGCGAACAAGTCTTCTTCCAGGTGCGAAATGTTGCAGGCAGCTGGTGCATGCTGGTGCGCCTCCGGCGCTGGGAAGTGCCTGGGGACACTGGTTGCGAGGGCTCCTTCGCTGCCCCCCTTGCGTCCGACCCAGACCCTGCTTCGAAGGCGCGGGCCCTCGTCCTGCGAGGGGCCGTTGGCCCTAGCGCCCCCCTGATCTGGGCTGAGTGCAGGCACGCGCCCGCCTCGCTCCGCCAGGATCGCACCGCTCAGATCCGGGGCCCAGGATGGGCCATGGAAACGATTTTTGGGGTTGTTATTGACTGTGTTGGAACATGTTTGTGCGATGTTCCGTTTTTCACCAAAAATCCGTCTGTAGGAGGACATGCCCGATCTAAGCCCAGGGTGGGCAGTTGCCGTCTCCCGACGGGCGCAGCCTCGGGCGACCGACGCCGCGCGGGCTTCTCCCTCAGGGGCGTGCCGCTCGGAGGGGGCCCCGCCTCGTTTTGAGAGGGAGCGCGGGGCGCACGGTCTCTTGGAGGTGGCGGCTCCTGCTGAGGACACTGCCCCTGTCTTCATTCAAGGGGAAAGGACCATCCGAACCTGATACTTGCCGTCTACCAAGCCGCCCTGGGCGTTTAGTACACAGCCCTGCCCGGCTCGAGTTCTTCATTGAGTGCGTTTACTAAACGGCATCGCGTGTCGGGGTGGTTATTGTGGGGGTGTTTTTTGTCCCCGTCTGTTCCGCGAAGGCCCCCCACCCCCCGCTCGCCCTGCTCTCCCCCCTCCTCCCTCCCCGGGCGCGCCGCCGAGCGGCGCGCCGAGGACGAGAATGACTACCTGAAGCAGACGATCGACTTCATGTTCTCCGAGCTGGGGAAGCTGAACATCAAGGGCACGAACCTGACGGAGCGCCCCGCGCGCGTGCGAGTTCTGCCGGGCGGAGCACGGCCAGCCGGGGCATCCTTTCTCTCCGAGCTTCGCTTCTCCCTCTCCCTCGCCGTCCTCCTCGCCTCTGCCTCCCTGCTCCCTCCTCTCTGCCTCCTCGTCCTGCTCCTCACTCCTCCCCCCCCCGGTTCCTCCCTCCTCCCTCCTCCGTCGTGCAGTGGCGGACCCTCGTGAGGTCCGGAGCGCCACCCTCCCAGTCAGGCTCGAAGGTCGGAGCACGCAAAAGCGAAGCCCAGCGTTGATAGGGGGCCACATGCGAACCCTACCCTTACCCCCCACGATTTCTGAGGGGAAGGGTGGGGTTCATTTCGCTCGGGAGCTCACGAGCGAAATGAACCCCACCCTCCCCCTCAGAAATCGTGGAGGGTAGGGGCAGGGTTCGCATGTGGCCCCCTAGTTGAACAACAACCTCCGTCGTGCCTCCCCCCCCTGGCCTCCTGCCTCCCCTTGGCCTCCGCCCGTCCTTTTCTCTCCCCGTGCCCGTCCTGCTCGTGGGGCCAGGTGCTCGCACCTTTCAGCTCGTGGGGCTCTCTCCGTCCCGCCCCCCCTTCCTCCCCCTCCCCTCGGCGCTCTGCCTCCTCGGCGCGCCTCGCTCACGGGGACACCTCCCGCGCCGCGCGCTCGGTGGAGTCCATTCGGCGCGCCGGATGGGCTCCTTTCGGGAGGGCCAGGATCCACCAGGGGACCCAGGCGCTACAGAAGCGCATCGTCTCAGAGTCTCGGGCCAGACGAGAGGGGGGGATAGGGAAAGGGGGGGGTGCGAAATCTGTTGCGTGCAGCTGGCTTCGGCCCCGCCGCTGGGCCCATTCCTCGATACCTGGGCGCCTCCGGCGCCGGGAGGCGCCGGGAAAATCAGCTACGTGAGCTGATTCTCCAACCACCCTTTGCTATCCCCCCCTTTCGCCCCGCCCGACAGCCGAGATGCCCCGATTCGTCTTTGTCTCTGGACTGTTTCCCTGGCGCGGGGCACGACATCCGACACACGGGCTGCCACAGCCCAAGGGGGAGGAAGTGGACAGGCAGCTCGGCTCGTGATATAGCCCGTCCTCTTGTGAGGAGGGACGCGCTGCACATCCCTGGGCATCGCGCAGCCATGCCATTTCCGCCGCCAGGGAGCCCCCACCGACGCCTTAGAGGATAGATGGATCAGCCCTTACTCCAGCACGCCAAATGTTTTAGTCCAATAGCCTCGCTGCACCGTGGCATGAAGTAATGTGGTGTGCTAGCCCTTGCAGGTCGCTGACCGTACACCTTTCGCACCATTCGAAGTCGGCAAGGCGTGGCCATCCCCCAGAAGGTCTCGAGCCTGCCCGTGACCGCTGTAAGCTTTGCTCGTCGGGCGCACAACGTGCAGAACGTACACAATGGTGCCTCATGAGGTCGAGCGTGGCATTTTGTGGTTAATAGTCGGAGGTTTGTTACAGACTCCAGGGGAAGGGGTGTTCCAGCCCAGCAGGGTCAATTCGATGGGGCATCTTAGGGCGAGGCACGCCATGGGATACTCTCAAGAAGTCCCACACCTTATCCTTGACAACTCAGTCTACCACTCTCCGATGGGCGTGCAACCTTAATACTGCAAAAGATCGCTTGTGCGACAGAGCATGACTGATTGATCCTTTGGCCTGGATCACAGCCTTGGATGAAGTTGAGGAAGGAGTTGATGAGAAGAAGGATGATGCTATTCACCCCTTGCACGATGGCAATTTTGATGATGAGGAGACGGAGGGAGATGTCTACATGAGAACGCGAACCATGTCGGTACATCGGACGATCATGCAATCGCCGCCCATATCCCAGATGAGTGAGTTGTGCATCTGTAAGTTTGCACCTTGGCCCTGACTGTCAGTCCACCCCTCATCATGAGGACCGATTCGTGTCGGTCGAGGTGTTTCAGCTTGGACGCCGAAGTGTACTGCATCCTTGCCCCGCGCCCTGTTGATGTGCGCCGGCTGTGACGTTGCGCTTGCCCACTGATCCTCCCATCCTCCGCCCCCCCCTCGTCCTTCCTCTTTCCCGCTGCTTCCCCTGCGCCCCCCTTCCCCCCCCCCGACCTCACGGCTCCCCCCTCCCCCATCCTTCGCCCCCCCCTCCGCCCCCGACTGCCCCTCGCATCTCCCGCTCATCCCCCCCACACAGCCCCACCCCCCGCCCCCGTCCAACCCTCTCCCTTCGTTCCCTCTCCTCTCCCGCCCCCCTTGTCCAGCCTCCCTCCCTCCCTCGAGCCCGTGGCCCGAGCCAGATCGCCCCCCCCCCCCACTGGCTCTGCTGCTCCTCGTGCCGGCGGCCGCCCAGGATCTTCGCTCCCTTGCCCCTCCTCCCTCCCTTCCCCCTCCCTCCCTCCCTCCCCCTCCCGCCCTCCCCTCCGTCCCCTGCCTCCTCTCCTCCCCCCCTCCCTCCGCCCCTCCCCCCCCCCTCCCTTCCTCCTCGCCGCCCCGAGGGCCGGGGGAGCTCGGCGCGGGGCGCGCCCCGCCGCCCAGGACCCCCAGCTCGCGGAAGGCCCGCTGGACTTCGTCGGGCGCTACTGGGAGAAGGCCCCTCGCGCCCGCCGGGCCCCCGCGCCCCCGCTCGCGCGCGCGCCAGTCGGAGTCGTCGCTCAGGTTTTCCTGCGTTTTCGTCCCTCCTCCTCCTCCTCCTCCTCCTCCTCCTCCTCCTCCTCGGTTCTCCGCGGTGTTCCAGCCTCGGGGTGCGCTTCGGCAGCTGAGCCTCGCCGAGAGAGAGTTCCCGGCCCGTGCCCGGCTCGTGCCGAGCAGCCGCCTCCGAGAAGCCGAGGCGTGACGCGGGAGCCGATTTTTGAGCGTGGAGCGTCTGTGTCGACTTGGCGACCACAGCGAGTCGCCACGATCGAAATGGGTACGGGAAGAATGGGCGCCATGAGGCGAACAAGCAGTGACATAAACATAAAAACTCGGAGGTTCGCGCGGATTTCTCGGATCGTCGCTGGATCCCCCTCCCTGGCGCGCGGAGCGCGCGAGGGGCGGCGCCGGAGGCGCCGCCGGGGGGCCCCAGCGCCGATCCGAGAAATCCGCGCGGACCTACGAGGTTTTTTGTTTATGTCTCTTTTGGTTCCCCTAGCAATGCCCAACAGCAGTTCCTGTTCATTTTGGACGGGACTCGCTGTCCACGCCACCGGGCCCTGCTGTCCATTCGAGACAGAAGGCCGCCTGCCCAACAGCGGCCGCTGTTGGTTTGGGACAACATTTGTTGTTGGGCATTGTGCCCATTTTTTCCGGACCCATTTCGGGCGTCCAAAAGCCAGGGCTCAATTTGGGTCGAAATCGAAGTTGAAGCCGTTGCTTATGCCAACGCTCACTCTGAAGCTAGCATCGGGGATGGCGGATCGCAGCTCATTCTAACGGGAGTGCAGAAGGCGCGTGGGGGAATGGCCAGGCCAGGCCAGGCCAGGCCCAGGATGTTCCTTTTCCTGGTCCGGAATAGATCATGATGCCGCTTCCCGAAGAAGAAACACCGGCATCAACATACTGTTTTGGCGCTCCGCGCGGGTTTCTTGGATCCGCGCTGGGCCCCCCTGGAGGCGCCTCAGGCGCCGCCCATAGCGCGCTCCGCGCGCCAGGGATGGGGGGTCCAGCGCTGATCCAAGAAATCCGCGCGGAGCGCCACAAGTGTATGCTGATGCCGTTCTTCCTTCTTCTGGCTTCCGCGCGAGAATCGGGTGTCCCAAGGCGTGTGCGGGAGTGGAGACGGGGACTTGCCTGCGTGGGCCCGGCTTCCTCTCCCCCCGCTCGCGCCGGGCTTCCTCCCTCTTCCTCCCGCGCACCGCGGTTCAATTTGCATGTCGTGCGCCCCGCTACTGCCACATCGCCGGAGCAGTAACATCTGCCCAGCCGCCGACGCAAAAAGTGCGCGGGAGTTGAGACCGGGCTGCTGTCTTGAGTAGCAGCGACACGCCGACGGGCGTGCGGGACGACGGCTCGGCGCGGCTCATTTGCCGCGTCCGCGCGGCCGCCGCGGAGGTGCGGCCCCGGAACAATACCGTCGTCGTGAGCGAGCACGTCGGCGAGATCGACCACACAAAGAAGCCCCAGGCGCTCAGGGTCACGTCGGGCATGTCCCTCGACAGGAGGAGTCGCCAAAAATGGTTGCAGGAGAGTCTGGGGAAGATGTTTTAAGAACTATAGCTGGCTATCCTTGCGTATGTTTTGGCTGTTTTTTATTCTGCGTCCAGAATCCGCCTGTCGGGGGGCGTGCCCGACCTCAGCTCAGCAGGGGGCGGCGGGCAGTCTCTGCAGGGGGGGGCCGGGGCGCGGGCGGCGCGAGGCCCGGCGGGGCGGCGAGGCGGGCCAAAGATCAGAGCGGAGGCGTGCGCTCTATGGGCCTCCTGCCTGGAGTCCGAGCAGGCGGGGTCGGAGGACCGCGCCGCATCGTCGATGCATCGGCGATGCGGCTCGATGTGGAGCCCGATCTTCTCGACGCGGGCGTCGCCGAGGCATCGCCGATGCATCGGCGAGGTGTCGCCGATGCAGCGGCGAGGTGGCGCGATCCTCCGGCCCCGTCTGCTCCGAGCCCATCTGGGAGGCCTCCGTTCGCGGAGGGGTGCGTGGTCGACCCGCACGCACAGGAAGGAGGGGCAGCCTTCCTTGTAAGTGGGTGGCGGCTAAGGGGGGGGATGACGATTAGTCAAGCAGTGGCGAAGCGTCCTGGCTCGCCTATAGCCCTACCAAACAATGTCTTAAGAACCTCCTGTGGTTTCCACGAAATGTTCTTAGAACATTTCTGGCGGAGTCTGTCTTGTTTTGTTCACATCGGGTTTATGCTCTAAGAAGAGCGTGCTTGTTCTTAGAACATTTCTGGGTTCTATGGACATTTCGTGGTAGGACTATACCAATGCCAGGACGGTCGGTCCCTGCTCAAATTAGAGGGGGGATATATCGTGGCTTGGGCCAGGATGTTTCCCCAGATTTCACGGCGGCTCTTCTTCTTCTTCTTCTTCTTCTTCTTCTTCTTCTTCTTATTATTATTCTTCTTCTTCTTCTTCTTCTTCATTGGCCCCAGACGGTAACTCAGCCTTCCCAAGGGTGCCTTCGCATCCTTCCGGGGAACGAACAATGACATCAACATAACAACTCGGAGGTCTGCGCGGATTTCTCGGATCGGCGCTGGAGCCCTCTGGCGGCACCTCCAGCGCCGCCCCTGGCGCGCTCCGCGCGCCAGGGAGGGGGCTGCAGCGCCGATCTGAGAAATCCGCGCGGACCTTTTTTATGTTTATGGAGGTTGTCGCTCCCCTAGGAAAGGATGGGCAGCCTTCCCAAGGGTACCTGTGCATCCTTGCCCCCATGGCCCATCCTCGGCCACGTTCGTTGGCGCCGCGCCCCGCTCGAAGAGCTTCGGAACGGCCTCCCAAGGCCTTCGCTTCCTCATCGTGCATCCTTGTGATGCGCTCACGCCTCGTACGCACCAGCGACGCCTGAGCGGCGCGGTCAGATTCGGAAGTCGGTGCCTCTCGAGCCCCGCGCTCGCCGCCGATGCGTCGGCGCTGCGTCGGCGATGCGAAGCGGCTCTGGAGCCCGATCTGCCAGGCCACCCGCGCTTCACCAAGGGCTCCCACGAGGGCGCGAAGTTATTCGCGCTTCGTGGTCCTCGTTCCTCCTCCCCCTCCCCCTCGTCCTCCTCTTCTCCCTTTTGGGGGGGCGGCGCGAGAGCACGAAGTTATTCGCGCTTCGCGCAGCGCGAAGCGCGAAGTTAGGAGCCCTTGTTCACAGCCTGGGCCCTCTCGCACGGGGCCGGGACGAGGATCGATGCTTTCCATAGAGCGCTCCGGAACGCTCTCCGAGCGTCCGGGAGCGCTCCGAGGAGGCCGCGGCGCCCGGGGCAGCCTCCAGAGCCGCCAGACCTCAGAGCAGGGCTGAACCTAAACGGTGTTTTTCGTTTTCGTTTTCGTTCTTCGTTTTCCCTCGTGTTGTCTTCAATCCGCCTCTACCGTAAAACGACGTCGATACGAAGACAGCCCCCGAAGTCGCCCAAGCACCGTTTGGGTCCAGCCCTGTCTCAGAGATTCTCAAGGTGCCCTCCCCCGAAGTGGTCCTCTCTGGGCGACCCAAAAGGGTGTCCAGCTGCAAGGGCGTGGTGCAATAGATTTGGGGCAATTGTACTGCAAACGTATTGCGCTGGAGATTTGTATTGCATTGTATTGCAACTAATGTATTGCACGCGATCCTCGTCCTGGCCTCGCCTCGCATCGCGCCTCGCAGCCAGGGGGCGTCCGTCCGGCGGCCCTCGCGCACGATGCCTCCCCGAGGCCTCCGAAGGCGATCTTATCGTCTATTCCCCCGCTCCTCCTGCTCCTCCTCCTCTCTCTTTTGGTCCTTCTTCGCCTCGGCTTCCCAATTCCGATCCTCCTCCTTCCCCTCCCGTCGCACGGGCAGGGGCCGTCTGGCTCGTCCTTGTGCTCACATACTGCAGCGGGATGCTGCTTCTGCCCGGCACGGGCCGTGGTGTGGGCCCGCGCTGGGCGGCTCATATCGTGCAGCGGTCGCTGCCGCAGCGTGGTTTTGCGCGTGCCGTGGTTCGGCCAGCGCGTGGGCCTCAGCTGATGGTGCCGTCGAAGTGCGGCACCGTTCGCCGTTGCGCGAGGGAGCATGCTCCAGCATCTGATCCACCTGACCCACCTACCACCCCCGTTCCTCAACTGCCAGCCTGGGTTGCCTCCCCTCTCTGCTGGCCCCCCGTGTTGGGCTCCTCTCGGCGGGAGGCCCCTCGGCGCCCCCCAACAGTCCGGGGCCGCGCGCCACAACTATTAACCCCCACCCCCTTTTCTCGGAGGGAGGCCAAGCGACACCCCCACGCGCTGCCCACTTCCACCGAGCAGGGCCGCGGTGCCTCCCCGAGCTGAAGGCTGGAGATGCTTTGATCGGGAAACCGCAGAACACGAGGACCACGCCACATGCAGTACCCCTTTGTGGCTCTTCACGACAGTGGTGGTATTGGTGCCGATTTATCATTGCTAATTGTTTGAGGCTTCGCGTGCTTTCACCAGCCCGTCCAGCAACGATGCCCAGTGCGAGTTGCATTGGCCAGGGACGTGTGGGAACACATTGTGGAACAAATCGGGGGGGCATCCGTGACGCCGAAGATTGGGATCAGCCTGAGCACTAGAGTCGACCATGTGACATGTGTGCATGCTTCCGCGGATTATGGAAGCATGTTGGCAGTTTTCTCGGGCTCTGTTTGGGCCCTACCGGTACACATTTGAAAGCTTTTGGGGCCCTATCGGGCCCTCTTGGGGTCTTCTTGGGGCCCTGTTTGGAGCCTTCTTGGGGCCATCTAGGAGGACATCGGCCAAAGAAGGGGTCCTCAACAAGGGCCCCCCCGTCCAAGACCCAGGACCCCAAAAAATCGTCGATTGGGGCCCTCTCGCTCGTGGGGCCGTCTTGGAGCCCTCTTGGAGCCCTCGTGGGCCCCTCTTGGGTCTCTCTTGGGGCCCTCTGAGGTGATCTTGGAGCCATCCCGAGGCCTCGGAAGACCACCAAAAGCGAACAAGCGAGACGGCACGCCACAGTCTTTTCCATTCGATCATAGAAGAATGTTGACCTGCCTCTGGAGTACGCTGGAAACCATGTTGGGCCATCTGGGTGTACCTTGAGCAATCTTGGAAGTCTTTTGAGGTTCCTGCGGCCCTGTTGCAGCCTTCTTGGGCCATTTTGGACGTTCGGGGGAGGGATACCCCCCTCCCCGAAGAGGAAGGCGGGGGTTGGACGAGGAGACGTTCTGAACCAACCCCGCCCAGATCGGTGGTCGCATGTATCCCTCCTGGCGACAGGACGCGCAGTGTGTTCGGCCACTGGTGTCGGCGTGCGCGGGCTTGCCCTTCTCTCGTCTGCGCCGTCTGGGTCATGGCAGCTGGTGCCGTCCGCCTCTGCCCCCCCCATAGGTCTCTTCCTCCTCCTCCTCCTCCGCTTTCTCCTCCTCCTTCTCTTCCAGTGCCTCGTCCTCCTGTGGACGTCCTCCTTAATTCTACTCCTCCTCCTTCTACTCATCCGTTCCTTCCTTCCCCCCCGCCCTTCTGCCACAGCGTGGTCTTGCAACAGAGTCCTCTTCCTCTTCCTGCTCCTCCTCCTCCTCCACCTCCTCCTCCTCCTCCTCCTCCTCCTCCTAGTCCCCCTCCCCCTCGTACGCGTGGGACGATTGTCGGGTGCTTGCGCTGTTCCCCCGAAAGATGCTCGCCTCCCGCTTTCCCTCCCCCTCGTCACCCTCCTCCTCCCCGAGTCGGCGCTCAGGGGCCGACAGGGTTCTCAACCAGATCCAGCGATGCGCGTCCGCAACAATGTAGGATAACTGCACGCCGGTCGTTGAAAGTAGGTATTTTTGGATTCCCAGATCCCAATCTGCTTCAAGCGCCTTCCTACTTCAAGAATCGACACGCTTTTGCTGTGTTTTGTTATTCTCTGGGGGGGCCTGGACCCAATCAACTTAATCCGCCTTCCTACTTCATGTTTTTACCTGCTTCTTCCGACCGACGTGTATTGGGAAGGAGATGCGCGAGGGCAGGACGTCGCCAATCTGCTGGCCGAGTTGGGGAAGAAGTTCAGGCGGCGTCCAGTATTCTTGCTGCGCGTTTTCAGAACGCCTGATCCACTTGTTCCCATGCCTCTCTTCCCTGTCCACAACCAGCAAATCCCTCCGTCTGATTGCCTACTCGCTTTGCTCGTAGGAGCACCACGTCGTGCCCCGTATGTCCGTTTCGCTGGTCGAAATGTCCCGACCCATTGCGCCGTCGTCTTCATTCTCATCCATGATATTACGTTGAATGTTCCATTTTCTTGCGTCGGTGCGCACCTGCTATGTTCGTCCCATGTACCACGCATCACTCGATGTAGTGGGAAGGCCTGACGGCCGGTGCCGAGGGGGGCGACGACGACGGGTGATGTTCTGGAGCCATTCTTGAGGCTCTTCTGGGAGCCTCCTGGGCTCTGTCGGGGGGGCGCTTGGGGGACTTCTTGGCACGCCTCGTGGTTACTTTGAGCCACCTCGGAGCAGATCTGAGGCTACTCGGAGGCACGTGGGGAAATACGCAGCACCCCGTGACAGCAGCTAAAGAGTGAGGAGGGTGCTGGGGAGGGGGCTTGGGAGGACGAAGCCCCTGCAAACGGGGCGTTAGCAAACAGGCCGGTAGCGAAGGGTGCGTTTTCTATTGTTTTTTCGAGAAAATGATTTGCCGCGTACAAGTGCGAGGTAAACCCCCCCGCTCAGGGTGATGATGATGTATCGACCTTTTTGTCGTCCCGATTTATCACGCACTAGAGCGAGGTAAATGCCCTGTCACCCCGTTCTCGCTTGAAGAGGCCTCTGAGCTACCGCCCCGTTTACTAACGCCCCGTCTGCAAGGGCTCGGGAGGAGAGGGGGAGGGGGGTTGTCCCTCTGTCCACTGGGGGGAGGCGGGGAGAGGGGTCTTTTGTTCCCCTGTCCTCAGGGGGACCACCTCCTGTCCGGGACCCTCTCCAGGATCCTCGCGTAGGACACCCCCGGCGACACCCCCCCCCTGGCAGGGAAGGGATCAAAGGGAAGGGGCTTCCCTTCGAATCAATTACGACGTCGTTTGACTTCCGTTCGGCTGAATCGCTTGGGAGGAGGGCCCAGGGAACAGGCGGGAGCGGCATTCGACGACGACGACGATTCAGACAGAAAAACGTCTCACACATGCCGACAGATTCGTCCATGCACCACGCATAATTTTTCATGTATCGGATGACCATTCATGATCTTTTACTACATACACATCTTCAGAACCTTCATCCCGTAACGAACCTTTGGTTTGGGGCCCAGAAAGACAGAGTTGCAGCGTGCATGGTGTGCGGGAGTGTGCATCCGATTTCGGGTTTAATTTTCGAGATGCGGTTGAATTGATGACCATTCGCGTGAATTTCGTTTTCTTTTTTGAGGATCATGTTTCCGCGTGTCGGTTCTATGTTGGCGGAGTTTGCGGTACGGGAGTGACGCTGTTCGCCGTTCAACAGGTAATCTCTCGCGCTTGTAACTATGCGACAGTAGATTTTTTTGCCGTCCCACCCGCCCCATTTTCCGCGCATTTACCCGTGCGCTTTGCACACATTCAGCAATGCCAATCACCAACCCGCGCTTTTTGGTTTCCGTTCAGTATCCATTTTTTACTGTTCACACGACTTCTGGCCGCGTTGCAGGCATCATTCACAGCCAATTGTCTCCTCATAGGTCTCCGTCATCGCACCCAGCTGCTATGAAACCACACACCACTCCCTATACCCTACACCTGATTTTCATAGCTCTCTACCCCATGCCCCGTACCACCTCTCCACCTCTCCACACTTTTCCCTCTCCGCCTCGCCTGGGAGGAGGGCTTTGAATGGCGGGAACGGCAACCCTTTGGCACGTCTGGACTTGCAAGGGAATATGGGCAAATGACGACGGACTTGCCGAAAGCACGCACACGCATCGATGGCCCGTGGAACGTAGGATCGCTTGGTGCAGATAACTGGAAGGTTCCCCGCGCGGCTTTCTCCACGCATTGGCGCGGTTCTCCGATCCACAAGCGCACGTCAGCTGTCACAAACGCATCTAGGATCCTCGAAGCAGTGTCGAGACCTCTTTCGGTGTTTCGTCCGTCGCGTTTTCTCGCCCCCTTCCTTGTCCCAACTCACCACCCACCAAACCACCCCAACCCAACCCGAAGGCTCTGATTTACCCTCGATTTCCAGTGGGGGGGGGGTCGGGAAACATCGAAAAAACACATGTGGAACCCTCACCCCCCCCAACCCGAAATTCGGGTCTTCGGGTTGGGTTGGGGTGGTCTGGTAGGTAGTCACCAACGTCTGGCCGCTTGCGGCCAGACGCCATCTCGCGTTCGCCAGAAGTGCCCGCCGTTCTCTCGGCATGGTCTATCCGCGGCGCCGTCACGGGTACTCACGGGTACGGTCTGGAACATTGCCGAACGTTGCCGCTTTGGGGCCTCTCTGTGGCACTGCAGCGGTGCCCACATCGGGGAGGATTGGGTTCGGTTACTCCAGATTTCGTAATAAAAGGGAGGGGGTCTGGACCCTCCAAGACGAGCCATTTCAGACCTCCCCCGTGGGAGAACCCTTGGGGCCTCTCTGTGGCACTGCAGCGGTGCCCACATCGGGGAGGATTGGGTTCGGTTACTCCAGATTTCGTAATAAAAGGGAGGGGGTCTGGACCCTCCAAGACGAGCCATTTCAGACCTCCCCCGTGGGAGAACCCTCCAGAACATCGTCCCCAGACCCCCCCAGGCCCTCCAAGATAGCCTGCAAGAGACCCCCCCCGAAATGAGACCCCCTCCCTTTTATTACGAAATCTGGAGTACTGGAAGCCAAGGTGCCCGTTGGTGGAGTCCCCGTGAGAGGGACGCCGAGTCGAGCGGTTCGGGCGCAAGTTCCTGCAGTCGCATCCTTCCTTCCTCGGCATTCTCCCTCCTCCCTACAGTCTCATCCTCCCCTCCTCAGCATCCTCCACTCCCTCCTCCCCTCGGCATCCTCCCCTCCCTGCAGCCTCATCCTCCTGCAGTCGCATCCTCCCGCCCGCCGATCCTCCTTCCTCCCCTCAACATACCTGCGAGGCAGAGGCAGGCGTGGGGCGCGCCTCCTCCCGCTCTTTCCCCGCCCCCCCCCGCCGCTGCCCTGCCTTTTCCGCGGCAGCGGCGCCCTCTTTTCTCGGCAGGAGCCGGCTCCCGGCCCGCCCCGTTGCTGCTGCGGCCTCTCCTCCCGGCGTCGTCCGCGCCGGCGGTGCGTCCTCTCTCTGTGCTTGCGGAGGGGTTGCGCGGGCACGGGCGCGGCGAGCCTCTCGCGGGGCTTGTTGGGTGATTCGGGGCGCGTGCTCGGATGCGCTGCGGGGAGTGCGCGGCAGCGTCTCGCGCCCTCTCACCGTCCCGCCTTGCTGAGCACGTATCTTGGCCAGCACGAGCCGTGCACCTCCACAGCCAGCCCCATGGAAGCGGAAAGGGTGACCGTACGGGTCAGTCAGCCATCTGCAGTTTCTCGATTCCGAATTGCTCAGCGTGGCAGATGGGTCCTCTCAGCCCGCTTCTTGTTGTGGTATCTAGTGTTCGAACACGGTGCTGACGGGATCGAACATGTTTCTTATACGTGGAGGATGAGGGGGAGAGAGAGAAGAGGAAAAGGAGGAGGGGGGTCATACTCAGCGGACCTGGTTCAATTACACTGCTGCAGATGCTGATGATGATGATGATGACGACGACGACGATGATGATGATGATGATGATGATGATGATACTGATGATGATGCTGATGACGAGGATGATGATGATGATGCTGATTATGATGATAATGATAATACTGATGATGCTAATGATGATGATGATGATGATGATGATGACGATGATGGTGGTGGTGATGATGATTATGATGATGATGGTGGTGGTGATGATGATGCTGCTGCTGATGCTGATGCTAATGCTGATGATGATGATGCTGATGATGATGATGATGATGATGATGATGGTGATGGTGATGATGATGACGATGATGGTGGTGGTGATGATGATGATTATGATGATGGTGGTGGTGGTGATGATGATGCTGCTGCTGATGCTGATGCTAATGCTGATGATGATGATGCTGATGATGATGATGATGGTGATGGTGATGATGATGATGAATATGATGGTGATGATGATGATGATGATGCTGCTGATGATGATGATGACCATGATGATGATGATGATGATGATGATGATGATGATGATGATGATGATGATGATGATGATGATGATGATGATGATGATGATGATGATGATGATGATGCGGAGAGGGGAGGGAGACAGAGACAGAGCTCGAGGCTTCGGGGGTTTGTCAAGGACCCGGAAAGTGCAAGACCCGAGGTGGTGAGCGCGGGTGTTTTCGGGTGTGGACGAAGAGGGGGACTATGCAGGGGAGGAGGAGGAGGAGGAGGCCGTGGCGGAGGAGGAGGAGGACGATGACGCCGACAGAGGTCGTTTGGATGCCGTCTGGAGGTATCCAGAGAGCCAGCAAGTTCCCCGGAGACTCCAAGAATGGGCAAGCAAACATTGATGCCCGAAGTTCTTCCCCCCATCGAAGATCACGGCGACGGCGACGCCGCCGCCAGCGGCGACGGCGACGTCGACGACGCCAGCGGTGACGACGACGGCCGGCGACGACGACGACGACGGCGGCGGCGGCTGGACGGTCTTCGGGACGTGCGTTAGCCCAGTGTGTGTGTGTGTGTGTGAGTGTGTGTGTGTGTGTGTTGCCCCGTTCAGCTCCGACGATGCAGCCTGTGTCGGCCCTCTCGCCACCGCCTGCGTCGTACTGAAGGCATTCGGTGGATGAGCACACGTCGGCGCTAACACACGCTCGCAGGATCATCGAACGGCGGTGCCGGCGGCGATGACGACCGGCGTCGACGACGACGACGACGACGACGCGCGCCAGGCCGATTGGTGGCGAGGCCGGCGGCGGCGAGGGCGCGGAGCGCGGCGAGGCGGAGCGGGGCAGGCGGCGTGAGGAGTTGGACAGGCGGCGCGATGAGCTGGAGGACCTCGGCGCTCCCTCCCTGCCTTCCCGAGGTGAGGAGGAGGAAGAGGACGAGGAGGAGGAGGAGGAGGAGGAATGAAAGGAGGAGGAGTTGGAGAAGAGGAGGAGGAGGAGGAGGAGGAGGAAGGTGGTGGTTTTGATGGTGATGGTGGTGAGGGTGAGGAGGAGGAGGAGTAGGAGGAGGAGGAGGAGGCGGAAGAAAAGGAAAAGGAAGAGGAGGAGGAAGAGGAGGACTTGCTGATCGGTGGGTGGTGTCCAGCACCGGCAGATTGACCGCCCCGCTGCCTCCAGGAGGATGGCCGAGGCTCGAGGAGGAGGATGATGATGATGAGGAGGAGGAGGCTGTCTTGAAGGAGGAGGAGGAGGATCGATGAGGAGATGTTAGGAGGAGGCTGAGGAGGAGGAGGATGAGGGTCGATGCGGAGACTTTAGGAGGAGGAGAAGGAGGAGGAGGAGGATCGATGAGGACTCCGCACCCTCGCATTGTCGAAGTTGGACGCAAGGGGGGATGCTGCATTCGGCTGGTTCCAGCTCCGTCGCCTGGCGCTCCCTGGCGCTCTCCTTCATGCATGGGCGTCTCCGGCGCCCATGCATCAAGGAGGAGAAGGACGGAGGAGAAGGAGGAGGAAGAAGAAGAAGAAGAGAAGAATATGAAGAAAGATGAGGAGGAGGAGGAGGTTCTAGGAGGAGGGGGAGAATGGTAGTGGTTTTGGTGGGGATGGTGGTGAGGGTGAGGAGGAGGAGGAGGAGGAGGAAGAGGAGGAGGAAGAGGAATCAAGTTCTTAGCCGTTGTAGCGCACGGCAGGACGCCGAGCATCAAAACGGAAGGTTGATTCTTGAACTAGAGTTTCAATTTTGGATTCCGCGTGCGAGGCGAGGCGAGACGCGTGCGAGGCGAGAGCGGTTTGGGGAGGTCCAGGGAGGGTCTGAAGCCCACGGCGCCAACCATCATGATCAGACTTACAGCTGTTTTTACATTGCGAGCGATTTGTTTTGCATTGCAGTTATTTTTGCATTCCAGTTTCTTTTGCATTGCAGCTTTGCCGTTCTAGATGCAGCTTTAGATCCCCCGTGCGAGGCGAGAGCGGTTTGGGGAGGTACAGGGAGGGTGTAAAGCCCACGGCGCCAACCACCGTGATCAGAGTTACAACGCTTTGTACATTGCAGCTGTTTGTTGCATTGCAGTTGTTTTGCATTGCAGCTTTGCCGTTCTAGCTTCAGCTTTGGATTCTGACAGCTGGGACGCTCTTGAAGCCATCCTGGAGCCATCTGGGGCCCCCCTTGGGCCTCTCTTGGACCATCTTGGAGGCCATCGACCAACAAAGAAGGCGGCGTCAATTTGGATCCCCCCGTCGGAACACTCACCATCGCCTCTTGGAGCTATGCTGGGACGCTCTTCGGGCGGGCTTGGGCGCTCTTGGGGCCATATTGGGCCTCTCTTGGACCCCTCTTGGGGATCTGTGAGTCCATCCCGGAGCCATCTCGAGGCTTCAGACGCCCATCGGAAGCGAAAAGGCGAGAAGGCAAACAAAAACATTGATTTCTATTAGGTTTTGGACGGCTGTTGGCCTCTCCAGGGTGTCCTTGGAGGCCCTTTGGCCACTTAGAGCCGTCTTGGAGGGATCTGTAAGCCTCTTGGAGGTCAGTTGCAAGCTATATTTGGCCATGTTGGGCTATCCTCAGCCATCAGACATCTTGGAGGCCATCTTCAGCTCTTTAGGGCATTCTTGGAGCCATCTGATGCCATCTTGGACGCTCTGACCGCTCGCGAAAGGCCCCTTCCAGGTCCAGGGGGAGAGGGGGGGGGAACCGAAGAGGAAGAAGGAGGTTGGAAGAGGGGGGCATCAAAACCACTCACGCCCTAAAGGGCTGGTGGGATTTTAGCCCCCTCCTCCGTCAAAATCGTTTCTTGGGGCCCTCTGGGGCCCCTCTTGGTCGCTTCTTGGAGGCCTCTTGGGGCGTCTTAGGCGTCTCTTGGCAGTCCCGGGAGCCTCTAGGAGCGTCTTGGCTGCCTCTGGGGGGAGAGGCTCTTGTGGCCTCTTGAGGGCCTCTTTGAGACTGCTTGGGAGTCTATGGAAGCCTCTTGGGTGTTCTTGGAGCCCCTTGAGTGCCTCTTGGGGCCCTCTTGGACATTTAGGAAGTCTAGGGGGCTCTCTTGGGACCATGAAAGAAATAGAAGGAGAAACAAGTAAGGAGCCCGGAGAAGGAGAAAAAAATGAAGAGCCGCGTCAGCTGCCACACCAGCTCTTCTTCCCTAGGCAAAGTAAGGCGCCGGGCACAAGAACTGTTCGTTTCAAGGGGCTTGGACTAGGAGACTGAGGAGGAATAGGAAGAGGAGGACGAGGCGGACTTGCTGATCAGTGGGTGGTATCGGGCGCCGGCAGAAAGACCGCCCCACCGCCTGCAGGAGGATGGCCAAGGTTCGAGGAGGAGGAGGATGAGGAGGTTGCGAAGGAGGAGGAGGAGGATCGATGCCGAGATTTGAGAAGGGGGAGGAGGAGGAGAAGGAGAAGGAGGAGGAGGGTCGATGAGGAGATCTGAGGAGAAGAAGGAGGAGAATGAGGAGGATCGATGAGGACTCCGCACCCTCGCACTGTCGAACTTGTGCGCAAGGAGGGGATGGTGCATTTGGCTGGTTCCGACTCCGTCGCCTGGCGCTCCTTTTGATGCATGGGCGTCTCCGGCGCCCGAGAGGCGCCGCGGAAACCAGTTACTTTGGACGCCCGAAATGGGTACCCATTCTTTCGGTACCCATTTCGGGCGTCCAAAGTTACTTGAGTTGGTTCGCTACCCCCCCTTTGCTGACCCCCTGTTCCGTGAACCCGCGCTGGAGAGGAGCGGCGGGAGGCAGAAGGGATCTCTCCCTCCATCTCACATCCTTCTCGTCATCATCATTATCATCCTGATCCTCCGCCCTCCTCATCCGCCCTCATCCTGATCCTCCGCCCTCCTCGTTATGATCCACCATCATCGCCATCGTCATCGTTATCAGCATCACCATCACCATCACCATCATCATCATTATCATCATCATCATCATCACCACCATCACCATCACCATCACCATCACCATCACCATCACCATCACCATCATGATGATCATCATCATCATCATCATGATCATCACTATCACTATCACCATCACCATCACCATCACCATCACCATCACCATCACCATCATCATCACCATCATCATCATCATCTTCTTCTTCTTCTTCATCTTCATCTTCATCTTCATCTTCATCTTCATCTTCATCTTCATCTTCATCATCATCATCATCATCATCATCATCATCATCATCATCACCCCCTCCTCCTCCCGCCCTCCTGGCCCCTCTCGCCATCGTTCTCCCCCCTCGCCCCTCCCCTCCGGCCTCCTCGGCGCGTTCGCCCGAGGCGCTCCCCCGGGGGGGGGGGGACTGCGAGCCCGCGCCCCCTCGGGCGGCCCCCGGCCGCCTCCCCCGCGCCTCCCTGCCCCCTGCGCGCCCCCCGCGGCGCCGCCGCGGCCCCGCCGCATTTGCGCGTGGCCGCGGGAGGCCGTGGCGAGCGAGCGCCGCGCGGCGGCGGGCGGCGCCCCCCCTCGCGAGCGCCGCGGCTTCCCTCCCCGGCGCAGCGCCCGTGCGCTCGGGCCAAGCCCGCCCCCCGCCCTGGGCAACGCCAGCGATCGCACCTGGGGTGGGGAAGGGGGGGCCGGGAGGAGGAACAGGCACCCCACAATCACGGCTACCTGTCCTTCGTTTGTCTCCCGTTTCGGCCTCCTGGGAGGCTTTCGTCGCCACCGCTGGATGCGCCTCGAAATTCTGGTCAGAAGGCACCCCAGGAGAGGTCTGGGGAGCAGCGGTGTTGGTACCTTTTGGTTTCCCCAAGTTGCCCAGGCCAACCCTTTCCCCCCCCCCCTCCCCGGGTAACGCTAACGATCGTACTTGGGCGGGGGGGGGTTGGTCCCACCTTCCATGCTGTGGTGCACGCAGGCGACTGACGCGCCAGCGGCGCGGACGCACCCTGGCGGGTGCACGCCGCGGCCGTCGTTACTGTGATCCTCCCGCCCGACCACTCCCGGGCAACGATCATTACCCTGGAGGGTAAACTATTTCACCTCGAGACTCGCTTCCGCTCTCCGTCGCGATGCGATCCAAGCGGCCAAGACGACGGCGATGATGATTCTAGGGGCAGGAGGAATGTCCAAGAATAGTTAAAGAGCATACTGGGGACGATTTGTCGTGCTCTGTTGACTATTTTCGGTGTGTTTTAACAATGTTCCTTTTTCGTTTCAAATCCGCAGGTAGGAGGACATGCCCGACCTGACTAGGACTCCCAGATGGGGTCCGAGCAGATGGGGTCGCAGGATCGCGCTGCATCGCTGATGCATCGGCGAACCATCGGCTGGCCACGGGGCTCGATGTGCAGCCGATTTTCGCCACGCCGACGGCGCCGATGCATCGCCGACGTCGCCAGTGCTTCGCCAATGCGTCGGCGAAGCACCACCGAGGCATCGGCGATGCGGCGCGATCCTGCGACCCCACCTACCTTGACTCCATCCAGGAGGCCTCTGGTGATGCTGCTCGTGTTTTTTGCCCTCCGATCTGGCCCCGCCGCTTCAGCACACTGCCTGCACAGCGGGGCCCAGCCGACCCTCACGATCCCGCCAGCTGCGTCCGGAGAGCACGGGGCCACCGTGCGTTCCGCCGCCCTCTCGTCGCGCAGGCATCTGGCGCGACGTCGGGGGTTTGGCCCGCCGAGTTCGGGAGCTGCTCGCGCGCGCTGCATGGCCATCGGGTCGCGTTGCTTCTCCGAACGCCTGTTCGTCGGACTGGCAACCGGCGCCGACTGGTTCGCATGCCGGCGCGGCGAACATTTGGCCCGACAACTCTGGCGAGTGCTTGCGCGCGCTGCAGGGCCACCAGGACTGGGCGGCCTCCGCCGTTTCCTCGTTGGGCGGGCAGCTGTTGCTGACCGACTCGAAGGACGTTGCGGCGAATCTCTGGCTCGCCAACGCTGGCGACTGCCTGCGCGCGCAACAGTTCCGCCGCCTCGTCGACAAGACGAACATGAGGTGGTTCACTCGTACCTGGCGGGCACTTACGCGCGTACCAGGGTTACCGTAGCGAGCTGCTCTGAGCTGTCTTGTCGTCGGACGGGCAGCTGGCGCTGACCGCCTCGCGCGACGCCGCGGCGAATACTTTGTCGACCGAGTTCGCGGAATGCCTGATCTCTGCAGGTCCATTTGAACTTGGTAAGGTTGGGACTCAGAGTTGAAGCAGGCCCTTGCGCTTCCCCAGATGGTCTCATCATTTCCTGTCGACCCCCCCCCGTTGGTATCATTTGTTCCCTTCCAACGTTCCTTTATCCACATGAGCCCTGTAGGTCTCGATGACATAGGGGCAGAGTGGTTTGAGCCAAGATGGAGTGCGGATGTTTGTATTGCGTTAGAGATGTCACCCCTCCTCTCTCTCTCTCTCCTGTCCTCGGTACCCCTCCCCCGACGCCACTGCCTTTTCGTCCCTCCCTTCCCCTTGCCCTCTTCGTCCTGTCCGCGTCGTCGCCGTCGTCGTCCGTCTTACGGCGCAACTGGTCTTTTACTTGTAATTAGTCGCGAGCGTGCGCGTGAGCACAGGCATGTCCCCAAGCAGAAGTGTTCAACATCCTCGAGAGTCTTCACCGTATGTATCGTGCTGAGAATACGCGATTTGCAAAGCAGCGTAACCCAGGCCAGTGCATGCTATGATGAGCACGCGTATGCACGCGAGCATCGGGGAAGTAACACAAAAAGTGATGAGACCACAGAAAAACCAGTTGAGACCACCGAAACCCAGATGAGACCACCAAAAACACGATGATATCACGATGAAGCCACGACGAGACCACGATGAGACCACGCCACGACCCGAGCATCCATGATAGATGATCGAGCGAGGTCACGAGCATGTGCGTGCAATGCACGACGCGTGGATGGCACGCGACTCCGTGACTGTCGAACCAAACCATTGCAAATATCACGGTGTGGGTGCACTAGTGTTCTTGGGAGATCTTCAGGTTTCACATTGCGCGGCGTGGAAACAACTAGAATAGAACGGACAACGCACCAACGCATGTTCTGTTGCACCCGACGGGCTATTCGTACACGTAGGAGGAAGGCGGGGAAATGGAGAAGGAACAAGGGGAAGGACGAGAAAGAGTAGGAACGCGTTGAAGACACCTACGCTGTTTAGGATTATCCCAAACGGGCTTACGCATGTCGAAACCTATTGCGTTGCTTACCACACGCGCGATAATGATTACACCACTCCTGGCCGCAAGTGGCCAGGTGAGACCACCTTGACCGAGGGGAAACCACGTTGACACCACGGATGGCCCAGAGGCGGCTGCTTAAAAAGGGAAAGGCTGCAAGTGTCAGCCTCACCACTTGAACTGACCGTGCTCCGCTGTCCGTTCGTCGGAACGGCAGTTCGCGCCGACCGCCTTGTGCTCACCGTGCGCGTTCCACTACTCGCAAAGTGCTTACTCGCAAACGTTAGCAAAACGCAAGTTTGCCGCGTTGTAATATATAGTAAGTCCTTCGCGGTGGATCCAGGCCATTTGCAAGTAGTTACTTTGCGAGTAGCAGGGCGCGCTGGTTTATGCGCGGCAACGCGGCGAACATCTGGTCCGCTAGTTCCGGGGTTTTCGCGCACGGTCGGGGGCGCCGCTTTGGGGTCGGTCAGCTTCGACGCGCGACCGCCCTGATGCCTTGAGGCCCCATTTTCCCGTGCCAGTTTCCCCGTTTTGCTCTCGTCATCGTCCTCCTCCTCCTCCTCCTCCTCCTCCTCCTCCTCGACATTGTCGTTGTCCCCCTTGTCACCTCCTCGTTCTCGTCGTCGTCGTGGCCTTCCTCCGCCTCCTCTTCGTCTCGCCGCCTCCTCGTTTTCCTCCTCCTCATAGCCCCCGCTGCCATCGTTACCCCCTCATTATTCGACTACCCTTCGCCGCCTCCCCCTCATTCAAGGGAGAGCGTGAGAAGAAGCGGGGGTGAAGGTAGGGAGGGAGAGTGGAGGAGGGGAATGGAGGAGAAGGATGAGGGGGAATGCTGAGAGGTAAGGATATGAGGGGGAGTGGGAGGAGGAGGAGGAGGAGGAGGAGGAGGAGGAGGAGGAGAAAAGGGAGGAGGAGTCGCGTTAGCCAGGTCGAGCGAGTCAGAGGGCTCTGCTTATTGCTTGGAAGCCGCCAACGCCTGCTTGGCGCTCCTGTCCTCGCTCGTCTGGGTCGTTCGTGCGGTCTCGAGCCCAGTGCCCGATCTCCCCACGTCGGGCACGCTCCGAGCGGCCCATCAACCTGCTCTGCGTCCAGCTCCCACCCTCTCTCCCCCAACATGATCATCACTTGTGGCAGAGCTGGATCTCGGGATTGGAGCGCGCTCCCCACCTCGCGGATGGAAGGCTCTCGCGCGCGGCCCCGCTGCCGACGACCTGGCGACGGGGAACCTGGGCGGGCCGCGCGGGGGCGGCACTGGCAGCCCTCCCGACGGGCGTGGCGAAGGCGACACCTTGCGAACCGCTGGCACGCCACTGCTAGGGGGCCACATGCGAACCCTACCCCTACCCCCCACGATTTCTGAGGGGGAGGGTGGGGTTGACTTCGCTCGGGAGCTCCCGAACGAAGTGAACCTCGCCCTCCCCCTCAGAAATCGTGGGGGGTAGGGGTAGGGTTCGCATGTGGCCCCCAACTACCGCTTTTACTGACAAGCTGCGCGACGCTTGGGCTAGGTCGGGCCTGTCCCCCTACAGTGGGAGTTTGGACGAGAACCAAGCACATTCCACAAATACTCAGAAAGATGTCCAGCCATACTCAACAAATCGTCCCCGGACTATGTTTGTGACCACTTTTGAATCTTTCGCGCTGTAGAGGGACATGCCCGACTTCACGCTTTGGCGAGGACGGCCTCCATCGCCCGCGCTCGCGCGAGGCCCCGCGGCTGCCGTCGCCGCGCCTTGTGCGCGATTTTTTACAGCGAGAGCGAGCCCTGCGCCGCTCCCGCGCGCGGGGCGCCCTTCCGGGCGAAAAGAACGCGCACAACGCTAAAAACAAAACAGCACATCGCCCACCAGCGCCTATTGTTGTGGAGGGTGAGCAATGGAGAGGAAGCATGTTGCCAAACATAAGTCCCAGGTGCTTTTAAAGCATGTGTTAAACTAACCTGTTTCACAAACACAAGTGCAGAACAGACATGGTTTCAACATGTTCAGGACAGTTTTCCGACACTTCAGACACACATTTTGAATTCAATGATACAGGCCACGGACAAAAATTAGCGAACACTCATGCCACATTCATCTGTGAACGCCTCCCCCTTCCCCCAGTGTTCAAAGTTGGCGGTGGGTCTGAGGAGTTGCACCTCGACCGCAGTCTCCCCCCCGCGTGCCAACTTTGAGTTTGGGGGGCAGGGGGGGTGTTCACTAATTGTTTCCCTCTACCGTAATCGTCGATTCCCAGGAATATAGGAAAGTATGGGAATTGGGCGGGAAGACAAAAGCCCAGAAAATATGGGAAAATATGGGGAATCTTTTGATTTGTGTGTACTTATGTGTGTGTGTGTGTGTGTGTGTGTGTGTGTGTGTGTGTGTGTGTGTGTGTGTGTGTGTGTCCCAGGGCCCCTTCAAGAGTGTCCATTTGCCACTTCCCGGGCGGAGGGGCGCGCACGGCGCCATGGGGGCGAGGGCGGCACGTCGCCCACGCCCTTCGCGGGCCCCCAGGCCTTCCCGGGGGGTGCACAGACCTCTCTACCCCGACGCGTCGCTTCGGGAATCGGCCGTCTTCGGCTCGCGGGAGGGCGTCGCGGCCGTCACTTTGAGCCTTTTTTTTAGACTCTGGCAAGTTTACTTGCATGGACGGGGGGGGGGGCTGAGCCTGAAGCAAGCCGCAAACGACTTGCACGTTCGGGGGGGCGCGGAAATCACGCAAGTCGAAAGGCACTTGCACGCTAGTATTCGCTTGAAGAGGGGCGAGGGGGGGGGGGCGGGGGGGGGGGGGGGGCGAACGCCATGCAAGTAAACTTGCCAGAATCCAGAAAAAAAAACAGGCTCTTTGCGGGCCCAGGCCTGGCGGTTCCGGTCCCAGGCCGTTTTCGCTGAGGGGAGGTCTGCTGATTAGGAGGCCTGTCCACCGCCGGACATTTATGGAGTGTCGAGCATGCGCCGCGCAGGGGCGGGAACGCCGCCACCAGGTTGAGTCGCGGGGTGCCGAGGCGAGAGCTGCATTTCCGTCCGCTTGCGCGTCGGCGACGCGGCGTGGCGAAGCTGTCCTCCGTGCCCAGCGGAAGCCCTGTGCCCTAGACAATTACAGCGGCGCTGTCAGGGGAGCAAAAAGTCACATATCATAAAAACTCGGAGGTCCGCGCGGATTTCTCTTATCGGCGCTGGGGCCCCCGGCGGCGCCTCTGGCGCCGTCCCTGGCGCGCTCCGCGCGCCAGGGAAGGGGGTCCAGCGCCGATCCGGGAAATCCGCGCGGACCTCCAAGTCTTTATGTTTATGTGACTTGTTGTTCCCCTAGCTGTGGCGAGAGCGACGTTCCGGCCGTTGTTGCGGGATGCGGGCCCCGTCCTGCCGCGCACTCTGCAGCATGGGCGACACAGTGTCCGCGCTAACACGGGCATCGGCGATGCTGTGTTGCTTTGCGCAAGTGGGATGGGAGGGGCCAGATATGGGGTATCGGCCCGCGGAGTCGCAGACTGGGAGTCTATCGAATGGGTTGGGTTCATCTCGCCACCGTGTCTGGGCTGTGGATGTGAAGCCTAGTGAGTGCTCGTTGGGATCTCGTGGGGGACCTCTCGAAGACATCTTGGAAACACACTTGATTGAGGTGTTTTGGGGGCCGTTTTGGGGCTTATGGGGCCGCTTTTTGGCTTCTTGGGGGCCTCTTGGGGGCCTCTTGGGACCCGTCGGGCGCCTCCCTGGGGCCTCTTGGGGCGTAAGGCTCGAATTTTCGGTTCGTGTTCCCTCTCTTGGGTCCTTTTGGGGCGGCCTTCGGGCCGCCATGGGCCGTCTTCGGCGCCTCTTGGGCCCTCTTGGAGCGCTCGTAGGCTGTTTGGGGGCCCTCTTGGAGGCCTCTTGGGCTGTGTTGGGGTGGTCGTCGGGGCCTCTAGGGCCGTCTGAGAACGTCGAGAAGTAGAAAAACGGCGAGAACGCCCCAATCTTTCATACACCGTCGGCAAATAACGTAGCACCCCGCAATTGCGGATAAGAGTGAGGGGGCGGGCGCGGGCGACGCGGGCGTCGAGCCGACAGACCTCGTGGCTCCCACCTTCCCTGTCGATGGCGCCCTCCTCCTCCTTCTCCTCCTGCTCCTCCTCCTCCTCCTCCACTTCCTCGTCCGCGTCCTCGTCCTCATCGTCGTCGTGGTCGTCGTCCGCCTCCTCCTCCTCCTCCTCCTCCTCCTCCCCCTCCTCCTCCTCCTCCTCCTCCTCCTCCTCTTCCTCCTTTTCCTCCTCCTCCTCCTTTTCCTCCTCCTCCTAACCAAAGCGAGCAAGCCCGCCGCAGGCGCCGATTTGCGTGCTCTGACAAGTTCAGCGCGGGGGGAATCGCTGTTGGGCCACCCGGAACGAATGAAAAAACAGCCCGCCGCAGGCGCCGAATTGTTGGTTTCTTCAGTGAACGTAGTTTGGGTCGCGGGTGGGTCGCGGGCTCTCCACTTCCACCTGGAAGGAATTCAAAAACAGCTCGCCGCAGGCACCGAAAATTTTGATTTGTACACTGAACGCGGTTTGGGTCGCAGGTTCTCCACCTGGAACGAATGCATAAGAAACCCGCCGCAGGCGCCGAAGTTTTGGCTTGCTCAGTGAACGTAAGTTTGGGTCGTGGGTGGGTCGCGGGCTCTCCACTTCCACCTGGAAGGAATTCAAAAACAGCCCGCCGCAGGCGCCGAACATTTTGATTTGTACACTGAACGTTTGGGTCGCAGGTTCTCCACCTGGAACGAATGCAAAAGAAGCCCGCCGCAGGCGCCGAAAATTTTGGGTGGGTCGCGGGGTGGGTCGCGGGTGGGTCGCGGGTTGGGTCGCGGGTGGGTCACACGTTCTCCATTTGGAACGAATTCAAAAGAAACCCGCCGCAGGCGTCGAAAATTTTGGGTGGGTCGCGGGTTGGGTCGCGGGTGGGTCGAGGGTGGGTCGCGGTGGGCCGCGTGGTGGGTCGCGGGTGGGTCGCGGGTGGGTCGCGGGGTGGGTCGCGGGGTGGGTCGCGGGTGGGTCGCGGGTGGGTCGCCGGGTGGGTCGCGGGGCGGGTCGTGGGCGGGTCGCGTGGTGGGTCGCGGGTGGGTCGCGGGTGGGTCGTGGGTGGGTCGCGGGATGGGTCGCGGGTGGGTCGCGGGGTGGGTCGCGGGTGGGTCGCGGGTGGGTCGTGGGGTGGGTCGCGGGTGGGTCGCGGGGCGGGACGCGTGTGGGACGACGACAACAGCAACAGCAACAGCATCAGCAACAACAACAGCAACAACAACAACAACAACAACACCAATTACTAGCACGTGGGGACACTCCGTTCTCACCAGTGCCAGGGTTTGCATAGGAGGCGGGCAATACCCCCACTTTGTGGGGGGGCCGGTTCAAGCTCTACCAAATTTCCAAACGACTCTTCGCCACCACCCACACCCAGCTTCCCGCCCTATGACGTTCGGACACTTCACTTCGTGGCATGCGGACGACCGTGGCTACTATTCAGGGCCCCGCGGCCGACGACGACGGCGTGCGCGCGCGAAGAAAAAACGAATGTGTCCCGCATGGTATTATTTGACAGGGATGATGGCCCTGGCAGGTGCGCAACCGTTGTCGCAGAAGTTCGAAAAAGTTGCTCGCAAAAGCCCGTTTGACAGAAATGTTTAAAACATGTTGGTTTTCCTACGAATCCGCAAGAGCGCGCGGGATGAGATTTTGACATTTTTTTGTTGAAAAACCATTATGGTTTTTTGATGTTTTTATGTTAAAATCGCTCCGAACACTAAGCTTTTGGAAGGATTTCGTCTTGCGCGCGCGAATGTCCACTTTACCCTATTTTTTGCAAGGGGTTCTTGAAATTTGATTATAGTAGAACAAGAAATGTCATTTTATAGTATTTTTTTGCAAGGGAAAACGGACTACAACAAAACAGCCGGATCTTGATGACATCGTATTACCTGAGGCTTCCTCACGAAAATGATGAAAATGTAGCTGCGGCCTAGGCGGCAACAATCAGTTAAGACTGGGGACACTCCGTTCTCACCAGTGCCAGGGTTTTCATAGGAGGCGGGCAATACCCCCACTTTGTGGGGGGGCCGGTTCAAGCTCCACCAAGTTTCCAAACGACTCTTCGCCACCACCCACACCCAGCTTCCCGCCCTATGACGTTCGGACACTTCACTTCGTGGCCTGCGGACGACCTTGGCTACTACACTGGCGCATGGGTACAGTGACTTGTTGTGGTAACATTTTGTGGAAACTAGCTTAGTATACGACTTTTCCCCCTGTTCCAACACTGGACACCTGTACCGTTTTCCGAAGTTTTTCCGTTTCTGTACCACACAAGCGAAGACACTTATTTTGAGTGGTACCACGTGCGTGGCGCCAGCATACCACAGGACTTGTTTCCGTTGTTTTGAGACGATACATGCTCATTCTTGTTCTGTGGTTGTCGTTCCGGCCTCAATGTGCAATACTGGCCTCAATGTGCAATACGACGATTTTCGAGGTCCCACGGTGCGATTCGTATGATTTTATGTTGCGCGGTGCTAAAATTCTTACGAAACCCAATGGTTTTTGAAGATTTCGGCGTGCCCGCGCAAAGAAAAAACGAATGTGTCCCGCATGGTATTATTTGACAGGGATGGTGACCCTGGCAGGTGCGCAACGGTTGTTGGAGAAGTTCGAAAAAGTTGCTCGCAAAAACCCGTTTGACAGAAATGTTTAAAAAGTGTTGGGTTTCCTACGAATCCGCAAGAGCGCGCGGGATGAGATTTTGACAGTTTTTTGTTGAAAAACCATTGGTTTTTTTGATGTTTTTATGTTAAAATCGCTGCGAACACAAAGGTTTTGGAAGGAGTTCGTCTTGCGAGCGCGAATGTCCACTTTACCTTTTTTTGCAAGGGATTCTTGGAATTTGACTATATTAGAACAAGAAATGTCATTTTCTATTGTTTTTTGCAAGGGAAAGCGGATTACAACAAAACAACCGGATCCTGTACACGCCCTCTTTTCTGAGGCTTCCTCACGAAAGTGATGAAAATGTAGCTGCGGCCTAGGCGGCGCAGGGGGGGCGCGCACCAGGGGGCCCAACAATAATTATTCTTTATAATAAATAATGTTCAACAACAACACAATCAACAACAAGAATCCGCATCGCGGAATTCCACTTCAGCCACCTCTTGGAAACCTGTTGGGAGGCCTCTTGGAGGCCTCTCGGGGCTTCTTGGGGGCCTCTTGGGCCATCTTGAGGCCGTCTTAGGCGTCCTTGAGCGATCGTTGGGCGTCTCGGGGGATTCTGGGGCCGTCTTGGGGGCCTCTTGGGTGGCCTGTTTGCCCGTCTTGGGGCCCGCTTTGGCTCCGAGCAAGTCGCGCGGTGAGCCGCGAGGAGCCCCCGGAGGCACGCGGCGAGCCCGAGAAGAGTTAGCAATTTGGAGTCCGGGCCCTCTGACCCTTCAGGAGTGAGGATTGCGGCTTGCACCCTAGACGGTGCTTAAGAAAACTTGAGTTTCCGGCCAGAGTCTCGATTATTCTTCATGTTTCAGTGTAAGTCATAAGATTTTGATCGAAACTCTGGGCTTTTATTCAAATTCTGACATTCTGAATTTCGTGACAAATGATTTCGTAGGCATTTCGCAGGGTGTAGAGGATGAGGGAAAGGACCTGATGGCACGCACACTCCGTGCCCAGGCATCAATAAAGAAGAGGGGTGTTGGCGCAGGAGTCATTGTGCAGCCAGGTCGAGCGAGTCGCCGGCCCCGCCTATTGCCGCCCTCCCTTCACAACATCAGGGTCAACTGCGGCACACTGGGATTGGAACGCGCTCCCACTTGGAGAAGGAGGAGGAGGAGGAGGAGGAGGAGGAGGAGGAGAGACGAGGGGCTGGAGTTTTGAAGGGCCTCGGGTCTGTTCAATTGACGATGCTAGTTCGTTGTCGAACCGTAAGCGTTTTGAAGGGTCCCATGTACGCGCCCTCGGGCCTGCGCTGGCGGTGCGGCCCGTCAAGACCAGTGGTGGCGCCAGAGGCGCCGTCAGGGGTGGGCCGACGCCGACCCCAAGATTCCGCGCGGGGACCCCCCAGGTAAATGAAGCTCACGCGGTTGTTTTTTTCACATGCCGTAGCTTTTCTTGGCCTCTTGCATGGGGTCGGAGTAGATGGGGTCGGAGGATCGCGCCGCATCGCCGCTGCATCGACGTTGCGGCTCGATGCGGAGCCCGATGTCCTCCTCGCCGACGTCGCCGATGCGTCGCCGACGTCGCCGATACATGGACGATGCATCGGCGATGTATTGTCGATGCGGCGCGATCCTGAGGCCCCACCTTCTCCGACCCCATGTAGGAAGCCTCTAACTAAGTTTGGGGGACCTCCACGCTGCTCGCTTGAGCACTTCACCGCGTGGGCCGCCTCGAGCTGTGCGCCCGCGGCTGCCCGCGGCAGGAGCTCGGCCGCCAGGCCGCGGAGCGCGGCAAGCTGCTGGGGAGGCGGCCGCGGTCGCCGCGGCTGCCGCCGCACCTCTCCTCGCCTCCTCCTCCTCGATGTTCCTCCTCCTCCTCCTCCTCCTCCTCCTCCTCCTCCTCCTCCCCCTCCTCCTCCTCCCCCCCCTCCTCCTCCTCCCCCTCCTCCTCTTCGCCCTCCCAAAAGCCTCCTGGACCGCGGCCTCCCGCCGCACCCCTCACTTCGGAGGAGGAGCAGGTACCCACACCCATGCCCTTCGCCCGTTCTCCCCGCTGCTCGGCCTCCTCGGAGGCCCTTCTGTCGCCACCGCCGGGCTCGCCTCGGAGTCCTCCCCGGAGAGGGGTCCGGGGAGGAGCGGTATCGGTCCCTTAGGTTCCCCCTATCATCCTCTCCCTCCCCTCTTCCCTCCGGCTCCTGCCCTCCCTCCTGCCCCCCTCCTCCCCGCCCCCCCCGTCCTCCTTTCGCTGTCCTTCCTCGTCTCGGTGCCCTCGACGGGTGTTTCCCTCCTCCGTCCCTGCCCTCTCCCTTATCCTCTCTCCTCCCCTTCCTCCCACCATCCTCCTCCGTATCCTCATGCCCTTGTTTTCTTACCCCTTCTACAACATCGTTCCTCCTCCTCCTGCTCCTCCTTTTTTGTTTGTCTGTCGTTCCCCCTAATGCTTCTTCCTCGTTTCCTCCTTCCAGGCTCGCGGAAGAGGAGGAAAAGACAAGGATGAGCAGGATAATCGTAGTACACTGCAAACCCAGAATGCATCAGCGAAGTTACAGTACTCGCTTCCGTCATCAATACTTCATTTGTCTTTATCATCGGCTCCAATCAAAGACGATAATGTCATGGGCTTGCTCGGCAATCGGGAGTCCCGTTCTGGAAAGGAGCACCCCCCGTGTTTCTAGCCAAGGGATGCATTGGGCATGATCTTACAATGTATGGAAGCATCAAGCGATATCGCCGTTTTGAACACGGGCCGCCCTCCATCTGTGCAGCTGTTGCACGCTTTGGGCATGAATGGTGCAAGAACACCGCAGACCTCGAAGCAGAGTCCCATTTTGCTTCTGAAGAGGAGGCGCCCTCCATCCATAACCAACGCAAAGAAGTCTAAATCGGGAGCGCCATCTCGAACACGGACCACCCACCTTCCGCCCGTGTTATTGATGTGCATGTCCACCACGAGTGTGCGCGGAGTCAAGGCGAGAGCAAACCGTTGAAAACCACCTGCCCTCCATCCGCGTAAGCGCTTGACGCTTTGCAAACGCATGTGCTAGGCGGTAATGCGAGAGCCATATTTTAAGAACGGCCCTTCCGGCGTCCTTCCTATGGCTGCGAATTTTGTTGAAAACAAGTGAGCGCTGAGTCGCAGCGAGAGCCACACAGCGAGTAGCATTCGCCCCGCATCCTGGTAACTGTTGGGGCTTGCGAGCCTGAGTCTCAAGGGAGACGCAGATCCCTTCCCACAGTTGCACCAGATGATGCGATGGGGTTGAGTTATTGATTCGTTGGGAGAGGGATTGATGGGATCCGATATATCCGGGAACAATGTATCATCCTTTCTGGTCCCCGATTTTTTTTTAGTTGCGGGACTGTCTTCGCCGGCACAGGTTCACGGGCATTTTGCTCCACTAGACGTTAAGACTTCGATTTGTTCGATTGCAGCGTTGATGAGCCTCCGACGCATGCACAGTGAAGATATTGACACCACCATGGGCAGATTTGCCAGTCTTCAGTTTCTTGCAAGCGTAAATGTCAACTTGGATCTCGGACTAGGCCGATTCGCATGACTCCTGCTGGCCGGGTTGCGCATTCCACTGGCAGAGTGGATGAATGCCTTGCTAGGTTTTCGCGGAAACTTGCCAGAGACGGAAGCTCAGTTTAATGAGCTAGTGGGCCTCATCAGGCGTGTCGGCATCAGCATGGTGTCATAGTTACGACGGCGATCATGGCGGGGCAGTGACAGGGCGCGATGGGAGCATACACGCACATGCAGCGCGGCCAGGGACAGTTTTAATGGAGAGGCCTGACGGCCGGTGCCGCCGACCCTGATCGAAAGGGCTAGGAGTCGGGGGAGGAAACGGAGGAGGAGGAGGAGGAGGAGGAGGAGGAAGTGCATCCTTTGTGTGCCCGCTCGAAGAAAGTGCGCCCCGGGAGTGTGATATTCTGACTTGGGACGTGCTCCCGGAAGAGGATGAAGTGCATCTCGGGCGTGCCCGCTCGAGGAAAATGCGCCCTAGGGGGGTGGTATTTTGACTCGGGGCCCGCTCCCGGGACGCCTCTGCGAGGAGGAGGAGGAGGAGGAGGAGGAGGAGGAGGAGGAGGAGGAGGAGAAGGAGGAGAGGAGCAGGAGGAGGAGGAGGAGGAGGAGGAGGAGGAGGAGGAGGAGGAGGGAGGAGAGAGGAGGAGGAGGAGGAGGAGGAGGAGGAGGAGGAAAAGGAGGAGAGGAGGAGGAGGGAGGAGGAGGAAGTGCATCCCGTGCGTGCCCGCTCGAGGAAAGTGTGCCCCGCGGGCGTCGTATCTGTCCCGGGCCCCCCCTTCCCCCCCCCCCCTGCGGGGAAGGGGTCAAAGGCAAGGGGTTTCCCTTCGACTCCACTGCGACGTCGTTTAATTTCGCTTTGGATAGCGCGCTTGAGGAGGAGAGCCCTGGGAGGGGGAGAACGGAGACGACGGAGACGACGAGTCGAACGGAGAAGCCCCTCACACACGCCGACAGGGTCGGCGGATTTTCCTGCGATGGTGGGTTCTCAGTCGGATCCTTGGGAATCGAACGGCTCCTGGCAGCAGGGTGCGCTCGCTCTTGGAGCCGCGCCGACGATGGCAGTTTTGACTATGCATGTGCTCTTGGAGGCGCGCTGACGATGGCAGTGCCCAGCAGGCCCGCCACAGTTCAATGGGCAGCCCAACTCCACTGGCGGAGCGCATGCGGGCGGACTCGATGATGGCAGCAGCAGTGAGACCAGCGGCGGGTAATCACCACAGAACGAGTTCGAAGCGTACGTGGACCATGCGGAGCTGTGGATGCGATCGGACTTGCTGTGGGGTGGGCTTCTGGTTTCCAGTCGACTTTGCTGGACAGTCGCGAAGAAACCCTCCAAATGCGATCGACGGCGGCATCGCAGACATCACAAAATGGAGAAGGACGGCGCTCCCAGGACACCAGCGATTTCCTGGATCAAGTCCGGCGAGCTCATGGAATTGCAACTACTGTGACGATCTGGTTGCCCTGCTGCCCGCAGCTTCACAACGCGCAGGATTAGCAACGACAGAAAAGGTGGCAAGAGGCGGTCCAATCCACGACGAGGTCCCGACGGACAGCTGTTGCGCTGTCGTCGATTTGAACCAGATCGATGTAGGAGTCGAAGATTGTCCCCGGGCTGCCAGCCATCATGATCCGCAGGTGCACGTCGCATGAGCTCAGCAATCTCAACAGCCACGTGTAAGGATTATGATCACGCCTCAGGCTGGAACTCCCGGCGAGAGGGCAAGCGCCGTCGGGCCCTGTGACGGCTGGGACGTTCATGGCCAGCCGCGCCCCCGACGATCGAGATGGACCCACAAATCAGTTCTGGTCAGCAGCTTCAATGCACGAGCGTGACCTGGAGCCATTTCACAGGCAGCGCGAACATGAATCGTGCACCGACGAGACGTGGTCCAATGGATTGGCCAAGTGATTTGCGCAGCAGCTTGGCAGCGACGGCGCCACGTGCATTGCCAGCGAGCCAGGCCAGCAGATTGGACAGACGTACGTCGACTAGTAGACGCACTTGGCAGCAGAGTCAAGACCTGGAGGACGTTGAGGGTGAAGGAGAACATCCATGGCGTCGGCCGGGGAATGGTAAGGGAAGGCAATAATGGCAGCGACGAGAACAAAGCTGGGGAAATCGACGCGATCGTGATGGTCGCGGCGCAGCCGACGATAGACGAGATTTTCATCCGCGCACGAGTAACCAGTCGGCGCGCCTCTTGCCGCGATGCTTCCGCACTGGTCTTCGGCGCCGGCGCGTTTCCTTGCCCGCTTCAGTGGATCTGGAGGCGACGGGCGCTCGCCTGGGGGCGTCGGCCCGCGCGCCCACTGGACCGAGCTCGGTTGCTCAGCGGCCGCGAAATAGTCGAGTCTCGCGACAGGCGCGGGGCGCGCAGACAAGACTCGGCCGAAAGGGGGAATGTCTACTGGTGGATCCTGGAGCTGGCGGGTGCGATTGGGCTGAACAACAAGAGCAGCTGGCGCATGAAGCATGCGCTCACGTGCGATATCGCCACGCGCACGAGGTGCCGAACGTCGAGGGCGCGGGCAATAGATGGCAGCGGCGCGCGCAGAGCGGCCGATGCCCGATTGCCTTGCCAGCGCAGGAGCGTGAATCGGCAGCTGCTCAGGCGGCGCGTTCTGCGCCCATTGCGCCCAACTCCGAGATGCAAGCGTTTCTTTGCCTGCGTTCCTTGCGGCAGCCGCGCGCGCTGCTCGACGTCATCAACGACCGCGTCCAACCACTTGGCCCTGGCGATGCCGCGAATCAGCGACTGCTGGGCAGGAGGCGCACGTCTTGGAGAGTTCGCCCATCGGACATCCGATGCTACCAGCGAGTGGGTCTCAGCCGCTGCGGGGCGGCAGCAGCGGGATTTTGGCGTCGGCCGTCGCGGCGTTTAATCTTTCATTGTAGCCAATGATGGGGGGCGAGGCGATGCCGCCGCCCGGACCAAGCGTCTCGTCGCCCGCTGAGGATCGCGGCAGACCGCGCGCTGGTGTCCTGGTTGCTGCTGGTAATGCCACGCTTTCGTCGACATCGTCTCCGGGGCCTCCTCGAGGGAACTCCGACAGCGGTCTCGCAGGTCAGGCGGCGCGGCGGCGACGAGGCAACTCGCGCGGCGGGATCGCCGCCGCAGTCGCTCGGTCGCGGGGTCGGGGGCGATGATTCACCTGTTGCTTGAGTTCAAGCGGATGCCAGAATTCATCAAGATTGCCCGAAGATGCCGGCGGAGCAAGCGACCCGGGGCGCGCTGAGCGTCGGCCTCCCGCCGCGGGCCTTGACCCTTCGCATCTCCCCAGCGGGTTGTTCGGGGCAGACAGCATCTGTGACGCGCGACGCAGAGCGCGAGCGACCAGCGAGCCATGCTGGGCTGCGGGCGGCGACGTCAGGGCCAGCAGCCTGATGGGCCCGCGCAGACTGGAGCGGCCAATGTCAGAGATGTCGCTGTCGAAGCCAGAATTGCCATGGATTGCTTCGGCTGGGGCGCGTGCCGCGGCGACCAGCAATTGGGAAGTGCGACGAACATAGCTTCTGTAACGAGTCATGATGGAGGCTCTCAATTTGTCGTTCAATGTGCTATTGGACGGGGGCGCGAGGAATCCAAAGTGGGAGCTCGCGGGCCCGTGAGACTCGAGAGTGCTTCCGATGCCGCGACCGTCTATGCGATGGTGTTGGCTTGGTGCGACGATGGGACATGATCAACTGCTCTTGCTGGTCGCGTCGCCAACAGGATTTGCACTGCGACATTCCCCAGCTGGGACACTTGCGAACATGAGCAGCGTTACCAAGACGCAGGGCGTCTTAGAGACCAGGTGTCGCTCCACGATGCGCTGCGCTCTATGTTTCAGGAATTTGCCGACGCAGTTGCGGGGGCAGACAGATCGCGAGGATTCCTTTGGGGGTGCTCGCGGGCAAGAGGAGACAATGCCAGTGTCGCAGCGTCTTGGGCGACAAAAACGGAACTCCCTGAACGACGAGAGCGCCGGAAGGGAAAAGGCGGCGAAGTTCGCGGAGGCGGGCGGCCGTTGCCAGACAGAAGCAGGAATCTCACGGAAGCAGGAAAGAAATCTTATCAAGACAGCGAGCGGCTGCGAGATGCTGTGGACGGACTGCGGCGACGACGTGAGTTCTATAGATGTGGAAGCCCCAATGTTCTTGATGGATAGTGCCACTGCGGATCTTCAACCCAGTTGGCAGCTGGATGGGATGCAGCGTGCAATGGACTGGGGTTGGGCGCCGCGCCATGCTTCTCGCGGCGGCACGTGGCGCGGCGGCGGTGGGGCCAACCACGTCGCGGTGAGGATCCCGAGCGGCTTCTTGATAATACCTATCTGGTCTCGGGTGCCTGGGCAGGATGTTGCGCTGCTGGTTGGCGGATGCGCGAGGGCGTCGTTTCGCGGAGATCGCGGAGATCGGGGGGGGGGGGGCGTGGCCAAGATGTTGCCGCGGCGAATGCATCGCGGAGGACCACGTGCCCGGAAGACTCTGTGATCTGCCGTTCGGCGTGGACTCATTAAAGGCACGAGCGCGTTGGCACGTTGATGTGGTTGAAGGCATGTCAACCAGCCGTGTCTGCGATGTCTCCACCTTGTCAAGGTATGTCAGGGCGGGCTACGTTCAACCGGGTAATGACCAGCGGTTCGCGAGGTATCGTGACATTTTTTTGGGGCAGCGGGCCACCTGCGTGGCGAGAGCGCCAGATGTCAAGTACCTCTCGGACGACGCTTTCCCTCGGACCAGCAAGTTGGCATGGTGCTTTACGATTCACCGATTTGGACAGCGGCGAGATCTTTGCCTGGCACAGTGGATGTGATCACGCACGAATGCCCAGTGGAACTTCGATGCCCTGGCATGGGGTTGCCCGTGGAGCAGGCGATTCACTTTGTCGCGGAAAGAGAGGCGTTGGCGCGCGATTGTCGACGGCCACGGCGCGAGGGCAAGGGAGCGCGCGTTAGGCGCCCGCGCGCGGGCGGTGCGATCTCGAGGAGCGCGCAGGCATTGCCATGGGAGCTTGCAGGGCACATCGCTCAAGGAGTGGCGGGCGCGGTGAGACAGCATTGGGCGCGCGCGGGGCCCAGAAAGAGGATCGCTGGTTCTGAGACGAACGTGCAAGTCCCGATCGACCTTCGCGCTCTCCGTCGGCCGCGCCTTCGTCGGACGCCGCTGCCGTCCCGGGCGATGCACTTCGGACGCCGGCTGGGTCGCTTCGGCGCGCTGCGACAGCGTCGGCAGCATAGCGGCGTCGCGCATGTTCGAGTAACCAGACAGCGCGCGATCCTCGACGCATGCGGCGAGGCAAGTGTAATCACCTAAATATGAAAGTGGTGACGATTGTCATGTGCTCAAGGCTGGCAAACCTCGAGCTTGCGGCTCTCCCGCGAAGGATGAACATCGCAAACGGGAGTGGATTGGACGTCAGGGTGGCGCGCCAACCGCAGCAGCATCACAGCAGCCACGCCTTGCGATTGCAGTACCTGGCCCATCAGTATGGAACGATGCCGCGAGCTGGAACTTGCCGCGGCACCAGAAGCAGCGTCACCTACCCAGCCACCTCCTGCACGTCCTACCAGGCGCCCACCTGCAGCCGAGAGGACGAGCAGAGCAGCGACGAGGATTGACATGGCCTCGCAAGCTCATTCGTTGCACCCGGCGGCGATGCGGCGAGCGGCGCGCAAGTTGCACATCCTTATTTTGGCGCGCCCCGGCCGAGCGTGGGAAGGGGCTCCTGCGGGCAGCTGGTGCGCCTCCTGCGGCCATCGACGCGGTATCCTCCGTGGTGGGCACTTGCCCAGTGTGCCGACAATTTCAGCGCATTGGAGTGCGGCCCGTATCTAAGGCCAAGAACATCATGGACTTCAGCATGGAGGTGGGCGTGGATCTGATGTTCTCGAGCACTAACGCTGCGCTGCAACCTGGTAGATGGGCGCATCAGGTGGTGGGCGGCCTCCATTATTTCAAGCTGCGCTCCGCAGAGCATCCTGCACGGCATCACGCGTATCTGAAGAGGGCAGATCGGACACATGCGGACCCTCACCAGCGACAAGGAGGGCGCGCTGGATAGCGAGATCGCGTCGGCATTGGCAGACCGGCGGGGCATTCCGTTCGAGGCGGGGCATTCCGTTCAAGCCTCGACCGCGGGGCTCTGCGCGCGTGCCGACAAGCGCCGCAATGCCATCGTGCGCGGCGCAGCGCACAAGGTCATAGTTCAAACATTGAAAGAGATGGCATTGCAGCGAGCCCTCAGTCCGCGATCGACGAGTCGGCTTGGGCGGAGAAGCGCAGACTGCCCATGCGCGGGGCGACGCTTCCAGGCAGCAGCGATGGCATCGCAGGCGTGCCTTGCCGCTTCGATCAACTTCGAAAGTCCTGGGCGCAGCTTCGGACCAGCTGTCACCGTTACTCAACGCATGTGCGAGACCTGCCGGGGAGTTGTTGGAGCTTGAGATCGGCTACGCGGTGCGCCCTTATCGCGATTATCCCAATGAGGGCCTAAGTGATTGGAGAGGACCCGCGGCGATGACATATCTTGCGCGATTGCGAGAAGGACCCCGTCAGAGCCCCACGGCAGAGCCGCAACGCGCAGGTTTCTCCAGTTCCTGATGCTTACTGGGGAGGAACAGGCAGGCGCCGCGCCGGACACCAGGAGTTTCTCTCGTGGTACGCATGGGCGGCCATGTCGATCTAGTCGGCGGCTCGCTCACGCCACGCTGCAACGGCATCGAATGAGCCCGCTCTGATGGACTTTATGAAAGCGAAAATCCAGCACCGCATCTGGTTCGATGACTGGATGACGAGGACGGTGGGCCCAGGGGGGCGTTCACTCCCGGATCTGATGCCAGCGGCAATCCGAGCGCGCGTTTCCCAGCGATCGGCCGACGAGGGCGACGACCGCCAGGGCGACGTATCTGATTGAGATTTCTGGGGACGAGTGGCAGAAAAAGAGTTCGCGGCGCGACGCGTTCGCCGCGCTGCCAGTCGCGCAGCGCGGTGCGCCCCTTCGTTCGCGGCGGAGCGGCCGTGCCCACTCGCGCAGCGAAGCGCCGCCTCCTCCGCTGACCGGGGCGCCGCGCGCAGATCGCGCGGCGAGACCCCTGCGGACGCGGCGCGGCGGCGCCGCCGCGCGCGGCGCGACGCGCGCGCCGCGCGATCCGTCGCGCAACGGTGCGCCATTCTCCGGTGGGGGGGGCGCGGCCTTTGCCGCGCGATCGCGCGGTGACCCCCGCGCCGATGCGACGCAGGGCGCCCCGCCCCCTTCTTGAAGGATGGCGCACGGAGGAGGAAAACGTACTTGCTGTGCTCAAGTCCTGTGGGGTGGCAGGCCTCTACCATCCCAGGTGGGGGATATGGGGGCTCGCGTCAGCAGGACGTGGAGGATGTGCACGATGGCATCCTGGTCGCGCCAAGCCCTTCTCCTGTCCTTGCGCTGTGTTCGCTTGCCTCGCATGTCTTCTATATCACGCCGTTGCTGACGCCCCCGTGTCGCCCCCTGGCTTGCCTCAGAACGGTACCCATGCTGCTACCCTTGCCTTGTTTTCCTTTCGGCTGGGCCTCCTGGGAGGCCCTCGTCGTCACCGCTGGGTTCGCCGTGGAGTCGTCGTCAGGACGCGCCCCGGGAGAGGTCCGGGGAGGCGAACGGTATTTGTGCAGTGTGGTTTCCCCAGGCGCGTGGAGGCTCAGGGGCGAGGAAAGGATGTCATCACGGACGTAGACGAGGCAAGTGCAGCGGATGGGGGGTGCGTCTGGGATGCGGGCGGCGCGAGCGCGCATTGGAGCATCCTTGCCCCAACCCCCAACCGTGATGAGGGGACTTCCCCGCCATCCTTTCCCCTACATGTCCTCTTGCCCCTCCATCGAAGGTCGATTGCCGGGGATCGAGGTGCTGGCCGTGTCTGGGCCTTGTCGGGCCCCCTGAGCGCCCTCGCCGTCTTGGCCGAGCCGCACAGCGACATGCTAGCCATGATCACGGTCCATGTGCACTCGAGGACGTGTCAGGGCGTCGATTTCGAGGGAATGGTGGATTTCCGGCGACCAACAAAGAATCGTACCGTAGGTTTATTGCTAATTGTGGCTTCGGTTTCGAAATGAAAAATCGCCGGTCGAAGCGGGGGGGTCGAAATCCCCGAGGGTAGCGGCCCGAAAACACAGAATCGCCGAAAGGTTGGGGAGCAGCGGGGCGGACGTCGCCGTCGTCATCGTCGACATTTTTCGTCCGCCAGGACGGAGCGAACAGGTCAATGTGCCTTTTCCCCCGCTCCGCAGGAGGAACAGACAAAAAGGGTGGAGGGGAGGGTGGGTGGAGGGAGAGTGGAGGGATGGTGGAGCGAGGGGTAGCGGGATGGAGGCGGAGGAGGATAGCGGCAGGAGAACAGGTAGTATCACACGTAGTAACAGTAGGTGGCCTAGGAGGAGGAGGAGGAGGAGGAGGAGGAGGAGGAGGAGGACGAGGAGGAGCTTGAGGAGTAGGAGGAGCAGGAGCAGGACGGGGAGGACGGGGAGGAGGGGGAGGAGGAGGAGGAGGAGGAGAGGAGGGAGGAGGAGGAGGAGGGCAAGGAGGAGGAGGAGGAGGAGGAGGAGGAGGAGGAGGAGGAAGAGGAGGAGCGCTCCCCCGCAGCTTTCCCACTCCCCGGCCCGGCCGGGGCGCCCCTGGCCCGTGCATAGGGCTGCGCGCCTCGCCCCCCGTGCGGTGCCCTGCCGGGCAGTCTCGCGTGCCGCCGCACCCCGGCTGTGCGAGCGATTGTGCGCTCTCGCCCGTTTCGGGGGCGGAAAATCGCGCGGGCCCCTCCTCATCCTCCTCCCCCCTCCTCCTCCTCCTCCTCCTCCTCCTCCTCCTCCTCCTCCTCCTCCTCCTCCTCCTCCTCCCTTTCGCGGCCCTGCTTTCGGAGCCCCTCGATGCCGTCCGTGGCCCCGCGGCCGCCCTGCGTGGCCCCTCCGCTGGCCTTCGCGGCCGCGGTGCCGCCCTTCGTGGCCCTCGTCGCTGCCCTGCACGGCACCACTGCAGCCCTCCGTGGCCCCCCCTTCCTCGGGGGCGGAAGAGAGGGGGGTGATGACTAGGGGGGGGGTGGATATCGTGGCGGGGGCCATGACATTTCCCCAGATCTCGTGGCGCCTCGTCTTGTTTCATTACGTCCCTGGCCCCCCCGCTGGGCCGCGCACATGCCGCCGGTCATGATTTTCACCCCCCCTCTTGGACACCCCCCTCTTGGCGACGGTGGTGACAACACCTGGCGGTGAGTCTCGGGCGATTTGGTGTCACCACCAGGTTTGGGGACTCGTGCGGTTTTCTGAGGATGTCCCGGACACTGGTGGGTCCAGGAGTCACAAAACACGGTGGTGACCCCGCGTCCCCAAACCCAGCGGTGACTTTTTTGGGGATTCCAGGCCGCCACCTGGTATCTCACCACCCGGTTTGGGGGTCCCCAACTCTCACCCGTTGCTGCTTCTCTCGTCCATCCAGGTTCGGAGGCAACTCCTGGGAGGTCAAATTCTGCTGTTGCCTCGGTCCGAAGTCCGGCTTTCATTTCTCTGGCCTGATGCCGCTGAATCCCGCTCAACCGGGCGCAATCCCGACTAGTCCCGCTCAACCGAGGCCCACTCTGGCGCAACAGCCCCCCGGTGGGACTCAAAATCCTTTGGAGTCCTTCCGGCGCAAACACCTGCCAGGAGTTGCCCCCCCGAATCCAGGCAGGGACTCGGCGCGCCGCTTCCTGTGCGCAATACTTAGGGGGCCACATGCGAACCCTACCCCTACCCCCCACGATTTCTGAGGGCGAGGTTGGGGTTCACTTCGTTCGGGAGCTCCCGAGCGAGGCGAACCCCACCACACTCCCCCTCAGAAATCGTGGGGGGCAGGGGTAGGGTTCGCATGTGGCCCCTCGATACTCCCCAAAGCTCGTCTTCTGTCTCGTCCTAGGGCTTTGCATACGTTGGTCGTTCGCGCCATCCCTAGTGGCCTTGGAAATTTGGCCCCTTCCCTGCGGGGGTTGTCAGAAGTCTTCGAAAGCTCAGGCGGTTCCCGGCCCTTGCCGGGCCTCTGGGGGCTCCCGAAAGGCGCCCGGTGGACGGAGAAGGACAGGAGGGAAGGAATCTCGGGGAGCGAGGAAAGGAAGCGGATGTGGGAGAGGACGAGTGGTGGAGCGGCAGAAAGAGGAGGAGGAGGAGGAGGAGGAGGAGGAGGAGGGGGAGGAGGAGGAGGAGGAGGGCGCCGCCTGCACTTGGGCCCTGGGGGGCCTTTGGAGGCCATCTGGGTCCTTCTTGGAGCGTTCGTGCTGTCTTGGGTCTCTCTCTTCGGCCTCTCTGACCACCGCCCTGATCGCCTGGGGCCTGCTGGCAGGACCTGGCTGAACGCCCCGGGAGGTCCGGGACGAGCCGAGGGACCTTTCGCAAGGATGAACCCCCGATCCTGGGGGTCCAGTTTTTTTGTTGGGGTGTGTGAGGGGGTTCCCCCCCCCCCCCGAATTTCAAAGAACAAAAAAAAGAAGAGGCATATCCTTCCTCTCTCTCTCTGTCTCCCTATCCTATCGCTCTAGGACTCTTATCCCTTTCTCCTCTGCCTCTGCCTCCGGATCCTTTCCCTCCTCCGAGTCCTTTCCCCTCCTATCTTTTGTGCTCTTGCGACTAGGAGGGCCTCCCTCATGTGTTTTTGCGCAGCGGATGAATCGACAGTGCTGGCGGTATCCGAGAGCATCGGCGATCTGGATCTCGCAGCCACTATGTTCGTCTCGAGCGTCTCCTTTTCCAGAAACTGCAGCACATACAGTGGCGAGCTGGTTTTCAATCCCAGGACTTTGTGAGGGTCGGGGACGACGTCGGGGTGGTGTGGTGTATATGCCTTGCCCGCGTTCTCCCGGGAGGCAACAACACGTGTATACATCAGGATCCCGTATTCACCAGGATCCAGTTTTCCTGTACAAGTGTCGGTGCAGGGCGGGAAAAGGCGTCGGTGTGCAGAGTTTGCCTCCCTGCCTCTGCCGAGCCCTCGACCGCGTGCCTGGCATCGCTTGGACGTGTGCATATTTTTTTCTCGGCGAGGACCATCGAGGAGCATCCTCGACCAAAGACAGCAAAAAAACACGCACGAAACCGAAAAAACAAAAAATGGACGCCCGAGCGATGGCGAACGTGTGCATTTTTTCTCGGCGAGGACCATCTAGGAGCACCCTCGACCAAAGAGCAAAAAAAAAAAATCACACGCACACAACCGAACAAAACACAAAAAATGGACGTCCGAGGGATGCGCCTCAGGCAGATCGGCGATCGGCGAGCGTGCGAGCGTGCGAGCGAGCCGATGCATCGACCCCCAGTCGCCCATTGGTCGCCGATGGGGGCCCGATAGCCCCATCCCGCCCAGGAGGGTGCGGATCCACTATCGGGAGACTATCGCCGACGTGTCGACGATGCATCGCCGATTCCAGGTCGATGCACCCCCCCCCCTGTGCCTATCCCCCCCCCATTTGTTGCCAATCAGCTCGGGGATGCCGAGATCGGCGCCTCGTCCGAGCGATGGCGAGCGTGCGCCTCAGGCAGATCGGCGACCGGGTGCGGCTCCTCTCCGAGCAGGGCGCCAGGCTGCGCGAGGAGGGCGTCGCGAGGCTGCGCGAGGAGGCCCCATCGGCCGCGCGCAGAGAGGAGGAGGAGGAGGAGGAGGAGGAGGAGGAGGAGGAGGAGGAGGAGGAGGAGGAGGAGGAGGAGGAGGAGGAGGAGGAGGAGGAGGAGTTTTTGCAAAGAACGGCAGCCAGGCGCGCACCCAATTCGCGAGAGCAAAAAGGCCGAGCGACAGGCTGGCAGTTGAAAAACACGCGCGAGCTAAACGCCCGCCGTGGGCCACTCGCGGACCCCAGGCCTAGGAGGGAGGCCCTTGCGCAGCCGCAGCAGGGCGGTGAGCTGCGCCTTAGTCAGCGCGAGCGGTCCGTGCCGCGTGGCCTCGCACTCCTCCAAAAGCCGAGCGGGCCTGGAGTCGGCGTAGCGCCCACAAAGGCTGCAAAAAGAGAGGGCGCCTTTGCGCCACAACAGGTGCGAGCCGTGCGGCACATGCCCAGCAATGCCCGAGCCAGGCGGCAAGCGCACTGGGGGATCAGGCATCCCCAATGCGCGAAAAAGCTGCTCGTCGATAGGCGGCAACCCCGAGTACGAGCGCGGCAGCCTGACGCAGACCCGAAGCGCGGGAGCGGCGTCCGCCGCTGGCTCGTCCTCAGGCTCGATAGGCCCCACACCGTCCCCCCCCCCGTCCTCGTCGGCCCCGTCCCCTTCCCTCTGATGGCCTCGCTGCTGCTGCTCCACGCAGCAGGGAGGCGGGCTAGGCGGCGGCCATACGGCCGAGCAGGAGGAGCGCAGCAAGTGGAGGGCGCGGCTCTGGCAGCGCCTGACCGGTCGGCCACAACGCTTGCAGCGCCAGCCGAACGCGGTCGAGGCAAAGGCATGCTGAGAGCTGGCCGCGAAGCCCGAAAGCAGCTCCTCCCTCCTCAGAGCCCTGGAGACCTTGGGTTTCGTAACCACACGGCCAGGGCTCTTGGGGGCGGAGGCGGCGGCAGCACAGAGAGAGGCATTGCGGAGCAGGATGGCCTCGGCCTGCTCCACAAGATCCAAAGCGCGGCGGGCAACGTCAGGATCAAGCTGGGCCTCCTCAGCCCGCTCCTCGGCGAGCCCATCGGCCACTGCGTTGAGAAAAATAGCCTCGGGCGGCACAGAATGGCCGAGGCGAGCTAGCTTAGCGGGGTCCTCGGCAAGATGCGAGGGCACATGCAGGAGCGAGAAGCGGCCATCGCGGGCGTCTAGCAGCGAGAAGAGATCGTGCCAGAGGTCCGCGTGCTCGAGCTTGTAGCAGTGGCGGCGTCCGCGCGCGATCGCCTTCACGTGATTCACGTGGTCGGAGTAGAGCTTGAAATCGGCAGCAGGGTGGACGGCCCTGACGCACTCAACAATGGCCAGGAGCTCGGCGCGAGGCACCGTTTGCACAGGACCGTCCACCACGCCCGTACAGCCTGAGTCCCAGTCGAGACCTTGGCCGTCGTCTAGGCGAGCGAAGCTCCACGCCACGCGGCGTAGCAAGGGCTGAGACGACCAGGCACCGCCTGCGCCGTCGGTAGCGTAAATCCCCCCTGGCAGCGCCCCTTCACCGCAGCGCAGCCACCGATGGCCTCGCTCGTCGGGGGGCGGCGGGAGGTTCAGCCAGGCGAGGGGCACAAGCCCGCGGCACCAGAAAACAGGGAAGCGGTCGATCTCCTCCGACGCCTGACTGCGGAGGTGGTTGGAGGAGACCACGGCCTCAGGAGGAGGAGGCACACCTACCGAGCGCGCCCAGTCCCTCTCCATGGAGTTGCACATGCATTCCCAGAAACGGTGGCGGCTAGATTCTCGGGAGCGGTGGCAGCGCTGGCACAGGTCGTCCGTGCGGTAGCCAGCCTGGAAACGGCGCTCCTCCGTCCAGTAGCCACCACAAGCAACTAGGCGGACGAGGCTGGCGAGACTGTGCTGGGACTCCTTCTCCAGCCGCTCTGCCAGGGCAGGCACATGCTGCCACCAGACACCCTCCTCCGCCCCACCCCCATCAAGATGCTTGGCCGCCTGGCGCCAGACCGCGTTCTCAGCGGTCTGCTCAAAGGCCGCGAGGAGGCTGGTGACGGGGGCGACGGTGGTGGCGAAGAGCTCCCACTCCTGCCCGTCTGGCTCTACCAGCTTGGACAGGGAAGGGCACTGCCAGCCAGCCGACAGGACAGAGGCCTGAAAGGCCGCAAGAGGGCCACGCACGAGGTTCCAGCCGCGCGCCACACGCTCAAGGGACGCGTCCCATCCGCGCTGGACCTTCGCAGCTAGGCCTTCCTCTCCAAGGACACGGGAGTAGAAAGCACCTACGATGTGCCGCAGGTACCAGATGGGCGGGTCGCGCCGCGCCCCAAAGCTGATGCGGATGGCCACAGTAGCGCACGTGCCGCGCTGAGGACACTTGCTGGCAAGCCGAGCCTGACCACGGAGCTGCTTCAGCATGGTCGGCGCCAGCCCGTGCACCTCAGGCGCCCACACCGCCTTCGGCAGGGCGTTGGAGACATACAGGCGAGAGGCTCGCGGCGCGGACTTGACCAGACCCGAAATCTTGAGAGCGGCGCGCCTGCCCTTCATGAAACGCTTCTTGCGCACCTTCACGGAGCGCGAGGCACCGAAAGTGGTGTCGTGGCCGAGGTCGCGGGCAACACGAACAGTACTGAGGCCCCCAGCCCCGACCTCGGCCGCCGACGCCCACGCGGGCAGCAAGGCGCGAATGGCAGCGGAAGAGGCCATGAGGCCGCACTTCCCCAGGGAGAACTCGCAGCGCAGCCTGCGCAAGCCCGTAAAGAGGGCGCGCAGCACAACTGGAAAGGCCAAGCTGAGCGTGTGCTCAGTGCCGAACAGGCGGAAGGCGAGATCGTCGATCCACTCCCTCAGGCGCAAGCCAGGCACCGAGGAGTGGGCCGCCTTCAGCGGGGCGTGCAAGTAGGCGCGCGCCTGCGAGACAGCTTGGCCGCAGCCAGCGAGGATGCCTCCGCCAGGCAGGATACCAGTGTGCACCTGGCGCTGGAGGGTGAGGAGACGAGGGCCGAGGTAGACGTCGAGGGCGAGAGCGAGGAGGCGAAGAGGGTAGCCTAAGTCCTGGGCCGCCGCCGCCAAGTCAGGCAGGGACACCAGGTCGTAAAACTTCCGAAGGTCGAGCAGACCGCCCGCGACCTCGAAACCTCCCAAGATCGCAAGCTCCCCCTCCAACTCGTCCATCCACCCCGCGTGTTCGGCCGAGCCGCCTACGGTCCTGTCCCAGGCCCCGTGCTGGTCACGGTCCCAGGCGCCTATCACTGGCTTCCTAATGCGGCAGAGCAGCACGTAACTGAAATTGAGCAAGGCGATGGGCCTCAAGCCTCCATCCTCCTTGTCCAGCAAAGCGATGAGGTTGAACAGCTCTTGAAAGGGCACCGTGGCCTCACGCTCGATGGCAGTCAAAAGGGCCGCGAGCGCGGCGATAGCTGCATGCGGCGCATCCTTGACCAGGCGAGGCGGCATCATGTCAATCCCCCTCCCCCGACGATCAGGAACGGTCTTTAACGCCTCCCTCACCTGGCCAGGAGAAACAGGCTCGAAGCAGGCTGACGACAAAGCAGCACGGCGGATCCTAGCGAGGGCCTCCAGCGCCTCGGGCCGCGAGTGCTTGCACCAGATGGCATGCCACGAGGCCCCTTCCGCCTCCAGAACGGCAGAAGGCGTGGAGGCAGGCTCTCCATCCCAGACAGGCTCGGCGCGACAGGGCGAGGGCGAATCGCGGAGGAGCCTATGTGCCTTGCTAGCGGAGCCCGCCAAAGCATCGGACAGCCAGGAGCGCCAGCGCGCACGGGCCGCCGCAGCCGCGCGCTGGGCGGCCTGGTCTCCCTGCTCCTTAGCCTCCTCCGCGATTTGCTGAAGGCTGTCGAGCGACAGCGAGCGAAGCTGACGGAGCCAAGAGATCCAACGCCCAAGGATCGCTTCCTCCACCGCATCGCTCGGATCGATAGGCGGGGGCAGCTGCAGGGCCTCCAGCCCGCGCATCGTGCTCCAAAACTGCTCGCCACAGCGGGCGCGCGGCGTGGGCGGCTCGGAGGGGTCCGCCTCAGGATCAGCCAGACGCAGAAGCAAAGAGGCCTGCACAGCGAGGGCCTGCCAAAAACGGGCATGGCGATCTGCGAGAGGAGGGCCGTCGCTAGCACGCGGCACAATGGGAGCGTACTTGAGGCGTGGCTGCTGGCACCGTCCTACGTACAGGGGCCACTGCGAGCGGGGGATTCCTTTTTTAGCACAGTGCACGAACTCAAGAGCTAAGGCCCACTCCCCAAGCTGGCTACCGAGCGAGAGGGCAGTCTGCGGCACAACGTGGTCGGCAATGGCGAGGCTGGCCGCCTCAAAATTAGAAGTAAAACGGGCAGAGAAGCGCTGGCGAAAGGCTCGAGCCTCAGAGAGGGCGACGTCCCAGTCCAGGACGTAGCCCGCGTTGGAGTCGCCAAAGATGTCCAGCGCCTTCGGCATGACCACGCACCAGCCCATGAGCGACCGCGGGTTGGCCAGGATGTTGTAGGAGAGCGCGAGGTGAGTGCCCCACGGGGCCGAGGCGTCGACCCCTGCGAACTGCACAGCCGACGCGAAAGAGGACGAGACCAAGGCGTAGTCGATGGCACGCCCCGCGCCCCTGCCACCAGCACACGTGACCTGCAAACCCGACTGCACCTCGACCAGGCCAAGCGCCGCCATGAAGCCTGTCGTCGCTAACTCGCTGGACAAAGACTGCCAGTCACCGACGATGAAGAGAGGGCCCGCCAGCTGGCCGAGCCGAGCGCCCACTTGAGAAAGCAACTTGAGGTTGCGGCCGCCCAGCTCCTCGCCCGAGACCGCGTAGATCGGAACGATGGTGAGCGTGACGTGGCGCAGCCTGAGGGTGGCCACGCACCAGCGCGAGCAGGAACTCGAAGTCCAGCCTCCGTTCGCCTCGAGGCACAGCGAGGCGAGCCCAAGTCGGGCACGGGCGAAGATCACCACCCCCGCCGAAGTGGAGGAGGCTTCCGTGGCGTCGGCTTCACCGCCAACAGCCTTCCAGCCCAGCCGCCGCGCGGCCGCGCACATCTGGGAGTACTTGACACCCCGCACCCTGGTCTCAACCAGGACCACCACGTCGGCGGGCGTCTCCGCCAGCCATCGCTCCGCCTGAGGGCCCCAGCACGTGATGTTCCCGTACACCAGCCTCAGGGAGCGGCCACTGGCGTCGGAGCTCTGGCTACCCCCGCGGGGGGGCCCCCGCCGCCGCCTCCTGCTTGGCAGCAGTGCGGGCAGCGCTGGCGGCGCGGACGGCCTCCCGACGCCGCTCGGCCTCCAGCTCGGCGGCCTCCGCGGGGGTGGGAGACTCGGCAGGCGCCGCTGGGCCAGGAGGCTCCTGGCTGGCCGCCGCCGCCGCGCCTGCAGGGGTGCTGGCCGCCGCTGCAGAAGGGCCCGACGGCTGCTGGACAGCCACGCCCTGGCCGTCCTCCGCCTTGCGCTTCTTCTTGACCTGCTTGGCGTAGGAGACGTACTCGGACTGGAGCTTCTTGGCCTGCTCGGCGACCCCAGCGAAGGCCTTGCGGAGGAGCTCGGTGGCGGCGATGCGCTGCTGCTCGGCGAAATTGCTGAACTTCTCGCGGTCCGCGTCCGAGAAAGCAGGGCCCGTGACGTCGATGGATTCGCCGAAGTCCAGCCGCACCGAGTCGGGGTTCTCCAGCAGCGCGCCGATGTGCAGCACCGAATCCGACGAAGGCGCCGCCTCAGGCGCTGGAAGGACCCGCGCAGCGAGGTTGCGGGCCGCGAGCTCCACGGCCTGCTGGGCCTCCTCCTCCTTCTTGATTGCCTCGTCGACCTTCTTGTCGGCAGCCGCGATCTGCTCCTCGAGGCGGAGACGGGCGTCGATGGCCTGCTGGACCGCACGGGTAGCAGCGCGCTTCTTGGCCTCGGCAGAGCTGATCTCAGCCTCGCCGAGGGGCACCGGTGGGGGAGGCTCGGGCTTGAGCTTGAAAGAGGCGAGCAACTCAGCTGCGGCGGCGGGAGGCAACAGAGCGGCTGCCTTCCTGGCCGCTGCCACTGCCGCGGGTTCCACGCCAGACGCGCCGCCGCCGCTGCCGCTGGGAACGCCGTTGCCCCCTCCTGCGCCGCCCTTCCCCCCACCAGTAGGTTGCATGGCCGTGCCGCACCCCACGCAATGGCCGCGGCGAGCCAGCAGACGATCGTACGTCCAATGCCCGCACGAGCAGTACGTGTACGGCTGGAACTTCTTCCCTTTCTTGCCGCCGCCGACGCGGGTCCAGCCAGGCCAGTCCGCATCTTCGGAGCGCCAGGGCGGGGCCATGGCGAGCGCACTGCGGGAGAGACTGGAAAGGCAGGTGCCCAACTCCTGCGGTAAAGGCGCGGAAAAGCGTAGACTGGCCGCGGATCAGCGGTATCCGTTTTGGCCCCAAGGGAACCAGGCATCTTGAGCCAAAATGGCTACGAGAGGAGGAGGAGGAGGAGGAGGAGGAGGAGGAGGAGGAGGAGGAGGAGGAGGAGGAGGAGGAGGAGGAGGAGCAGGAGGAGGAGGAGGAGGAGGAGGAGGAGGAGGAGGAGGAGGAGGAGGAGGAGGAGGAGGAGGGGGGGTCTTCGAAGCACCCCTGCTTCTCAGAGGGCGGGGGCTCCATCTCTAGATGTCAGGCCGGCGCCCTCGGAGAAGCAGCCTCCTTTGGAGGAGCCTTCCCCCCTCCCTCCACCCCCTTTGTCGGAGCATGTTTCTTTGGGTGGAGGGCACAGGGTGAAATCCGAAATGCCGTTTCGCTGGATCTTCGAGGTTTGAATCTGCAAGCGGTGAATCACACGACGGATTGATTTTCCAGGTGCACAAGCCCATATGGATTTCATCATGAGCCCTCCACCCTAAGATTAAGTCGGGCGTGTCCCTCTGCAGGGGGGATATCCCAAAATAGTACGACAATAGACTGGGGAGGATTTTTTGACTTTTTTTGAACATTTGGGGGGTATTTGGGGGGGGTATTTTTTCTCGCCCAAAATCCCCTCGCAGGGGGGCAGGCCCGACTTAACCCCAACAGAATGCTCCGTTTGTGCGGGCGGCCGGCTCCCCCCGCGCGCCGCCTGGCCGTCCGGAGGGGAGGGCGCCGCGCGCAGGCCAGCGCCGATTGCCGGCCCCAGACCCGTGCAGGCGGCATGGCCCCGGCCAGGTGCTCAGACCGCCTCGAGGGAGGCTTCGGGTTCCAAGGTGCAGGAGGGAGTATTCCAAGGCAGTCAAGATACGAGATTCCAAGACTCCAGGGTACAGGGAGATTCCAAGGTACAAGAAGAGATTCCAGGACTCCAGGAGGAGGTTCAGCTTCCAAGGAGAGTCCAAGAGACAGGAGGCTCGGTCGGGCCAGTCCCTCTACAGTTCAGCATTTTCGGATCATTGTTGGAGCATGTTTTGACTAGTTTTAGTTTTTCGCCCAAAATCGGCCTGTAGGGGGACACGCCCGACTTAGCCCTCGAGCTAGGAGCAAGAGTCACGACGGGAGGTCTTTCGGCATTTTTGGTCTCTGGGGGCCCTCGTCGGCCCTCGGGACCGTCAAAAAACGACTGAGGATGAAAGACCCCCTCGAGTTAGGAGCAAGAACTACGACGGAAGGTCTTTCAGCATTTTCAGCCTCTGGGGGCCCTCACTGGCCCTCGGGACTGTCATTTAGCTTGGCGAAGGACCCAACCAAACGCAGTTGTGAATACCGCAAATATGAATATCGTTTTCGGTGGCGCTACCTCTGGGCAGGGGAGACGCATGCGAACACCCCCACTGGGGCGGGCTACGAAACGATGCCCTGGGTGGGGGAACCGCATGCGGGCACCCCCCACTGGGGCCTTCGGTGGAGCTCCCTATGGGGCCACGAAACGCTGCCCTGGGTGGGGGAACCGCATGCGGGCACCCCCACCGGGGCCTTCGGTGGGGCCCCCTATGGGGCTACCAAACGCTGCCCTGGGTGGGGGAACCGCATGCGCGCACCCCCACTGGGGCGGGCCACGTAACGATGCCCTGGGTGGGGGAACCGCATGCGGGCACCCCCACTGGGGCCTTCGGTGGAGCTCCCTATGGGGCTACGAAACGATGCCCTGGGTGGGGGAACCGCATGCGGGCCCCCCCACTGGGGCCTTCGGTGGAGCTCCCTATGGGGCCACGAACGATGCCCTGGGTGGGGGAACCGCATGCGGGCACCCCCACTGGGGCCTTCGGTGGGGCCCCCTATGGGGCTACGAAACGCTGCCCTGGGTGTGGGAACCGCATGCGGGCACCCCCACTGGGGCCTACGGTGGAGCTCCCTGTGGGGTCACGAAACGTTGCCCTGGGTGGGGGAACCGCATGCGGGCACCCCCATAGGGGCCTTCGGTGGAGCTCCCTATGGGGCTACGAAAGGTGTGAGAGGTGTGCCGAGAGCTAAGGCAAGGAGGGGGAGGGGCAGGAGGGAGGACGGAGAAGGGAGGAGGGGGAGGAGGAAGGAAGGAAGGAAGGAAGGAAGGAAGGAGACGCGGGGCGCTGTCTCTTCAAAACGAGTACCCAACACCACAGGATGGTTGGGGAAAAAACGACTGAGGATGGAAAACCCGTCCCAGGGAGGGGGTCGAGACCTTTGGGGGTCGACGTCATGAAAGATTCATGGCGTCGGGAGTCTGGGTTCGGCGTCAAAGCACAGATGGCGCCCCCCAGTTCTCAGGAGGGGAAAAAACACAGAGACACAATTGATCGTCGATGCCCAAGAAAATATGGGAAGATATGGGGATTGGGGGGGAAGACAAACGCCCCGAAAACGTGTGAACATATGGGTTATCCCTTTATTTGGGTGTATTTCTGTGTGTGTGTATTTCTGTGTGTGTCCCAGGGCCCCTTCGAGTTCGTCGTCGCCTGCGCCGCCCTGGCTCGGCCAGGCAGGCGCGGGCACCCGTCCTAGGGCCGGGATGAGCCTGGCCAGGCTCGGCGTCAATGCACAGATGGCGCTCCCCGGGCGTCGTCATCGTTATCGTCGTCGTCGTCGTCGTCGTCGTCGTCGTCGTTCTGTGTCCAGCCGCCTTCAGCGTGCTCTGGTCTCCTCTCCGCCTCGCTCCCTCGGCGGCACCACGCGCCTGCGGCTCGGGGGCGTCCTGCCGCCGCGCCCGGGGCCACGTGGGCCTGAGCGTCGCGCCGACGGGGAAGTAAGTTTGCACGTGTGCGATAGATAGAAGGATATATATATATATACAGATAGATAGACAGACATATAGATAGATAGATAGATAGATAGATAGATAGATAGATAGATAGATAGATAGATAGATAGATAGAGATATAGATATATCGATACATACATATATATACACACATAGATCTACATACATATAAATATTTAATCGCTTCGCTCATTCCGCCGGCCCATATTGTCGCACCGTTGTGGGCTAGCCGAGTTTGGGGGTCTCTTGGGGGCCGTTTTGGGGCCTCTTGGGGCCTCTTTTGGGCCTCTTGGGCGCCTCTTGGGGCGTCTTGGGGGCCTCTTGGGGGCCTCTTGGGGCCTTTTTGGGGCCTCCTGGGCGCCTTCTGGGGCGGAGGGCTCGATTTTTCAGTTCTCGGTTCCCCTCTTGAGCCCCTCTTGGGCCCGTCTTGGGGCCTCTTGGTCCGTCTTGGGCGGCACTTGGGCCGTCTTGGGGGCCCTCCTTGGGCCGTTCCGGGGCCGTCTTGGGAGCCTCGTGGGCCGTCTTGGAGCGGTCTTGGGGGCCTCTTGGGCCGTCTTGGAGCGTCCGGAAGCCGAAAAAGCCAGAACGCAAAAAACATAGAAAAAAACAATGAAAATCAACGATTTTGGCCTCTTGGGGCCCTCTTCGGAGGCCTCTTGGAAGGCCCTTGGGGCGTCTTGGAGGCCTCTTGGGCTGTCTTGGGGCCCTGTTGGGCGTCTTCGGGCGATCTTTGGCCGTCTCGGGGCCCTCTTGGACCGTCTTGGAGGCTTCTTGGGGACCTCTTGGCCCGTCCTGGGGCCCTGTAACAGAACTCCGGCATCTCTGACCCGACCTTGCCGGGACCTTGCCGGGGTACTTTTCGTCCGGGGACCCCCAGGGGCCGCCCCGCGCGCGCGAACTAGAAATATTGTTAACCAGGTACCGGAGATCTTAGCACGCCCTGGCCCGTTGGGCCGGCGAATCTATATATTTCTTTTATATATATATATGTATATATATATATATATATATATATATATATATATATATGAAAGGCGCCTGGGGCGGACCCGCGTCGCAGCAGTTGGGCACGCGACTCGACTGCCGTCCTCCGTGTCCCGCCTCTCCCGGCTCCCGCTCCCGTCATTGTCTCAGGCTCCGGCGTGGCCTCCCGCCGAAGCCAGGCACGCTGTGGCCAGGCGGCTGGGGCCCGCCACAGCCCGCGGCCGCCTCGTGTTTCCGTGGCACCTCGGGCCGGGGCGAGCGGCGACGAGCTCTCGGCAGCCGAGCCAGCTGAGTGCGCCCCGCCAGACCCGCTGCCCGCAGCCAGGGGCAGCGAAGCGGCCGGCAAGCGGGCCCCCGACGAGCACCTTGATGCGGCTGCCAGGCAACGGCGCCCTCGCGCAGCCCCTGGAGGACGCCCCGGGGCGGACAGATCCTGCCCCCAGCAGCGTCCAGAACCTGACGCTCTCCAATGTGCACCTCGCGGCCCCAGCCTGGCGACCCCTGGAGAGACAGCGGCAGGAGGGCGTGCAGGCGTGGCAGCTTCCTCCATGCCCGAGCCCATGGTGGCAGCCCCCCCAAAAGCCTTGGGCGCGCTGCTCGGCCGGCGTTCGGGCTCGCAGCGGGCCTGTGCGCCCAAGCGGCTTCTCCCAGGGCGGCTCGCTGCGAGGCGGCGGCGGCGGCTGCGGTGTCGCCAGCGCCCGAGGCAGCCCGTCGTCGTCGCCCTCGCGGGCGTTGGCGTCGGCGCCGGCCTCGGCGCCATCGCCGTCCTCGGCGTCGGTGGCGGCGACGGCGGCGGCGGCCGACGGCCGCCCCTGCAGAGAGCGGAGCTCCCCGTGCAGCCACTCGCAGGCGGCGGGCGGCGGCCGCCCTCGGGCTGGCGGCCGAGCGGCCGAGGGCGCCGGCGCTGCCGGCAGGCTGCCGTGCGGAGCCGAGGTCGCGGCGCCGCGTTCGGCGTGCCGGGGGCATGCCGATGCCCCGCGGCCCTCTGGCGCGTGGGGGGCGCGCCGCCGGCGCCGCGGGGCCGAAGCCGCGGGCTCGATGGTGGTGCTCTTGCGCTGGGCCCCAGGGCTCCGAGAGCTGCTCGTCCCCCGCCTCGTCGTGCCCTTCCTCGTCCCCGCCCTCACGTCCATGTCCTGCTCCTCATCATCCGCCCCTGCTTCCCTGTTCGTCTCGTCGCTCTCCTCGGGTGCCCTCCCCGTTTTCCTCCCCTCCTCCTCTTCCACCTCCCGCGTCACCTACACCTCCCCAGCTCCACTTCGTCCTCCTCCTCGTTCTGCTCATCCTCCTCCTCCTCCTCCTCCTCCTCCTCCTCCTCCTCCTCCTCGAATCTTCCCTACTTACGGTAACTACTCTCCACTACGATACGTCCCCAGTTTCACAATAGCCTCGCTGATAGCCAATGGCATCGTCAAAGGCAGGATCAGATCGAGGCGCTGGTAATTACCAGGGGGGGAATGCCGACAGAAGAAGATAAGGCCGCCTGGCTGCACCCAAGCCCGGTGCGCTTCCGTGGCTGCTTGTTGTGCGAGCAGTTACCTGCAAAGTGCGATTATCATTGCCAAGAGAGAGGCGATCAGGGTTCCCAGGATGAGGAGGACGCGAGCGACGATGTCGGAAAACGCGGGTGCACCAGCGCCTGGCGGCGACGGAACAAGTGGTACCGCGATCCAGGTCAAAGGCGGTTGTCAGCTACACTACTGGGGAGAGGACCACAACAAGCTCGTCGGCACTAGGACCTTCCGCTTCCAGACAGCCCATCACACAATGCAAACCACAACGGGCCTATTCGGCGAGGACAACAAGATTGCCAACAACGTGCTCGATGGATTGTGCCGCCAGCGCGAGCGCCAGCTGACCAGCCTTGCAAGGTTGACCGACACGAAGAGCTTTGGAGCGGGTGCAGGTCATCGCCGATCATCGCGATATTGCAGTTCCAGATCGACTCGACCACGAAGGCGACCGACGCCTCGAGGTCTGCGGTCGAGTACATGAGCGACCCAAGCAGGACGAGGGTCGGCCTTTCCCGTGGGAGCTCGACTGGGCACAGCGCCAGGCGGACGAGCTAGACGGCGTCTGCACTCAGTGGATCAGCGGCATGGGCGGGTGGGGCTACGACATAGCCCAGCAGGATGGCCAGTGCCAGGAGCCTGCGATAAGCAATATCGTCGATCGGCAGCCCCAGACGCCTCGCCCATCGCGCTCCAGCCCATCGCCAGCGGTACCCGAATGGAAGGACCGCAACATGTTCTCGCCCCTAGTCCTGGGAGGAGCAGTGGAGACGCTGAGGCAGCAGCAGCAACAGATGCGGAGTCAGCAACCTCAGCCAGGCGACTTCCGCACGCGTGACCTCCAGTTCGCGGAGGCGTCAGGTTTCGGCTCGGGAGTCGCATCGCAGAGAGAGACTGAGAGAGAGAGAGAGAGGCAGCGATGACCACAGCGGGCGCGCTCCTTGTGGGCAGCCAGCAGCCTCGTTCACGCTGAGGTCTGCTGCAATGTTCTTGCCGTGCCCTGTCCCGTGCCAGCGTGTCCGTTTCTCACCTCTGCAGCAGCAGCTGTCCTGCACACATGTCTCCCAGGGGTGGAGAGGGTTCGGGTGGAGCTTTCCGTGATCCGGCGTCGCTTGCGGAGAGGTGCTCCCGCGGGTGGCAGCCTCTCCCGCCCGCAGAGGCGCAGGTTCCGAGCGCCGAAGCGGGGTCCCCCGCTGGAGGGGGCGGCCCTACCCCCCCCCAACAAGGGGGAGGGGCACGCCTCAGGCAGCCTCACGAGCCGCAGGGTTCAGGGCTTGCATCCATATCTGCACCAGGGGTCGGCAGATCCGACGATTAGATTCGACCAGGAGGCCCCAAACCGTCCTTACCCTCATCCTATCCTCCTCCTCCTCCTCCTCCTCCTCCTCCTCCTCCTCCTCCTCCGCCTCCGCCTCCTCCTCCTAGACCTCCTCGTCGTTGCCCACATCCCCGTCCTCCCCCTCCTTTCCCCCCCCCCCCCTCGTTTCCAGAGGTTGCCTGAGGGGGGGCCGAGGGGCAGGACGAGCGGGGGAGGGGAGGATGGGTCCGAAGGTCTGAGCCTCGCCTCGTCCGAGCACGTACACCTTGGGCCGCGATGCGCCGAAGTCTTCGATTCGGCGGGCCCCTGCTTGCGCGTGCCCAGGCGGCACGCCACGTGGCCACGCGTCGCGGCCGAGAGCGGGGGGAGCTCTGCTTAGGCGGCGCCATCCTCCTCCTCCTCCTCCTCCCTCCTCCTCCTCCTCCTCCTCCTCCTCCTCCTCCCCTCCTCCTCTTCCTCCTCCTCCTCCCTCCTCCTCCTCCTCCTCCTCCTCCTCCTCCTCCTCCTCCTCCTCCTCCTCCTCCTCCTCCTCCTCCTCCTCCCTCTCTGGCGATATGTGCGATATCCAGAAGCCGTTGATCGTTCCAGGTTGAAAGATCGGAGGTCTGCGCAGAGTTTTCGGATCGGCGTTGGAACCCCCTCCCCGGCGCGCAGAGCGCGCCAGCAGGGGCGGCGCCAGGGGGCCCCGGCGCCGATCGGAGGAATCCGCGCTGACCACCGAGCTTCCGTAGTTGCGTCGCTGTTTGTCCCTTCAGAGAGAGAGCGAGGAGTGGGCGGCGCCCTGGGAGCAGCTGGGGGCGGGCGCAGCGCCGTGTCTTCGCGGCGCCCCGCCCCTGTCCCGGCGGAAGGACTCGTCGAAGGCGGCTGTCTTTCCGCTCCTGGCCGGCCGTGCCCGTGCCGGCGGGTTCGGCATGGCGCAGACGGGGTCGATGGCAAGTCACATTGGGGCAGCGCCAACGAATTCCGACAGCTACATCAAGCCAAGAGCGCGGCGGGTACGTGTGGAGTACGCAGCCCGCGTTGGGTCCTAAACAGATGCGCGCCTGCTGGAGGCCAGTGTCAACGTCGAACGCTGCACTCAGGATTGCAAATGCGGAGGCGCAACGCCCTGTTTGGAAGAACCGTCTCAGCCCCCCAAACAAACCAAAAAGCATGGGAGCCTTGTATACCCTCTCAACTTTGTCTTGAGAATGCGCTAGCGTCGACCAGCGTCCTGTAGGCGATGAGATAGCGTCGATCTGCGCCGATGACGTCGATCGGCGTCGATTCGTGTCGATTTAGCATCGACTAGAGTCGATCGGCGCCGCTTGGCACGAGCTAAGTCGAACGTGTCCCTATAGGTAGAATATCCAAAAATAGCGAAAGTTAATGAAGGGGGCTATGTTTTGACTATTTTTGTACCGTTCTGGAATATTTGTTGACTATCTTTTCGTTTTCGTCCAAAGTCCGCCTGTAGGGGGACATGCCCGACCTAAGAGTTGCCACCGAAGACGGGTCCCGAGGGAGGCGGGCCCCGAGGTGCGTTGCCGCCTCTCTCGGCCCCCCCCCCGGCCCTCTCCACGGTCCGGGGCCGCCCGCGTGGGGTCGGGAGGAGGCGGGGAAGGCTTCTCGGGAACGCTCCCACACCAAAAGCCAGTGGACGTCCTGGGGTCTCAGGTCGGAAACTGGAACATCCTCCTCCTCCTCCTCCTCCTCCGCCTCCTCCTCCTCCTCCTCCCCCTCCTCCTCCTCCTCCTCCCCCGTCCTCCTCCTCCGCCTCCTCCTCCTCGTCCTGCTCCTCCTCCGCCTCCTCCTCCTCCTCCTTCTACTGCTCCTGCTGTCCCGCCCCGACCTGGCGTGCCGCTCCGGGGGTCCCTTCTGGAGGAGGCTTACCCGTGGCGGGTGTTGTGTCAATCCCAGGACCTTCTCGAGGGTCGGGGGCGACGTCGGGGTGGTGTGGTGTACTCCGGATTCTATCATAAAGTGGCGGGGTCACGTTTTGGGGGGGGTCTGATTTGAGCTGTCTTGGAGGGCTCGGGGGGGTCTGGGCAAAGGGCCGCCCTTTCATGGATGGTCTGGGGGGGTCTAAGACTTCTCGTCTGGGAGGGTTGTGACCCCCTCCCTTTTATTACGAAATCTGGAGTATACTTCTCCCCCGCTTTCCAAGGGAAACAACGAAACATGTATACACCAGGATCCCGTATACACCATAATCCGCGTTCCTGTGCGGATTTCAGCGCAGGGTCGGAAACAGCGTCGGTGTATAGGGCTCGTTCCCCTATCAGGGGTTGGGCTTCTTGTGGGCGGTTTCTTGTGGTCGGGCCCCTACTGCAGGCTCAGGCGATAACGCCCAGGGGCAACGTCAGTCGAAGAAGAAAGAACGCCACACAGGTAAACTTTGGGCGCTCCGCGCGGATTTCTTGGATCCGCGCCAGACCCCCCTCCCTGGCTCGCGGAGCGCGCCGTGGGCGGCGCGGATCCAAAAATAAATTCGCGTGGAGCGCCAAAAGTTTATATTAATGTATTTTGTTGCCCTTTTCTATTCTTAGAAGGAGGTTGCTTCTCAGACGGCGCGGGCATTGTCTGTAGATGTCGGGCCGGCGGCTTCTAAGAAGCAGCCTCCTTCTAAGAAGCATTCCCACCTCCCCCCGCCCCCTTCTATGCGCGCCGCCAGAGGTGTGGTCGGAGGATCGCGCCGCATCGCCGATGCATCGGCGATGCGGTGCGATCCTGCGCGAATGCTGCGCCCTCAATGGTCGCAACTGGGTGAACGCCGAGGTTCCGGTAAGAGAGATCCTTTCTTTCGAGTAGTCGAACAAAGTGCTGGCGATCACGAGGTCGCACTCACTGCACGATTCGTCCATGAGGTACTGCTTCCACACTGCCACCCGTCTGGTCGTACACGAGCAGTCCGATTGACGTTATTCTCCGTGGCCTTTCTTTGGTACGACCTGTCGCCGAAGTCACCATCAATGTACGACGTAGAGTGCTCTGTGATGCGGCGAATCTGGTCTTGCAAGGTGTGGTACAATGTATGCTTGGTATCGTAATCGGTTTCGTGGATTGGCGCGTAGACTGATAAAGCGGTGTGTAGTTTAGTGTACGTTCAAACGAAGTGTGTTTATGCGATCGTCGCGCGTTTAGAAAAGAAACAATGGTTGGCTGAATAGTTGGTGATACTACCTACTCAGGTTCAAGAATAGTCCACGCAACAACAGTATAACAGTCTCGTGTGTAGCAGTCGGTTCCGTTGAGAGGAGTCTTCATGTATGCATGACATGATCATATTTCTGTTTCTGGCACCATTGGAATGAATTCGTCAGTTTTCATTGCAGAATCGCCTTGGAGACATTGAGAATTCCCTGTTCCCAGGCGGTTGAGGCTGCAAGGTTTGCAGACAGGTCGCGGTCGACATCAAGAGGCTTGTCTTGGCCGATGGTGAACCGGATCCATACAACAGTTTGGTGGAAATCTAGTTTCTGGCGCAGACGGCTTGGGGCGCGTTTAAGCACCCCGGTGGGGAGAGAAGAACATGATGTATGAGAAGTTGGAGAAATCGAACTCCGTGGTGATAAAGGAGAACGTGATGTGGGAGAGGTCGGTCAAAGATACGATGACGCTACATAAGATAAGGAATTACGTGCTTCAAATATGGTAATGTTGCCCAGTTCTTCAGCACGATGTCCTTGTAGTGCTGGTGGGCGTAAGCGACGCGGACCAATGCCAGATACTACAGTAGTTTTGCCCGGAACAACTCTTGCCCCACAATTCGTGCATTGCGTTTCTGAAATGTTGGCAGATGAATTTGTGTGGTACGGTGTTCTAATGCTGGCCGCGTTTCCTCCTTTCTGGTCTATTTGTACGAGCCTCTCCCTCCTCCGTTCTTTCTTCAAGCATTTCTGTGCACTATACCTGGCTACTCTACCCTCGCTTGTGTGGACAAGCTCTGTGAATTCTGCGTGCGAGTGCAGCTCCAGCCAGTTGTCCAAATTTTTAGCCCAAGTCATGGTGATACTGCCACAGGCTGGTTTCAGTGCAACGGCAAGCTCCCCGCCAATTTCAAGTGACCAGTGGTTATGGCCCGTCATCCTTCATGGCGGAAGCCATGCCCATATCGTTGTTGAGAAAGTGCGTGGGCCCATAGTCAGCAATTGCGGGCTGCCCGTATGGACGGGGGACGGCCGGGCGTCGCACACACCGTGCTCTGATGCCGCGTGAGTCTGGCGCTGCGCACCTGCGCCGCAGCAGTGCCCACTCTCCACGGTGTTGCCGAACCCGCAGACAGTGCTCAGAAGCCGGTCCCGCTTATCAGATCTGCTTGTCCACGCTGGTGCTTGTCGTCGGGCAGCCTCACGTTTCAACCACATGGGCACACAGTCGTAAAAGGCAAGCCTATGAAAATTACGCGCCACAGCTGCAGTCCATCGTTTGTCGCTGGCGGCAATCTCGTCAGAGCTTGGATAGCTTGGTTGCGATCCTCTGGTGCACCAACCTCGCAGTACTTGGTAAGTTGTTCATGTTCTGTTGCATCTCGTTGATGGTGTTTTCCATGTTGGAAGCGCGTACGTGCAAGTCTTGGATCCCATTAGCTCCCGTGTCCTGCAATTTCTCGAGGTCTTCACGCAGTGGATCATTGTGTTCTTCTGATCGTCTTGCGAAACACCGTGCTGGTTATCAACGCGGATGTCGCCAGCAATGGTTCCAAGTGTTTGCTCAGGATAGTTTCGAAAGTAGCCGCGGTAAGCTTGGCATCCGACGGTTCCATGAGGGTGTCTTGGACTTTCTCTTGACGGACTCAACCTGTTGGTGGTGTTTTTGGTGTTTCTACGTCCATCCCATCCATCTTGTTCAGCGACACGGGTTGTGTTTGCTGCAGGTGTTGCCGTTAAAGGGGATGGAGAAGCGATGATGTGTTTCGCTGCCTTGAACAAGTGTTGGGTTGGGGTACCTGGCGCGCGCGCGTAGCGCCACCAGCACTCGAAGACGACATCGCGGCTCAGAGAGGTACCGAGGGAAGAGGGAGTTGTTTGATGTAACAAGTAAGGTGTAAGGGGATGCCAGAAGTCAAACAAACACCTCGAGTTGAGTATGTCGGCGACGATGCGGGCTCTGATGAAAAGGGTGTTGGTGGTGACGGTGGTGGTGATGATGCCAATGAGCAAGGTGACGATGAGAATGACCAGGAGGAGAAGGGGAGGGAAGGAGGAGGAGGGGCAGGAGGAGGAGGGGGAGGGGCAGGAGGATGAGGAGGAGGAGGTGGAGGAGGAGGACGAGGACGAGGACGAGGACGAGGACAAGGACGAGGACGA
>CAUYUJ010002125.1:415884-564786 GCA_963575745.1 Prorocentrum cordatum
CGTGGGGTTATGGTTTTCTTCCCTTCCGCGTCTCACCCGCGTCTCTTCCTTTTCCTTATCCTACCTCTCCTTCTCCCTCTTTCTCACCTCACGCACATCACAGCACGCACGCACGGCAGGCGCGCACATGAGACACGCGCAGCACACTTCACAACACAGCGCAGCGCAGCACAACACAGCGCTGCTCAGCACAGCTCAGCTCGGCACAGCACAGCACAGGAGTGGCACTTTCTCGACACCAGAGAGGGTGCGCAGGGGGTGGTCTCTCACCGCGGCGTCTATGCGTGCCAGGGTCGGAGAGCGTGGCAGCCGTGGCACTGCCTCGAACATACACAACCACACACAGACATACATACACTCCCTCACCTACGCGTAAACACGCCACATGGGGGTGCACAGAGGGTGCGCAGAGGGTGGCCCCCCAGCGCGGCTTCTATCCGTGACACGCTCGCAGCTCGTGGCAGGAGTGGCACTTTCTCGACACCACAGGGGGTGCGCAGAGGGTGGCCCCCCAACGCGGCCTCTATCCGTGACACGCTCGCAGATTGTGGCAGGAGTGGCACTTTCTCGGCACCACAGGGGGTGCGCAAAGGTTGGTCCCCCAGCGCGGCCTCTATCCGTGACACGCCCGCAGGTCGTGGCAGGAGCGGCACTTTCTCGACACCACAGGAGGTGCGCAGAGGGTGGTCCCCAAGCGCGGCCTCTATCCGTGACACGCTCGCATATCGTGGCAGGAGTGGCACTCTCTCGACACCACAGGGGGTGCGCAGAGGGTGGTCCCCCAGCGCGGCCCCTATCCGTGACACGCTCGCAGATCGTTGCAGGAGTGGCTCTTTCTCGACACCACAGGGGGTGCGCAAAGGGTGGTCCCCCAGCGCGGCCTCTATCCGTGACACGCTCGCATATCGTGGCAGGAGCGGCACTTTCTCGACACCACAAGGGGGTGCGCAGAGGGTGGTCCCCCAGCGCGGCCTCTATCCGTGACACGTTCGCAGATCGTGGCAGGAGTGGCACTTTCTCGACACCACAGGGGGTGCGCACAGGGTGGTCCCCCAGCGCGGCCTCTATCCGTGACACGCTCGCAGATCGTGGCAGGAGATGCATTTTCTCGACACCACAGGGGGTGCGCAGAGGGTGGTCCCCCAACGCGGCCTCTATCCGTGACGCGCTCGCAGATCGTGGCAGGAGTGGCACTCTCTCGACACCACAGGGGGTGCGCAAAGGGTGGTCCCCCAGCGCGGCCTCTATCCGTGACGCGCTCGCATATCGCGGGGGGAGTGGCACTGTTTCGACACCACAGGGGGTGCGCAGAGGGTGGTCCCCCAGCGCGGCCCCTCTCCGTGACACGCTCGCAGATCGTTGCAGGAGTGCCGCTTTCTCGAAACCACAGGGGGTGCGCACAGGGTGGTCCCCCAGCGCGGCCTCTATCCGTGACGCGTTCGCATATCGTGGCAGGAGCGGCACTTTCTCGACACCACAGGGGGTGCGCAAAAGGTGGTCCCTCAGCGCGGCCTCTATCCGTGACACGCTCGCAGATCGTGGCAGGAGTGGCACTTTCTCGACACCACAGGGGGTGCGCAGAGGGTGGTCCCCCAGCGCGGCCTCTATCCGTGACACGCTCGCAGATCGTGGCAGGAGTGGCACTTTCTCGACACCACAGGGGGTGCGCAGAGGGTGGTCCCCCAGCGCGGCCTCTATCCGTGACACGCTCGCATATCGTGGCAGGAGTGGCACTTTCTCGACACCACAGGGGGTGCGCAGAGGGTGGTCCCCCAGCGCGACCTCTATCCGTGACACGCTCGCAGATCGTGGCAGGAGTGGCACTTTCTCGGCACCACAGGGGGTGCGCAAAGGGTGGTCCTTCAGCGCGGCCTCTATCCGTGACACGCTCGCAGATCGTGGCAGGAGCGGCACTTTCTCGACACCACAGGAGGTGCGCAGAGGGTGGTCCCCCAGCGCGGCCTCTATCCGTGACACGCTCGCAGAGCGTGGCAGCACCGCAGGGGGTGCGGAGAGGGTGGTCCCCCAGCGCGGCCTCTATCCGTGACACGCTCGCAGAGCGTGGCAGGCGCGGCACTTTCTTGACACCACTGGGGGGGCGCAGGGGATGGCCCCTCAGTGCGGCCTCTATCCGTGACACGCTCGCAGAGCGTGGCAGGCGCGGAGTTTCTCGACACCACTGGGGAGGCGCAGGGGGTGGTCCCTCAGCGCGGCGTCTATCCGTGACACGTTAGCAGGGCATGGCGGGCGTGGCATTTCCTGGACACCACTGGGGGTGCGCAGAGGTAGGTCCCTCAACGCGTCCCAAGCAGGTTCAAAGACGACAGCAGGCGCCCACAGGCATGCCCCCAAAATGTGCAGTGGCCGAATTGCCTCCTCCGTGCACCGATCTCGTGAAACGGATTGTGAAAATGAACGTAGACATTCGTTTGGCAGGGTTGCAAGAGTACATCGATAAGCATGGCATGGGCAGGTTCATCAAATCCGCGCGTGAAGCTAACGGCCGCCAGCTGCGAAATTGGTGGCCGGACACGCTTCGCAACAGGTATAATGACTTGCCGCATCCAGGAACGAGCGACGACGGCAGGAGGCAGTGTCTGGTGACGTTCCTGATGGACCCTACGTCGGGCGGGTTCCCCCGAGACGCCTCCGCTGATCAGCCGGGGGAGACGGGCGAAGATGGCGACAGGCCGCCAGCGAAGGTTCCCAGACTGCGCGAGGCTGGCAGCTCGGGCGCTGACCCAGAGTCTCCATCACAGCGCACTGCGCGCATATACAAGCAACACCCACGAAACCCACGCCCATGAAGTCCACGCCCGCGCAGGCTTTCACTCCGCAGCGGTCTCCAGCACTTCTGCTTGCTACCTCTGCCCGTTCCACAGGCGCCCCTCGCATTCCGCTGTCCCCTGAGCCGGCTCAGACGGACCGCTGGTGGACGATTTCGGAGCGCCCGCCCAGCTTCGGTTGTCGCGGCAACCACAGCCCAGAGATTTTCCAGCCAAGGACACTCGCATGTCGCACGCAGGCAGATCACGTTTGCCATGCAAGTCTTTTGCGCGCACACCTCGCAGACTCTCCGTCGAAGAGACGCGGCGACAGACGCGTGGGAACTGCATGAAGCTAGAAGGAGTAGACCGACCGAGAAAAGAAAGGGAGGCAGGGGCGCGGGAGAACGCAGCATGAAGCGAGAGGGTGTGGTTTGCGCCAACATCCAAGCGGCCCCCTCGACTACTCGAGCTGTGGCAAATCGTTTTTCATCGCCTCGCTGGTTGTTGCGATCTCAGGAAACGGCCCTCGGTGACCAACTCGAACTTTTCCCCGATGAAGGATAGAATGCGGGGAAGAGGGAGGAGGTTCACTCAGTAGTGTGTTGGATGACAACACAGGGAAACATTCGCGACGAGGTTTTAGAACGCAGGTTTCCGCATAGATGATCATGAAAAGCAAACGCATAATATTTAAATTAAGGATGCGGGTTTCCTCGGTAGCGTAATGCTCGTACCAGCAAGCACGGCTGTTCAGGGGTAGTTTTAGTCGTAGTCGTCGAAGATAGCAGTGATTGCTACTGCTGGTTGGAAATGCTACTACCTAGTAGCAGTAGTAGCGCTTGTACTTAGTAGTACTTAGCAGTAGTAGCAGTATCAGTAGTAGTAGCAGTCGTAGTCGTAGTCGTAGTAGTAGTAGTGGTAGTAGTAGTAGTAGTAGTAGTAGTAGTAGTAGTAGTAGTTGTAGTAGTAGTAGTATTACTAGTAGTAGTAGTAGTAGTAGTAGTAGTAGTAGTAGTAGTAGTGGTAGTAGTGGTAGTAGTGGTAGTAGTGGTAGTAGTAGTAGTAGTAGTAGTAAGAATCGTGGTAATCGTAGTAATAGTAGTAGTAGTAGTAGTAGTAGTAGTAGTAGTAGTAGTAGTAGTAGTAGTAGTAGTAGTAGTAGTAGTAGTAGTAGTAGGAGTAGTAGCAGTGGTAGTAGTGGTATTTATATTTGTAACGGTAATCGTAGTCGTAGTCGTAGTCGTAGTCGTAGTAGTAGTAGTAGTAGTAGTAGTAGTAGTAGTAGTAGTAGTAGTAGTGGTAGTAGTAGTAGTAGTAGTAATCGTAGTAGTCGTAGTGGTCGTAGTGGTCGTAGTAGTAGTAGTAGTAGTAGTAGTAGTAGTAATAGTAATAGTAGTAGTAGTACTAGCATTCGTAGTAGTAATAGTAGTCGTACTAGTACGTAGTAGTACCCATCATAAGAATCGTATTCTTGAGGCCGCCCTGACCGCGGAACTGACGGTGATCAGAGTGTGGCAAGGAGAAAATTGAGTTCACTGAGTGGGCGCGGCGCTAAGGCGAGAACCACATGTTGAAAACAGCCAGCCCATCAACACGCGAAGCTCTGAACATTGTGTAAAACGAATGCGCGTGGCGTTGGGGCGGGAGATACATGTTGGAAGCGGCGTGCCCTATGCCCGTGAAGCTTTTCATAGTTTGTCCCGACCATCTTGCGTTGCTGGATTTTCGTTTTGAAAAGACAGCGCCCCGCGTTCTTCCTCTCTCCTCCTCCGCCCCCTTCCGCCCTCCCCCCGTCGCTCCCCTCACCTTGAAACACGTTTCGCATGTCCCGTGGCCCCATAGGGAGCGCCACCGACGGTCCCAACTGCGTTGCCCGATGGCGTCTCCCCCACCACGTACAGCGCTTCGTGGCCTTACAATAAATACGCCCCACCGAGGGCCCCAGTGTCACAGCCCGCACGCGCTTCCCCGCCCAGAACAGCGTTTCGTGGCCCCGTGGGGAGCTCCACTGGCGGCCCCAGGGGCGCAGCCCGCATGCGTCCCCCCTCCGAGCACAGCGCTTCGTGGCCCCATAGGAAGCTTTACCGACGGCCCCAGGGGCGCAGCCCACATGCGGCCTCTCCCACCCAGGACACCGCTTCGTGGCCCCACAGGGAGTCCCACCGAAGGTTCCAGTGGTGCAGCCCGCGTGCGCCCCTCCCTTCCAGTACAACATTTTGTTTTCCCGCAGGCATCTCCAGCAAAGATCACAATGGCGCAGCCCGCGTGCGTCTCCCCGCCCCAGTACAGGATTTCGTGACCCCAGAGGAAAGTCCACCGACGGTCCCAGGGGCGCAGCCCGCATGCGCCTCCCCCACCGAGTTTTTGCGTCCCGTGGCCCCAGAGGGAGTCCCACCAGTCTCACTTGCGCAGCCCGCGTGCGTCCCCACAACCCAGTACAGCGTTTCGTGGCCCCGTAGGGAGCTCCACCGATGCTCCCAGTGTCGTATTCCGCATGCGTCTCCCCACACAGTACGGCGTCCTGTGGCCCCTTAGGGGGCTCCACCGACGGCCCCAGGGGCGCAGCCCGTATGCGTTCCCCCTACCGAGTACAGCGTTTCGCTACCCCGTATGGGAGCTCCACCGACGGTCCCAGGGGTGCAGCCCGCATGCGTCTGCCCCACCGAGTACAGCGTTTCGTTACCCCTCTAGGGGGCCCCACCGACGGTCCCAGGAGCGCAGCCCGCATGCGTGTCCCCTCCGAAAGCAGATCTTCGTGGCCCCGTAGGGAGCTCTACCGACGGCCCCAGTTGCGCAGCCCACATGCGGCCTCTCCCACCCAGTACAGCGCTTCGTGGCCCCAGTGGGAGCTCCACCGAATTCCCCAGTGTCGCAACCCGCATACGCCTCCCCCACACACTGCAGCGTTTTGTAGCCCCGCATGGGAGCTCCACCGACGGCCCCAGGGGCGCAGCCCGCATGCGCCCCCACCCACCCAGTACAGCGTTTTCTTCCTCCACTTGGAGCCCCACCAAAGGTCCCAGGGGCGCAGCCCGCATGCGTTTCCCCACCCAGTGCGGCGTTCCGTGGCCTCCTAGGGAGCTCCACCGACGGTCCCAGGGGCGCAGCCCGCATGCGTCTCCCCCACCGAGTACAGCGTTTCGTGGCCCCGTATGGGAACTCCACCAAAGGCCCCAGGGGCGCAGCCCGCATGCGTCCCCCCCACCGAGTATAGCGTTTCGTGGCCCCTGTCGGGAGCTCCACCGACGGTCCCAGGGGCGCAGCCCGCATGCGTCTCCCCCACCGAGTACAGCGTCCCGCGACCCCGCAAATGGGGTTCCACCGAGGGTCCCAGTGGCGCAGTCCGCATGCGTTTCCCCCGCCCGGTACAGCGTCTCGTGGCCATATAAGGTGGTTCACAATTGCATGTGGCTAGGTCTTTCGCCAGGCTGACTAAAACGAGTGTGCGCAGCGCTAAAGCGAGAGCCACATTTTGAAAACGACCCACCCTCAATCTGGACACTCGTGCAAATGTTTGAAACGAATGTGCGCGGCGCTACGGGAAAAGCTACAGTTTCAAAACTCAAAAAAAACGAGCCGCCTTCAATCTGTGAAACCCTTGCAAGTTTTGGAAACAACTGTGCGCGGCGCTGGGGCGAAAACCACATTTTGAAAACGACCCGCCCTCAATCCGTGAAGCTCTTGCAAGTGATTGAAACGAATGCGCGCAGCGCTGGGGCGGGATCCACATGTTCAAAACAAAAACAACAAGCAGTTTTTGAAGCGCAAGTGCGCGGCGCTGAGGCGAGAGCCACATTTTGAAAACGAGCCGCCCACAATCAGTGAAACTCCCAGCAAGTTTTTGAAAAGAATGCGCGCGGCGCTAAGGCGAGAGTCATATCATCCTCCAGGTGCCGGGATAACGCTTCCCAACGCGGGAAGTTTCATCGTTCTGCCGAAAGGGAGGGTGGGGCGTCTTCGAAATTTCATGAGGTTAATGTTCGGACTCCTATGTGCTTTACTGCGTTTTTGCACCTGTTGCGTTTTCGATTACGCGATTAGAGCAGAGGTGGAGAGGCACCTGGGGCGGCCCAGGAGGGCTCGAAGGACGGTCAAGATCTGACAAGAAAGGGCCCCGAGAGGTTCCCCAAACCGGCCCAGCAGGCTACCGGAGAGATCTCTGAAAGGTCTTGGTGGCGCCAAGAAGCCCAGCGGTCGTCAGGGGGGACCTTTTGGAACGGAAGTGGTGGCCAGAGGCGCCCCGGCTGCAGCCCGGGCCCTCGGGCCAGCGGAATGAGCGGGCAGCGGTGAGGATCTCACGAAGGGGTGTGAGGGTTCAGAGGCAGGGGCTAAGGTGTGAAAAGCGCGCTGGTGAGAAGAGCTGCAGGAAAGCATTCCTTGCAGACCATGCGGTGGATCTCACACGCCGTACCAGGTGGGGCTGCGGATCGCTGCGCTCATTCCGCGGGCCCAGACTATTCCATCGCGAGCGTGCGTCCGCGGTCCCAGGTGGTGCCAGGTTCCTTGAACTGTTGCGTGAGCAGTCAGGTACGTCTCGGGGCAGTGGGCTCGAAGTGGCTGTTGGTGCTCCATCTTGTTGGCCCCCCTTCGACCCCCCTTGAGCCCCTCTTGGGCCGTCTTGGGACCTGTTTCGGGGCTCATTGTGTCATCGTTGGGACTCGCTTGCGTGCTGCCGGGGTCATTTTTGGAGTCTCGTGGGGCCTCGCGGAGGCATATTGGGGGCCTCTTGGGGCCACTTTGGGGGCCTTTTAGGGGCTGCCTGGGACATCTTGGGACCTTCTGGCAGTCTCGGAGGCAACTTCTTGCGGAAGGGCTCGAAATCTCATTTCCGGGTCTTCCTCTTGGGCCCGTCCTGCGACATTTGGAGCTCTCTTGGGGGCCTTATGGGCCGTCTTGAGGCTCTTTTGATACGTCTTGGGGTTGTCTTGGGAGCGTTCTGGTCGAACTTGGGGCGACCTTGGCGGCCTCCTTGGCTGTCCTGGGCGGTCAGAAGTCCGAAAAGGTGGACCTTTCAAGCACCAACGTGAAGTCAATGGTTTTGGCTTCTTCGGAATTTCTTGGAGGGGTCATCTTGGGCCGTCATGAGGCCATGCTTGGCCGCCTTAGGGCCACCTTGGAGGTGTCTTCGAAGCATATTGTGCCATCTTTGTGGGTGTCTACATGGGCCAAGTCTGGAAGCTAGCGACGAGGACCCATCGCTGGCACGCAAATAGGATAGGTCGTGGCCTCGCGGATGCACGCGGCGGTCCGCTGCTAGAGGAGGGGCCTTATTCTGATTTCAGCAACCTTGTCAAACAGTACGCGTTTCCCGTACAAACGGATTCCTGTGTTTTATCGAATATTATGTTTGGGGATTCTTTACCAAGGATCGTTTCGTGCAAGGGTTCCCCGTTAAGTGTTCTGCTCTCAGAACTCATTGTTCAATTTTCTTCCATAGTGCTGACTATGTAGTGGGGCTTCTCTTGTAATTGTTCGTATCCACAATTGTAGGTGGTGGTAAAGCCTTCCCACTCTCGCCCTCCATCTTTTTGTTCTCCCCCTTCCTCTCCCTCCTTCCCTTCCTCTCTCCTGCATCCTCCCTCCTCTCCTGTCCTGCTCCTCCTCTTCCCTCCTCTTCCTCCTCCGCCTCCCCTCTCCTCTGCCATCATTCTTGCTCCTGCTCTTCCTCTGCTTGTTTTTGCCGCTCTCCTCTTTCTCCCTGTCGGCCTTGCCGTCGCCGCCTGGGGAGCAGCCTCGCGGACGGTCCGAAGAAGGCTTCCGACGCCCGGCTGGAAGCTGTGCGCCACCAGAAGCTGTCCCCGTTGGGTTCCCCGTGGTCTCCGGAGGTTTCATGGCGCCAACGTCGCAGAGCGGATTTCGCTCTGAAAAGGATCGGATGGGCCAGGAGTGTCCTGGAGAATTTCGTCCCAGATTTCGAGGTGAATTTCGTGCGGATGTTTTTTTTACCAGAAGACTAAACAGATCCACGCGAAGTTCACTTCGTTTTTCACTCGCCGCTTCTAGGTTTTTGCATTGGCAGAAATCCACGCAGAAATCCGCTGCAGCACGTCTGCAACGCAGGTGCAATGAGAGGTTCCGGGCGTCTCCCGAAGCCCTCCAGGGACCCCCAGAAGCTTCGACCCGCTTTCGATGGCCTCCGATTCCGATTCGATTCAACCTCGGGTTCCGATCCGGATTCCGAGTTCTCAGCGGAGGCCTATTAGCCTGTTGATTTCTGCCGATTCGTTTTCTCCCTACTTGGCTGCCGATTTCCGCCAGTCCGATTCATTTTCAATCGCCGATCCGACTCGTCGATTCGATGCTGGGCTCTCCTGCAGAAGTTCCCCAGGGGCCTTCCAAGGCCAGCTCACAGGATCTTCGTGGCCTCCTCGTCCTCCTCATCCTCCTCCTCCTCCTCCTCCTCCTCCTCCTCCTCCTCCTCGGCCCCCCCCTCCTCCTCCTCCTCCTCCTCCTCCTCCTCCTCCTCCAAGGAGCCTCACGCGGGTCCCTCCAGGACCGCCGTGGGGGGCTCTCCGGGGTAGACCCCGGATCGCCTCCCCGGAGCGTCCCAGGATCCCGTCCAGAGCGGCTGCTCTGGGAGCCTCCGAGGATGCTTTCGCACCTTCTCGGCCCGCTCTCGGTGACCTCCCAGACCCCCTCGAGCTATGAAAAAATCACGACGGGAGGTTTTTCGTTATTTTTGGCATCTGGGGGCCCTTACCGGCCCTCGGGACAGTCAAAAAACGACTCGGGACGAAGAACCGGTCCCGGGGAAAGGGTCCAGAACGCTGGGGGTCGACGTCATGAAAAATTCATGACGTCGGGGGTCTGGGCTCCCAGAAACCTCCCATGAGCTTCCCGTATGCCCCTCGTGGCATCAGAGTGTCGCCGAGTGGTTTTTAAGCACAGCAGAGTCTGATAGACGGCATAGCCATACACATACACATACACGGGTACACACAGGATTCACACACGTGCTTGGACATGTACCTATTCATATATGTATAGGTACACATATATATATATATATATACATATATTTATATATGACACACCTACACACATATATGTGCATATACCTATACGACCGCCCTGCGGGCGATAAGGAGGTTATGGGGATTGAGATCAAAAGCCCACCCTGACTGACTTCCAGATATGCGTTAGCGCCGCGACACCCGGGACACCCCGGACACCGCCCGGCCCAACTGGGACACCGCCCGGCCACCAGCGGACGGGAAACAACGGACACCACCTGGCCCAACTGGGACACTTCCCAGCCACCGGCGGACGGGAACGGACTTTCGCTCCTACTTCGGCCGAGCTACAGGAGGATTACGTGCAGCTTCGCCTCGCCCGCACGCACGACACGAACGCGAAACCGAAACCGATTTCCCGGTGGGGGGTCTCCGTTTCACTGCGATCTCACCCCCCAACCTCCGATATTTATATATATATATATATATATATCGTTTGCATCGTCAGAGCCTCACAGGGATCCCCCCTCTCTATATAGCCTTCCAGGGGCCGCTTGGCTCAGGTCAGCGGGTCCAATCAAGCATCCTGGCAGCTGCCTGCGGCAAGCCTCGCCACCGTGCCAGCCCAGCATTCTGGGTGGTGACCTGATAGAACTCGTGGGGGCCATCCTGTGGCTGTCTTGGCCACCTGAGAGGCAGTGTTGGGCCCCCCTGGGGCCCCCATGGGGCCGTTTTGGGGCCCTCTGGGGCAGTCTTGGAGTCCTTTTGGGCAGCCTTGGGGGACCTCTTGGCCGTACTGTTGGTGCTGGGGGGCGGTTGTGGGCCCGTCTTGGCGCCGTCTTGGGCAGCCGAAGGGCCATCTACGGCCGTCTTGGGTCCCACAGGCTGAGGCTGCTTGGGGCCGCGGTGGGGCATCCGGGCCTCGGGAGCGCGCGCACCCGTCGTGTGCTGCGAGGGACGGTGGGCTCGGGAGCGCAGGCCTCTCAGACTGCACAACAGGATATTGGCCTCGAGGTTGCGAGTCGTTTATTCCAGATTTCGTAATAAAGGGAGGGGGGTCTCATTTCGGGGGGGGTCTCTTCCAGGCTATCTTGGAGGGCCTGGGGGGGTCTGGGGACGATGTTCTGGAGGGTTCTCCCACGGGGGGGTCTGAAATGGCTTGTCTTGGAGGGTCCAGACCCCCTCCCTTTTATTACGAAATCTGGAGTATAGTTTGCGAAGGATGTGGTTTGGGGAGAGGCGGCGGTGCATTTGGCGCAGCGTGGCGAGATGGGGGGGGCCTAGGAGGTCGCGTGCACTCTATCAGGCAGCACTTGGGTTCTGGCACGCCAAAACGTACCAGGGGGCATGGAGGCGAATTAGTTGAGTTTCAGTCGCAAGGAATCTCCAGCTTGCCAGTGGCGCAATGGTGATTGGTAATGTCGGTTGTGTTGTTTTCGACCTTGATGACACGTTGTGGAACGCCAAGGAGGAACTAGATGCTTGCTACGAGGCAATGTGCGTGGCGATTTCAGAGACTCGTCCTGAGTTTCAGGCAAGTATCTCAGATCAGGATTCCTTTCGCGACGAAATGAAGACTACGATGTCCAACAACCCCGATAAGAAACATGATTTCAATTTTGTGCGCACAGAGACACTCTCGAGGCTGACAGATGCAGAAACGGCAACCATTGCGTTTGACGCTTGGCTTCAAAGACGAAACCGGCCGACGTTTTTCCCGGGAGCATTGGAGGCATTGCAAGAGTTGCGGGATACCGGCATAAAGATCGGCACGCTCACCGATGGGAACGCAGACGTATCTGTCATTGGAGCTTTGGAAGCTATAGTGGATTTCCATGTGTCAGCTGTGGAGGCTGGGGCCCCGAAGCCTGACCGGCGTGCATTTGCGCTGTGCGAGGCTAGATCTGGCTGTGCGCCTGCAAACATAGTGATGGTTGGCGACAATATCGAAAAGGACGTCCTGGGCGCCCAGTCTGCAGGGTGGAAGTCTATCTGGGTACAGCCGTCATTCGCAGAAGTGGCCTTTGCTGGAAGTGCATATGACTTGAGTGGTAGTAAGACGTTCTCAGAGGAGGAAGCTAAGAAAGCAGCTGATGCCAATGTGAAGCACGTGGTCGAGGTGAAAGACATATTGCGCTCCTGGGCTGGGGATAACGATGGTGACGGCCAGTCTCCTGTTAAAGGTCTGAAATGCACAGAGGATCGATAGCGCCTTAGAGGCTGTGTTTCTTGTTCTTCGTTTGCGCTACCGTCGACAGTAACGAGGCAAGAATTCACACGACACGCTAGCAAGACGTAGCCGTGCTCACCGTGCTTGATGTCCTTCGTGTTGGTTTCGCAGTTCTTTGTCGGTGTTTTGTGTAGTTTTCGCGTGTGCCTTCCTCGTCTCGCCTCGCGTCGTGCGCCACTTCTGGTCTACTCGCGTGCCCTTTTCCTGTCTCCCCGCGTGCCCCCGCTGTCCCGCCTCGTCCCCGCGCGCTCCCCTCGCGTTCTCGACGGGTGGCGACAGGAGGTGCGCAGAGGCAGCAGGCAGAAGCAACAGGCACACAGACACACTTTTGTGGTCTGCGGGGCGAGAGCGAACCGCTTCCGGCAAAAGCTAGGCGGGCTACGCACAGCTCTAATGGGGGAGACAGGGCACAGGCGGGCGGGGCCTCAGGCGGCCGGAGGGCGGGCCGGGGTGCAGGCGGTGCCGAGGAGCTTGCACTCTTCACACACACACACACACACACGCACACACACACACACGTACGTTACCCCAGGAAGCAACATCGACGACGCACACGCCGAGCGTGCGCGAAGGCCGCACGCGAGCGACGTGTGCAGCAGGCCGCTCGCCGCCGGCGCACGCGAGGCGAGCCGACCCCACAGGCCACAACCGCAGGGCCCCGGGGCTCCCGCCACGATCCCCACATGTTCCCGCGTGGCGCGGCCGCCAGGCCCCGACGCCTCCCCGAGAGTCCTGGAGTCCCACCTCGCGTCCTCGACAGGTGGGCGACGCCAGATAAACGGGTCCTGGCATCGCTCGGACGTGTGCATTTTTTCCTCTGCGAGGACCCTGGAGGAGCGTCCCGGATCCTCGAGCAAACAAAAAAACACGCACGAAACCGAAAAATGCACAGGGAATAAACGTCCGAGCGATGGCGAGGGGTCGTCTGCGCCGACAATGGCGCGTGAGCGCCCTCGTTTCCAGCGTTGCGTGCCGCGCCGGTGGCCCGCGTAAACTTCAGCGTAAGGTCGCTGTGCCGTCTCGCGAGTGACCCGCTGTTGATCGTTGCTCAAGCGACAACAGAGCCAGGACATGCCAACCTGGCCAGAACAACACAACAAAGGCGACATAACATGAACCATGAGCAGACCAGCCATTTTGTCTCCTTTCTCTCATTCGCCCCTCTTCCTATGGTAGTTTTTGGCAACCGCGCTGCCCACTGTACTCGAAGGCTCCTGGCTTGAGATAATCAACTATGGAGTGTGCGTTCATCGGTTGTGTTTTCACCATCGCTGGTCTCGAATGACGATTTACTCTTGACATAGCCGCCGCCTCGCAAAACAACCTGTCCATTTTACATAGCCGCCGCCACGCAGAACATACATTTACAACGCACAGAACATGCACAACTAACGAGCAAAAACGTATACAACAATCATTCAGAATGATCATGCATCCACGTTTTAACGATTATGCTTCACGCATTTGCGTAGTAAAGAGTCAGATTCATCCGAAGCTTTTGCCAGACTAGAACGGGCAACTCAAATGCATGCGCTTGTTCTTGAACGCCAGTCCTGACTACCATGCATGTGGCACCAGCATAGCACGCATTCACACCAATCAAACGATATCACCACAAGCCGCACTCTAGAGACCCAATGCAGACTTCGAGCATTTTTGCAGCAGCTGCCAGTGGGGGTCAGTCGAAACAGCATGATTAATAGCGTGTCCTGCTACATCAAAGTTAAAGCACGCGACCATAATGAGGTTGTGTCGTAGTAATTTTGGACTTCAGCCGTCTCTGATTCCAGCCGTCCGAGGTGGGTGCCGCACCCCCTAGCCAGACAGCAGCCCCCTCACCACCCCCGCGCCACCGAAGATGGGCTGCAGCGGGAGCAAGCAGGCCGGCGCAGCGCTGCCCGCGGTGGCCAAGGCGCCCCCTTCGCCCACGATGCTGACGGCGCCGGCGCCGGCGCCGGTGAAGCCCAGCGGCAAGGGCTCCGGGAAGGGCAGGGGCGGCGGCAAGGGCAGGGCCAAGGCGGGCAGGTTCCAGATCAAGCTCTCTGGCGACTTCAAGGATTACGAGCCAGAGGAGGACGCCGTCCTGAAGAAGGCCTACCTCGTCGGGCAGAAGAACTGCAGGTTCCAGCTGCGGGGCCAGAGCTACGAGTATAGCTTCCAGAACATGACGCAGACGAACCTGGGCACGAAGAAGGTCCGCGACATCCGGCCGCCCATGAACATGCCGCAGCCGTCAGCGCCGCTGCTCCCCGCGGGCCCGATGGTCGTGATCACGGTGCGGAAGGGCCAGGCCGGGAAGGAGATCGAGATCGACGACCCCAACAACAGGGGCAGGAAGATCAAGGTGAACGTCCCGCCGGGGGCCAAGGCGGGCCAGAAGATGGCGGTGCCCGTGCCGGAGGTCGGGGAGTCCGTGGCGGCCGTGGCGGAGAAGCAGCAGAAGCACGGCGCCGCCGCACGGCTCGCGCTGGGCGTCGGCGGCGTCGCTGCGGTGGGCGCCCTGGCGGTGGGCGGCGTCGTCCTCGGGGACCACCTCACGGGCGGGCACCTCGGGGTCGCCGACGCGGCCGAGGGATACGCCGAGGACGTCGCAGACTGGGCGCCCGGGGCCGCAGAGGACGCGGGCGACTGGGCGGCGGGCGCCGCCGAGGACGCCGGCGAGTGGGCCACGGGGGCCGCCGAGGACGTCGCCGACTGGGCCGAGGGCGCGGGGGAGTGGGCGGAGGGCGCCCTCGAGGATTCGGTGGACTGGCTCGAGGGCGCCGCGGACGACGTCGGGGACTTTGTCACCAGCCTGTTCTAGGCGCCAGGCCCGCACCGGGCTCGGTAGTCAGTGGTCGGCCCTGGCGCGCCTAAAGGACCGCGCCAGGCCTCTTGCTCACCACCCTCCTCCTGTGCGAGCCGCCGGGAGCGGCCATGAGCTCCCAGTGCGGGGTACGCCCCCTCTCCCTGGGCGCGCCTAAAGGGCCGCGCCGCGTCTTGGCCGAGCGTCCGGAGCCTCTAAGCAGGACGGGCCTCGGCTTCCGCCTTCCTCCCCGACTCGCGCCGGGTCCCTGCATAAGGCCTCGGGCCAGGCTGCCATGGGGGCCTTCGGAGGCAGGCTCCCGCACCCTTTTTTTGCAACCTACGCTGCAGCTGCTGCCCTCGAGCGGGAGCCTGCGGCGGGAGAGAACAAAGCTCTGGACTCCTGCGCCGCGGTGGTGCAGCGCCTTGGATGCGCTGTATTGCTTCTCGCGCTCATGGCGCCAGGGGCTCCATTGGGTCCTGCAGGGGAGCCGCGGAGGCCTCCGGAGGGGAGAGGCGCGGCGCGGTGGCACCGCTCGCGCGTGGCCACCTGCCCCCTCTCCGCATGCAGTCAACCCTCATGGTAAGGATGGGCGAGCCTCCGGTCACATTGCATCCTTGCCTCCTCGCTCCATCCGTGGCCACGTGTGTTGGCCGCGCCCCGCTGGGAACAAAAAAAGCTTCGAGATGGCCTTGCATGGGGGCCCTTGCATCCTTCTGGCGCATCCTTGCTATTACGTGCCGACGGGAGAGGGCTTCGCTCGTTGGGACCTCCACGCTTGCTGCCCTGTCCGACATGCCCGCGCGCCTCCTCAGGGGGGGCTGGGGCGGGTTGACCTGCACGCAGCTTGCGCACACATTTAGCCTGCGGGATGGGGGGATCGCGGCCTCTGCTGGGCTCTGCTCGGGAAGTGGCCAAGAGGGTGCCTGGGAGGGGTCGGCGCACAAGCTTGAGTGGATTCTGGCCGGGAGGAGTTGTGTTTTGAGGCCCGCGTGATCGAGATAGTTTGCTTCCGAGTCTCGTCTGCCCCACGGGCCTCAACAATACGATCCAACCTTGCGAAATTTATCGTTGTGCTTTCCCTGGCTCAATGGCCGTTGTGCCTCGTCACAGCGTGCTCTGGCATATGACGACGTACCTGCAAAGCCTTGCTCACGCATGTGGCAATTGCAATGATGCCGTTCGTCCTTTGGCTCACTGTCCTTTCGCGCGACGGATATCGATGCCTCTTTAGCTTGCTGATGTTGAGCGTGTTGGGGATATGTTCGCCCTCTTGGAGTTCCCTGTGGGCCATATGGGCACTCTATTGGGTGGTCTCCGTGGCCTCTTCAGGCCCAGATCGAATTTCAGGAGTTCTAGCGCGTCGTGAATGCCTCTTGGCGCTCACTTCGGCAGTCTTGGGGATTTCTTCAGCCCCACATGCTCCCGGAAGCCCCAAGAAGTTTTGGCAATGGGAATGTGTGTGGTTGGGCCATCCCTAGATTCAATTATTGACGCCTCGCGTATCTCCACCAGTCACTGGCTTGCTGCTGTGCACGCGGCATACCCCCCCAGCTCAGTCCCGGCAGCTCTCCATCTGAGGCTTCGGCCGCGCTTAGTTGTCGCCTCGCCCGTCGCTCTGTTCCCGCCTGTCCCTCGCAGCTCGATGCATGCGTGCACCCCTGGCAGTGCAGCTACCCTGGCAGCCGCCGTCAGCAGCCTGCCTCCACTCGCCGGCCTGGCCGCCGAGGTGCCGCGTGAGGCTTCGGCCCATTGGCTTTAGGTTAATTCGTCTTTGCGCGCCCCGCTCTGACTGGACACGCCGTCGGCGCCTTCGCCTGCGGCCGCTGACTAAAAAGTATCTCCACCAGTCCATCAAGAATCGATGCCCGTGAGAGCTGTCTGGAGGAGAGATGTGGGGAAGCACATAGATTGAAACCTCGACATTTCATGTGCTTCTTCAACCAGTATTGAGCTGGGGAAGGGCTGCGGGATCCGCGGGGGCAGAGCGTCGCACTTGGAGCACAAGACGTGCGAAACAACAACATCTGAGCTGACCTTTGATATCGCAATCTCGGGGCATATCCACGCACACTCGGAATGTGTATGCCGCAGCCGCAAGGATTCTCAGTCGTGTTGTTAGGGTTGCCGAGTGCAGGGCGTGCATGTCCTTGGGGGATGTGACAGATCTACGTTATTGAGATGCAGGCCTGCGCTGTCCCGAACAGCCGTGGGCGTCAACATCCAAAGGGGGGCTCTTACGATGGGCGGGATGAGCGAGACGGAGGTGAACAAGGTACCGTGGACGGGGAGGGAGGGGAAATTGTGGAAGGAGGAGAAGAAAGAGGGGAATTACGAGGAAGAGGAAGAGAGGGAGCAGGACCAGGAGTAGCACATGGGGAGAAGAGGGAGAGAAAGAGGAGAGGGACGAGGCGGACGAGGCGGGCGAGGAGGACTTCCGGGATGACCCCCCCTGGAAGCCGGGGAGACAGAGCACGCGCCTACATGATGGTGTCACCTTCGGTGCGGGCCCCCGCGAAATGACCCTGCTAGCCCCCACCGGATTTTTGTAACACGGCCGGTGTTCCCAGCCGTCCTGTGGTGTTGGGTCGTCGTTTTGGAGAGACGGTCCCCGCGTTCCTTCCCTCCCGCCTTCCCTCCCTCCTTCCTTCCTCCTCCCCCTCCTCCCTCCTCCCATCCCTGCCTCTGCCGTGCGCATGTCCTCGGCGTTTCGTGGCCACATAGGGAGCTCAATCCTAGGGTCCCAGTGGCGGTGTCCACATGCGTCTCCCCCACCCACTACGGCGTTTCGTGGCCACGTAGGGAGCTCCACCTAAGGCCCCAGCGGCGGTGCCCACATGCGTCTCCCTCACACAGTACAGCGCTTCGTGGCTCCATAGGGAGCTCCACCTAAGGTCCCAGTGGCGCTGTCCACATGCGTCTCCCCCACCCAGTACAGCGCTTCGTGGCCCCATGGGGAGCTTCACCGAAGGCCCCAGTGACGGTGTCCACATGCGTCTCCCCCGCCCAGCACGGCGTTTGGTGGCCCCACAGGGAGCTCCACCTAAGGCCCGAATGGCTGCAATCGCATGCGTTCCCCCCCCAATACAGGTTCCTGGCCCCATTGGGTGTTCACAGAAGGTCCCAGTGGTGGTGTCCACATGCGTGTCCCCACCCAGCACTGCGTTTCGTGCCCCATAAGGAGCTCCACCGAAGCCCCCAGTGGCGGTGTCCAGATAAGTCTCCCCCACACAATACGGCGTTTCGTGGCTCCCATAGGGAGCTCCACCGAAGGCCCCAGTGGCAGCGTCCACATGCGTGTCCCCCCCCAGCACGGCGTTCCGTGGCCCGCCCATAGGGCGCGCCATTGAAGACCCCAGTGGCGGTGTCCACATGCGCCGCCCCCACCCAACGCGCGGCGTTTCGTGGCCCCATACGGAGCTCCACCGAAGGCCCCACTGGCGGTGTCCACATGCGTCTCCCCCACCTGGTGCAGCGCTTCGTGGCCTCATAGGGCGCGCCATTGAAGACCCCAGTGGCGGTGTCCACATGCGCCTCCCCGACAGTACGGCGCTTCGTGGCCCCATAAGGAGCTTCACCGAAGGCCCCAGTGGCGGTGTCCACATGCGTCTCCCCCGCCCAGCACGGCGCTTCGTGGCCCCATAGGGAGCTTTACGGAAGGCCCGAGTGGCTGCACTCGCATGTGTTTCCCCGCCCAGTACAGTGCTACCTGGCCCCAAAATGGAGTTCGCCGAAGATCCCACTGGACCTATTCACATGCGTCTCCCCCGCTCAGTACAGCGTTCCGTGGCCCCGTAGGGAACTCCATTTGAGGCCTCAATGGCACCGTCCACATGCGTCTCCGTTTCGTGGGAGGTCCACTTAAGTTCCCATCGGCGGTGTCCAATGCGTTTCCCCTACCCAGTACAGCGTTTCGTGGCCCCGAAGGCCCCAGCGGAACCGTTCACATTCATTTCCCCGCCCAGTACAGCGTTTCGCAGCCCCGAAGGCCCGAATGGACCAGTTCACATGCGTCTCTCCAACACATTACAGCGTTTCGTGGCCCATAAGGGGCTCCACCGAAGGCCCCACTGGCAAAGTTCGAATGCGTATCCCCCGCCCTTTTACAGCGTGTCGTGGCCCATAGGGAGCTTCACTGAAGGCGATACCCACAACTGCGGTATTCACAACTGCATATGGGTGGTTCTTTCGCCAGTCTAGTGTTTTGTTGCAAGGGATGGGGGGGTGTCGGGGGCATTGCACACAGCAGGCAATATGCCGACACATCCGCCGTCCCTGTCAAAAACCTGTGCAAAGTGATCGCGTGGCGCCCGCGCATGATCCATATGTTGATGCAAAGTGCACGTTGCCTTGTCTTTTTTGCAAGGTATGGTGGTGGTCGTTGGCATTTCACACAGCAGGCAACATGTCGGCACCCTGGCCGCCTCTGTCAAAACAACAATACAAAGTGATCTCGAGATGTCCGCGCGTGATCCAGATGTTGGTGCCTTATACCCTTATGTCTTCTGTATTGTTTTTTGTTGCAAGGGGTGACTCTGGTTTGTCGCTGGAGGGGTGGTGGTGCTTGTTAATGAGGAGCAGTGAGAAGCCCCGAATGGGGAAGGAACATGTCTTGGAAGGTGGAAGAAAGCAAATGGCTACAACTCCTCTGCCTCGAGTGCTGGTGGGATTTTGGATCCCATGTGGGGGTCTACAAGGCGGGAGCACCTCACATTGTCAATCGCCTGGGCCCCAATGAACACTATCATCGTATAAGCGTCCTTCCTATCCAGACACAGGCCTAGGACCCGTTCCTGTTGATGGTGCAGTGCGTCGGATGCCAGGCCTCCATGCTCGCACTCATTCGTTGCACGTGCTGCTGCAGTACTCACTAAGCCTCCTCAAAGCCTGCTCGCATGTGACGGTGATCGCGGCTGTGCCCGTAACCATTCCGACTCAGGCCGTCTCTGACTCTGGTGCGGGCGCCGCACCCCCTAGCCAGACAGCAGCCCCCCCAAGGCGCCCGCTGCAGCCAGGCCTCGCCACCGCAGCAAAGATGGGCTGCAGCGGGAGCAAGCAGGCCGGCGCAGCGCTGCCCGCGGTGGCCAAGGCGCCCCCTTCGCCCACGATGCTGACGGCGCCGGCGCCGGCGCCGGTGAAGCCCAGAGGCAAGGGCTCCGGGAAGGGCAGGGGCGGCGGCAAGGGCAGGGCCAAGGCGGGCAGGTTCCAGATCAAGCTCTCTGGCGACTTCAAGGACTACGAGCCAGAGGAGGACGCCGTCCTGAAGAAGGCCTACCTCGTCGGGCAGAAGAACTGCCGGTTCCAGCTGCGGGGCCAGAGCTACGAGTACAGCTTCCAGAACATGACGCAGACGAACCTGGGCACGAAGAAGGTCCGCGACATCCGGCCGCCCATGAACATGCCGCAGCCGTCAGCGCCGCTGCTCCCCGCGGGCCCGATGGTCGTGATCACGGTGCGGAAGGGCCAGGCCGGGAAGGAGATCGAGATCGACGACCCCAACAACAGGGGCAGGAAGATCAAGGTGAACGTCCCGCCGGGGGCCAAGGCGGGCCAGAAGATGGCGGTGCCCGTGCCGGAGGTCGGGGAGTCCGTGGCGGCCGTGGCGGAGAAGCAGCAGAAGCACGGCGCCGCCGCACGGCTCGCGCTGGGCGTCGGCGGCGTCGCTGCGGTGGGCGCCCTGGCGGTGGGCGGCGTCGTCCTCGGGGACCACCTCACGGGCGGGCACCTCGGGGTCGCCGACGCGGCCGAGGGGTACGCCGAGGACGTCGCCGACTGGGCGCCCGGGGCCGCAGAGGATGCGGGCGAGTGGGCGGCGGGCGCCGCCGAGGACGCCGGCGAGTGGGCCACGGGGGCCGCCGAGGACGTCGCCGACTGGGCCGAGGGCGCGGGGGAGTGGGCGGAGGGCGCCCTCGAGGATTCGGTGGACTGGCTCGAGGGCGCCGCGGACGACGTCGGGGACTTTGTCACCAGCCTGTTCTAGGCGCCAGGCCCGCACCGGGCTCGGTAGTCAGTGGTCGGCCCTGGCGCGCCTAAAGGACCGCGCCAGGCCTCTTGCTCACCACACTCCTCCTCCTGTGCGAGCCGCCGGGAGCGGCCATGAGCTCCCAGTGCGGGGTACGCCCCCTCTCCCTGGGCGCGCCTAAAGGGCCGCGCCGCGTCTTGGCCGAGCGTCCGGAGCCTCTAAGCAGGACGGGCCTCGGCTTCCGCCTTCCTCCCCGACTCGCGCCGGGTCCTTGCATAAGGCCTCGGGCCAGGCTGCCATGGGGGCCTTCGGAGGCAGGCTCCCGCACCCTTTTTTTGCAACCTACGCTGCAGCTGCTGCCCTCGAGCGGGAGCCTGCGGCGGGAGAGAACAAAGCTCTGGACTCCTGCGCCGCGGTGGTGCAGCGCCTTGGATGCGCTGTATTGCTTCTCGCGCTCATGGCGCCTTGGGGCTCCATTGGGTCCTGCAGGGGAGCCGCGGAGGCCTCCGGAGGGGAGAGGCGCGGCGCGGTGGCACCGCTCGCGCGTGGCCACTTGCCCCCTCTCCGCATGCAGTCAACCCTCATGGTAAGGATGGGCGAGCCTCCGGTCACATTGCATCCTTGCCTCCTCGGTCCATCCGTGGCCACGTGTGTTGGCCGCGCCCCGCTGGGAACAAAAAAAGCTTCGAGATGGCCTTGCATGGGGCCCTTGCATCCTTCTGGCGCATCCTTGCTATTACGTGCCGACGGGAGAGGGCTTCGCTCGTTGGGACCTCCACGCTTGCTGCCCTGTCCGACATGCCCGCGCGCCTCCTCAGGGGGGGCTGGGGCGGGTTGACCTGCACGCAGCTTGCGCACACATTTAGCCTGCGGGATGGGGGGATCGCGGCCTCTGCTGGGCTCTGCTCGGAAAGTGGCCAAGAGGGTGCCTGGGAGGGGTCGGCGCACAAGCTCGAGTGGATTCTGGCCGGGAGGAGTTGTGTTTTGAGGCCCGCATGATCGAGATAGTTTGCTTCCGAGTCTCGTCTGCCCCACGGGCCTCAACAATACGATCCAACCTTGCGAAATTTATCGTTGTGCTTTCCCTGGCTCAATGGCCGGTGTGCCTCGTCACAGCGTGCTCTGACATAGGACGACGTACCTGCAAAGCCTTGCTCACGCATGTGGCAATTGCAATGATGCCGTTCGTCCTTTGGCTCACTGTCCTTTCGCGCGACAGATATCGATGCCTCTTTAGCTTGCTGATGTTGAGCGTGTTGGGGATATGTTCGCCCTCTTGGAGTTCCCTGTGGGCCATATGGGCACTCTATTGGGTGGTCTCCGTGGCCTCTTCAGGCCCAGATCGTATTTCAGGAGTTCTAGCGCGTCGTGAATGCCTCTTGGCGCTCACTTCGGCAGTCTTGGGGATTTCTTCAGCCCCACATGCTCCCGGAAGCCCCAAGAAGCTTTGGCAATGGGAATGTGCGTGGTTGGGCCATCCCTAGATTCAATTATTGACGCTTCGCGTATCTCCACCAGTCTTGGGTTTATGACGGTCTCGTCCCTCGGGTGTTATCCGACTCTGCTGGGTAGCGCTGAGTCACTTTGGATGTGCACACGTTACGCGTCCGTGTATCGTGCACTACTGCGCCCCTCCACTTGATGGATCTGGGCTGACGCATCTCAGTTGTGGAAGGTTCTCCTGTCATCATGCTCCACACCCTGGATGCGCGTTCTGGCGTCGCGACTCGGAGTCGCCGTCTGGATTTTCCGCTGGACTTACGTCCCCAGTCAGTCTGTGTTACCCGTCAGACTCCCTGGATCGATGTCCTCGGGAACGTTCCTTTGTTCGCATCTGGACTTCTGGGAACGCTTCACGCGCCATTTTGGCTGCGCTTGGTCTCCTCGGTGCCTGTCCTCAGGCTCCCTGGATGCACCGTTGCATGCCCGTTCTGGGGCTGTCTCAGGCTCCCTGGACTGCACGTCGGCTCTGCCGCCCTGAGCGCTGCCCCCCCCCCGCCGCCCGATCCGCAGCCCCCGCGCGCGCTCGGCAATTTAGTCGCGGCCGTAGCCCGCCCGCGACCTCCCGCCGCTGGCGCTTCCGCCTGCGGCTGTAAACAAAAAAGTATCTCCACCAGTCACTGGCTTGCTGCTGTGCACGCGGCATACCCCCCCAGCTCAGTCCCGACAGCTCTCCATCTGAGGCTTCGGCCGCGCTTAGTTGTCGCCTCGCCCGTCGCTCTGTTCCCGCCTGTCCCTCGCAGCTCGACGCATGCGTGCACCCCTGGCAGTGCAGCTACCCTGGCAGCCGCCGTCAGCAGCCTGCCTCCACTCGCCGGCCTGGCCGCCGAGGTGCCGCGTGAGGCTTCGGCCCATTGGCTTGAGGTTAATTCGTTTTTGCGCGCCCCGCTCTGACTGGACACGCCGTCGGCGCCTTCGCCTGCGGCCGCTGACTAAAAAGTATCTCCACCAGTCCATCAAGAATCGATGCCCGTGAGAGCTGTCTGGAGGAGAGACGTGGGGAAGCACATAGATTGAAACCTCGACCTTTTCATGTGATTCTTCAACCAGTATTGAGCTGGGGAAGGGCTGCGGGATCCGCGGGGGCAGAGCGTCGCACTTGGAACACAAGACGTGCGAAACAACAACATCTGAACTGACCTTTGATATCGCAGTCTCGGGGCAGATCCACGCACACTCGGAACACGTATGCCGCAGCCGCAAGGATTCTTAGTCGTGTTGATAGGGTTGTCGAGTGCTGGGCGTGCATGTCCCTGGGGGATGCGACAGATCTACGTGATTGAGATGCAGGCCTTCGCTGTCCCGAAAAGCCGTGGGCGTCAAAATCCGAAGAGGGGTTTTTTACGATGGGCGGGATGAGCGAGACGGAGGTGGACAAGGTACCGGGGACGGGGAGGGAGGGGAGAAGGTGGAAGGAGGAGAAGGAGGGGAATTACGAGGAAGAGGAAGAGAGGGATCAGGACCAGGAGTAGCACATGGGGAGAAGAGGGAGAGAAAGAGGGGAAGGACGAGGCGGACGAGGCGGGCGAGGAGGACTTCCGGGATGACCCCTCCCCCGAAGCCAGGGAGACAGAGCACGCGCCTACATGATGGTGTCACCTTCGGCGCGGCCCCCCGCGAAATGACCCTGCTAGCCCCCACCGGATGTTTGTAACACGGCCGTTGTTCCCGGCCGTCTTGCGGTGTTGGGTCTTCGTTTTGAAGAGACGGTCCCCTTGTTCCTTCCCTCCCTCCTTCCCTCCCTCCTTCCTCCTCCCCCTCCTCCCTCCTCCCATCCCTGCCTCTGCCGTGCGCATGTCCTCAGCGTTTCGTGGCCACAAAGGGAGCTCCACCTGAGGTCCCAGTGGCGGTGCCCACATGCGTCTTCCCCACCCACTACGGCTTTTCGTGGCCACGTAGGGAGCTCCACCGAAGGCCCCAGCGGCGGTGTCCACATCCGTCTCCCTCACGCAGTACAGCGCTTCCTGGCTCCATAGGGAGCTCCACCTAAGGCCCCGGTGGCGCTGTCCACATCCGCCTCCCCCACCCAGCACAGCGCTTCGTGGCCACGTAGGGAGCTTCACCTAAGGCCCCAGTGGCGGTGTCCACATGCGTCTCCCCCGCCCAGCACAGCGCTTCGTGGCCACATCGGGAGCTCCACCTAAGGCCCGAATGGCTGCAATCGCATGCGTTCCCCTGCCCAATACAGTGGTTCCTGGCCCCATCGGGTGTTCACCGAAGGTCCCACTGGCGGTGTCCACATGCGTGTCCCCACCCAGCACGGCTTTTCGTGCCCCATAAGGAGCTCCACCGAAGGCCCCAGTGGCGGTGTCCACATGCGTTTTCCCCGCACGGTACGGCGCTTCGTGGCCCCATAGGGAGCTCCACCGAAGGCCCCAGTGGCAGTGTCCACATGCGTCTCCCCCACACAATACGGCGTTTCGTGGCTCCCATGGGGAGCTCCACCGAAGGCCCCAGTGGCAGTGTCCACATGCGTGTCCCCACCCAGCACGGCGTTCCGTGGCCCGCCCGTAGGGCGCGCCATTGAAGACCCCAGTGGCGGTGTCCACATGCGCCTCCCCCACCCATCGCGGCGTTTCGTGGCCCCATACGGAGCTCCACCTACGGTCCCAGTGGCGTTGTCCACATGCGTCTCCCCCACCCACTACGGCGTTTCGTGGCCACGTAGGGAGCTTCACCGAAGGCCCCAATGGCGGTGTCCACATGCGTCTCCCCCGCCCAGCACAGCGCTTCGTGGCCACATCGGGAGCTCCACCTAAGGCCCGAATGGCTGCAATCGCATGCGTTCCCCTGCCCAATACAGTGGTTCCTGGCCCCAACATGGGGTTCGCCGAAGATCCCACTGGACCTATTCACATGCGTCTCCCCCGCTCAGTACAGCGTTCCGTGGCCCCGTAGGGAACTCCATTTGAGGCCTCAATGGCACCGTCCACATGCGTCTCCGTTTCGTGGGAGGTCCATTTAAGGCCCCATCGGCGGTGTCCATATGCGTTTCCCCTACCCAGTACAGCGTTTCGTGGCCCCGAAGGCCCCAGCGGAACCGTTCACATTCATCTCCCCGCCAGGACAGCGTTTCGCAGCCCCGAAGGCCCGAATGGACCTGTTCACATGCGTCTCTCCAACACGTTACAGCGTTTCGTGGCCCATAAGGGGCTCCACCGAAGGCCCCAGTGGCAAAGTTCGAATGCGTATCCCCCGCCCTTTTACAGCGTGTCGTGGCCCATAGAGAGCTTCACTGAAGGCGATACCCACAACTGCGGTATTCACAACTGCATATGGTTGGTTCTTTCGCCAGGCTAGTGTTTTTTGCAAGGGATGGGGGGGGTCGGGGGCATTGCACACAGCAGGCAATATGCCGACACATCCGCCGTCCCTGTCAAAAACCTGTGCAAAGTGATCGCGTGGCGCCCGCGCATGATCCATATGTTGATGCAAAGTGCACGTTGCCTTGTCTTTTTTGCAAGGTATGGTGGGGGGCGTTGGCATTTCACACAGCAGGCAACATGTCGGCACCCTGGCCGCCTCTGTCAAAACAACAATACAAAGTGATCTCGAGATGTCCGCGCGTGATCCAGATGTTGGTGCCTTATACCCTTATGTATTCTGTATTGTTTTTTGTTGCAAGGGATGACTCGGGTTTGTCGCTGGAGGGGTGGTGGTGCTTGTTAATGAGGAGCAGTGAGAAGCCCCGAATGGGGAAGGAAAAGGTCTTGGAAGATGGAAGAAAGCAAATGGCTACAACTCCTCTGCCTCGAGTGCTGGTGGGATTTTGGATCCCATGTGGGGGTCTACAAGGCGGGAGCACCTCACATTGTCAATCGCCTGGACCCCAATGAACACTATCATCGTATAAGCGTCCTTCCTATCCAGACACAGGCCTAGGACCCGTTCCTGTTGATGGTGCAGTGCGTCGGATGCCAGGCCTCCATGCTCGCACTCATTCGTTGCACGTGCTGCTGCAGTACTCACTAAGCCTCCTCAAAGCCTGCTCGCATGTGACGGTGATCGCGGCTGTGCCCGTAACCATTCCGACTCAGGCCGTCTCTGACTCTGGTGCGGGCGCCGCACCCCCTAGCCAGACAGCAGCCCCCCCAAGGCGCCCGCTGCAGCCAGGCCTCGCCACCGCAGCAAAGATGGGCTGCAGCGGGAGCAAGCAGGCCGGCGCAGCGCTGCCCGCGGTGGCCAAGGCGCCCCCTTCGCCCACGATGCTGACGGCGCCGGCGCCGGCGCCGGTGAAGCCCAGCGGCAAGGGCTCCGGGAAGGGCAGGGGCGGCGGCAAGGGCAGGGCCAAGGCGGGCAGGTTCCAGATCAAGCTCTCTGGCGACTTCAAGGACTACGAGCCAGAGGAGGACGCCGTCCTGAAGAAGGCCTACCTCGTCGGGCAGAAGAACTGCCGGTTCCAGCTGCGGGGCCAGAGCTACGAGTACAGCTTCCAGAACATGACGCAGACGAACCTGGGCACGAAGAAGGTCCGCGACATCCGGCCGCCCTGAACATGCCGCAGCCGTCAGCGCCGCTGCTCCCCGCGGGCCCGATGGTCGTGATCACGGTGCGGAAGGGCCAGGCCGGGAAGGAGATCGAGCTCGACGACCCCAACAACAGGGGCAGGAAGATCAAGGTGAACGTCCCGCCGGGGGCCAAGGCGGGCCAGAAGATGGCGGTGCCCGTGCCGGAGGTCGGGGAGTCCGTGGCGGCCGTGGCGGAGAAGCAGCAGAAGCACGGCGCCGCCGCACGGCTCGCGCTGGGCGTCGGCGGCGTCGCTGCGGTGGGCGCCCTGGCGGTGGGCGGCGTCGTCCTCGGGGACCACCTCACGGGCGGGCACCTCGGGGTCGCCGACGCGGCCGAGGGGTACGCCGAGGACGTCGCCGACTGGGCGCCCGGGGCCGCAGAGGACGCGGGCGAGTGGGCGGCGGGCGCCGCCGAGGACGCGGCGAGTGGGCCACGGGGGCCGCCGAGGACGTCGCCGACTGGGCCGAGGGCGCGGGGGAGTGGGCGGAGGGCGCCCTCGAGGATTCGGTGGACTGGCTCGAGGGCGCCGCGGACGACGTCGGGGACTTTGTCACCAGCCTGTTCTAGGCGCCAGGCCCGCACCGGGCTCGGTAGTCAGTGGTCGGCCCTGGCGCGCCTAAAGGACCGCGCCAGGCCTCTTGCTCACCACCCTCCTCCTCCTGTGCGAGCCGCCGGGAGCGGCCATGAGCTCCCAGTGCGGGGTACGCCCCCTCTCCCTGGGCGCGCCTAAAGGGCCGCGCCGCGTCTTGGCCGAGCGTCCGGAGCCTCTAAGCAGGACGGGCCTCGGCTTCCGCCTTCCTCCCCGACTCGCGCCGGGTCCCTGCATAAGGCCTCGGGCCAGGCTGCCATGGGGGCCTGCGGAGGCAGGCTCCCGCACCCTTTTTTTGCAACCTACGCTGCAGCTGCTGCCCTCGAGCGGGAGCCTGCGGCGGGAGAGAACAAAGCTCTGGACTCCTGCGCCGCGGTGGTGCAGCGCCTTGGATGCGCTGTATTGCTTCTCGCGCTCATGGCGCCTTGGGGCTCCATTGGGTCCTGCAGGGGAGCCGCGGAGGCCTCCGGAGGGGAGAGGCGCGGCGCGGTGGCACCGCTCGCGCGTGGCCACCTGCCCCCTCTCCGCATGCAGTCAACCCTCATGGTAAGGATGGGCGAGCCTCCGGTCACATTGCATCCTTGCCTCCTCGGTCCATCCGTGGCCACGTGTGTTGGCCGCGCCCCGCTCGGAACAAAAAGCTTCGAGATGGCCTTCCATGGGGCCCTTGCATCCTTCTGGCGCATCCTTGCAATTACGTGCCGACGGGAGAGGGCTTCCTTCGTTGGGACCTCCACGCTTGCTGCCCTGTCCGACATGCCCGCGCGCCTCCTCAAGGGGGGGCTGGGGCGGGTTGACCTGCACGCAGCTTGCGCACACATTTTGCCTGCGGGATGGGGGGATCGCGGCCTCTGCTGGGCTCTGCTCGGGAAGTGGCCAAGAGGGTGCCCGGGAGGGGTCGGCGCACAAGCTTGAGTGGATTCTGGCCGGGAGGAGTTGTGTTTTGAGGCCCGCGTGATCGAGATAGTTTGCTTCCGAGTCTCGTCTGCCCCACGGGCCTCAACAATACGATCCAACCTTGCGAAATTTATCGTTGTGCTTTCCCTGGCTCAATGGCCGTTGTGCCTCGTCACAGCGTGCTCTGACATAGGACGACGTACCTGCAAAGCCTTGCTCACGCATGTGGCAATTGCAATGATGCCGTTCGTCCTTTGGCTCACTGTCCTTTCGCGCGACGGATATCGATGCCTCTTTCGTTTGCTGATGTTGAGCGTGTTGGGGATAGTTTCGCCCTCTTGGAGCTCCCTGTGGGCCATATGGGCACTCTATTGGGTGGTCTCCGTGGCCTCTTCAGGCCCAGATCGTATTTCAGGAGTTCTAGCGCGTCGTGAATGCCTCTTGGCGCTCACTTCGGCAGTCTTGGGGATTTTTTCAGCCCCACATGCTCCCGGAAGCCCCAAGAAGCTTTGGCAATGGGAATGTGTGTGGTTGGGCCATCCCTAGATTCAATTATTGACGCTTCGCTTATCTCCACCAGTCACTGGCCCGCTGCTGTACACGCGGCATACCCCCCCAGCTCAGTCCCGGCAGCTCTCCATCTGAGGCTTCGGCCGCGCTTAGTTGTCGCCTCGCCCGTCGCTTTGTTCCCGCCTGTCCCTCGCAGCTCGATGCATGCGTGCACCCCTGGCAGTGCAGCTACCCTGGCAGCCGCCGTCAGCAGCCTGCCTCCACTCGCCGGCCTGGCCGCCGAGGTGCCGCGTGAGGCTTCGGCCCATTGGCTTTAGGTTAATTCGTCTTTGCGCGCCCCGCTCTGACTGGACACGCCGTCGGCGCCTTCGCCTGCGGCCGCTGACTAAAAAGTATCTCCACCAGTCCATCAAGAATCGATGCCCGTGAGAGCTGTCTGGAGGAGAGACGTGGGGGAGCACATATATTGAAACCTCGATCTTTCATGTGCTTCTTCAACCAGTATTGAGCTGGGGAAGGGCTGCGGGATCCGCGGGGGCAGAGCGTCGCACTTGGAGCACAAGACGTGCGAAACAACAACATCTGAACTGACCTGTGATATCGCAATCTCAGGGCATATCCACGCACACTCGAAACACGTATGCCGCAGCCGCAAGGATTCTTAGTCGTGTTGATAGGGTTGTCGAGTGCTGGGCGTACATGTCCCTGGGGGATGCGACAGATCTATTTGATTGAGATGCAGGCCTGCGCTGTCCCGAACAGCCGTGTGCGTCAACATCCAAAGAGGCGTTCTTACGATGGGCGGGATGAGCGAGACGGAGGTGGAACGGGGACGGGGAAGGAGGGGAAAAGGTGGAGGGAGGAGAAGGAGGGGAATTACGAAGAAGAGGAAGAGAGGGATCAGGACCAGGAGTAACACATGGGGAGAAGAGGGAGAGAAAGAGGACAGGGACGAGGCGGACGAGGTGGACGGAGGACTTCCGGGATGACCCCCCCCTGGAAGCCGGGGAGACAGAGCACGCGTCTACATGATGGTGTCACCTTCGGTGCGGGCCCCCGCGAAATGACCCTGCTAGCCCCCACCGGATGTTTGTAACACGGCCGGTGTTACCAGCCGTCGTGTGGGTCGTCGTTTTGGAGAAACGGTCCCCGCGTTCCTTCCCACCCGCCTTCCCTCCCTCCTTCCTTCCTCCTCCCCCTCCTCCCTCCTCCCATCCCTCCCTGCCTCTGCCGCGCGCATGTCCTCAGCGCTTCGTGGCCACATAGGGAGCTCCACCTAAGGTCCCAGTGGCGGTGTCCACATGCGTCTCCCCCACCCACTACGGCGTTTCGTGGCCACGTAGGGAGCTCCAACTAAGGCCCCAGCGGCGGTGCCCACATGCCTCTCCCTCACACAGTACAGCGCTTCGTGGCTCCATAGGGAGCTCCACCGAAGGTCCCAGTGGCGCTGTCCACATGCGTCTCCCCCACCCAGTACAGCGTTTCGTGGCCCCATAGGGAGCTTCACCGAAGGCCCCAGTGACGGTGTCCACATGCGTCTCCCCCACCCAGCACGGCGTTTGGTGGCCTCACAGGGAGCTCCACCTAAGGCCCGAATGGTTGCAATCGCATGCGTTCCCCCCCAATACAGGTTCTTGGCCCCACTGGGTGTTCACAGAAGGTCCCACTGGTAGTGTCCACATGCGTGTCCCCACCCAGCACTGCGTTTCGTGCCCCATACGGAGCTCCACCGACGCCCCCAGTGGCGGTGTCCAGATAAGTCTCCCCCACGCAATACGGCGTTTCGTGGCTCCCATAGGGAGCTCCACCGAAGGTCCCAGTGGCAGCGTCCACATGCGTGTCCCCCCCCAGCACGGCGTTCCGTGGCCGGCCGTAGGGCGCGCCATTGAAGACCCCAGTAGCGGTGTTCGCATGCGCCTCCCCCACCCAACGCGCGGCGTTTCGTGGTCCCATACGGAGTTCCACCGAAGGCCCCACTGGCGGTGTCCACATGCGTCTCCCCCACCTGTTGCAGCGCTTCGTGGCCCCATAGGGAAGTCCATCCAAGGCCCCAGTGGCGGTGTTCACATGCGTCTCCCCCACAGTACGGCGCTTCGTGGCCCCATAAGGAACTCCACCGAAGGCCCCAGTGGCGGTGTCCACGTGCGTCTCCCCCGCCCAGCACGGCGCAGGCGCATGCGCGCAAGCGGCCGCAATGTCTCGTGCTGTCACTGCTGGCGGCAAAGCCTGGGCTGCGGCGAGTGCTCGGACCCTGGCTCGGCGCCTTCGACGCGAACGGAGGGCGCAGCTCGGGCAGACGAAGGCCGCCGCTATGTCCTACCCGTTGCGTGGCCTCCGTGTCGCCCTCGACGCCCAGTGGCGCCTCGGAGAACGCCTGGGCGGCCACATTCCCACGCTGGGCGCCGCGATCGCGGCGGCCCGCCTGGTGGGGCTCGACGACGCGGAGCTCCAGGATACCATTGACGCCCTGGAGACTGGCAACTGGTGCCGCCACGCCCCGCCGCCATGCGCGAGCGGGATGCCGCCGCCGCCGCCTGCGGCTGTTCGGGCCGTTGTCCTCGAGCCGACGCTGAAGATGATGGCCTTTCCGCTCAACGCCGAGGCCGATCCCTTCCAGCCCCGACTTCCTGGCCATGTGAATGCAGAGCTCGCTCCTGGTTGCTGGGCACCAGCCACAGATGCGAGCCGCTACGACGACCTTCCTGATTTACATCATGGTGCTCCTGATGTTCCTGCTCCTCGAGAGCCTGCTGGTCATCGAGAGCCTGCTGGTCTTCGAGTGCCTGCTGGTCTGGGGCCTGGAAAACTCGCTGGAGATCCCGCTGGTCTTCACGATGTTCCTGCTGCTCATCGAGGGCCTGCTGGTCTTCATGATGTTCCTCCTCATCGAGGGCCTGCTGATCTTCGTGAGCCTGCTGGTCTTCGAGAGCCTGCTGGCCCTCGAGATCCTGGGGAACTCTTTCCTCATCGAGAGCCTGCTGGTCTTCAAGCTGTTCCTGCTGTACCTGTGCGCTTTCGTCTCGACGTCGACTTCCAGAGGGAGGCTGCGACGGCCGAGTCTGGCCCTTCTACTCACGTCGTTGTTCCTGGTGCTGCTTGGTGGAATGCTCGTGATGCCGTGGCGCGCGTCTGGCTCAGAGCACCTGGTCAAGCTGTTCGTGTGCATCGTCGACCTCACGCCGTCGTTCCTGGTGCTGATTGGTGGAATGCTCGGGATGCCGTGGCACGTGCCTGGCTCGTAGCACATGCTGCTCAGGCAACGCCGTTCCACTTCCCGCCGAACTTGTTCCGGCCACCAGACGATGATGACCATCTTGATCGGCCCGCTCTACGTGTCAACCGCGGGAAGCGGGCTGTCTGAGCTGTCCTCCCGTCTCCCCCACACTCCTGTCCTTGCTCTGTGATTCGGTGTGGGTGGGTGGGGGGGGTGGGGGGGGGGGGGGGTACGAGTGCGGGAGGGATGGAGAATGTGGAGGCTGTCTTGAGATCTCTCTCTAGTTGCCGCCCCGTTTGATATAATAGATTGTCCAGCGTTGGCGATGCCACGCGTCCGAGGATGATCTTTTGAATTGCAGGTGCATTCGGGCCCTCGAGGTTTCGTGCCCCTGGTTGTCGGTCGTGGCCTTCCGCCTCGTCTCTGTCTGGGTCCCTGGGTCCGTCCCTCGTTCCCTTTTCGGCCCCCTTCGGGCCCCTTTCGCTCCCCGTCGGAGCAGGAGCGTTCGGCAGACGTTCACCCGCGCGCAAATCGTGGCCCCATAGGGAGCTTCAAGGAAGGCCCGAGTGGCTGCACTCGCATGTGTTCCCCCTCCCAGTACATTGCGCTACCTGGCCCCATAATGAAGTTCGCCGAAGGTCCCACTGGACCCATTCACATGCGTTCCCCCCGCTCAGTACAGCGTTCCGTGGCCCCGTAGGGAACTCCACTTGAGGCCTCAATGGCACCGTCCACATGCGTCTCCGTTTCGCGGGAGGTCCAGTTAAGGCCCCATCGGCGGTGTCCACATGCGTTTCCCCTACCCAGTACAGCGTTTCGTGGTCCCGAAGGCTCCAGCGGAACCGTTCACATTCATCTCCCCCACCCTGTACAGCGTTTCGCAGCCCCGAATGCCCGAATGAACTCGTTCACGTGCGTCTTTCCAACACAGTACAGCGTTTCGTGGCCCACAAGGGGCTCCACCGAAGGCCCCAGTGGCAAAGTTCGAATACGTATCCCCGGCCCTTTTACAGCGCGCCGTGGCCCATAGGGAGCTTCACTGAAGGCGATACCCACAACTGCGGCATTCACAACTGCATATGGTTGTTTTTTTTCGCCAGGCTAGTGTTTTGTTGCAAGGGATGGGGGGGGGGCTGGGGGCATTGCGCACAGCAGGCAATATGCCGACACATCCGCGGTCCTTGTCAAAAACCTGTGCAAAGTGATCGCGTGGCGCCCGCGCATGATCCATATGTTGATGCAAAGTGCACGTTGCCTTGTTTTTTTTGCAAGGTATGGTGGGGGGCGTTGGCATTTCACACAGCAGGCAACATGTCGGCACCTTGGCCGCCTCTGTCAAAACAACAATGCAAAGTGATCTCGAGATGTCCGCGCGTGATCCAGATGTTGGTGCCTTATACCCTTACACTTTCTGTATTGTTTTTTGTTGCAAGGGATGACTCGGGTTTGTCGCTGGAGGGGGAGGGGGTGCTTGCTAATGCGGAACAGTGAAAAGCTTCGAATGGGGAAGGGAAAAGGTCTTGGAATATGGAAGAAAGCAAATGGCTACAACTCCTCTGCCTCGAGTGCTGGTGGGATTTTGGATCCCATGTGGGGTCTACAAGGCGGGAGCAACCTCACATTGTCAATCGCCTGGACCCCAATGAACACTGTCATCGTATAAGCGTCCTTCCTATCCAGACACAGGTCTAGGACCCGTTCCTGTTGATGGTGCAGTGCGTCGGATGCCAGGCCTCCATGCTCGCATTCATTCGTTGCACGTGCTGCTTCAGTACTCAAAAGGCCTGTTCAAAGCCTGCTCGCATGTGACGGTCATCGCGGCTGTGCCCGTAGCCATTCCGACTCAGGCCGACTCTGACTCTGGTGCGGGCGCCGCACCCCGTAGCCAGCCAGCAACCCCCCCAAGGCGCCCGCTGCAGCCAGGCCTCGCCACCGCCGAAGATGGGCTGCAGCGGGAGCAAGCAGGCCGGCGCAGCGCTGCCCGCGGCGGCCAAGGCGCCCCCTTCGCCCACGATGCTGACGGCGCCGGCGCCGGCGCCGGTGAAACCCAGCGGCAAGGGCTCCGGGAAGGGCAGGGGCGGCGGCAAGGGCAGGGCCAAGGCGGGCAGGTTCCAGATCAAGCTCTCTGGCGACTTCAAGGACTACGAGCCAGAGGAGGACGCCGTCCTGAAGAAGGCCTACCTCGTCGGGCAGAAGAACTGCCGGTTCCAGCTGCGGGGCCAGAGCTACGAGTACAGCTTCCAGAACATGACGCAGACGAACCTGGGCACGAAGAAGGTCCGCGACATCCGGCCGCCCCTGAACATGCCGCAGCCGTCAGCGCCGCTGCTCCCCGCGGGCCCGATGGTCGTGATCACGGTGCGGAAGGGCCAGGCCGGGAAGGAGATCGAGATCGACGACCCCAACAACAGGGGCAGGAAGATCAAGGTGAACGTCCCGCCGGGGGCCAAGGCGGGCCAGAAGATGGCGGTGCCCGTGCCGGAGGTCGGGGAGTCCGTGGCGGCCGTGGCGGAGAAGCAGCAGAAGCACGGCGCCGCCGCACAGCTCGCGCTGGGCGTCGGCGGCGTCGCTGCGGTGGGCGCCCTGGCGGTGGGCGGCGTCGTCCTCGGGGACCACCTCACGGGCGGGCACCTCGGGGTCGCCGACGCGGCCGAGGGGTACGCCGAGGACGTCGCCGACTGGGCGCCCGGGGCCGCAGAGGACGCGGGCGACTGGGCGGCGGGCGCCGCCGAGGACGCCGGCGAGTGGGCCACGGGGGCCGCCGAGGACGTCGCCGACTGGGCCGAGGGCGCGGGGGAGTGGGCGGAGGGCGCCCTCGAGGATTCGGTGGACTGGCTCGAGGGCGCCGCGGACGACGTCGGGGACTTTGTCACGAGCCTGTTCTAGGCACCAGGCCCGCACCGGGCTCGGTAGTCAGTGGTCGGCCCTGGCGCGCCTAAAGGACCGCGCCAGGCCTCTTGCTCACCACCCTCCTCCTCCTGTGCGAGCCGCCGGGAGCGGCCATGAGCTCCCAGTGCGGGGTACGCCCCCTCTCCCTGGGCGCGCCTAAAGGGCCGCGCCGCGTCTTGGCCGAGCGTGCGGAGCCTCTAAGCAGGACGGGCCTCGGCTTCCGCCTTCCTCCCCGACTCGCGCCGGGTCCCTGCATAAGGCCTCGGGCCAGGCTGCCAAGGGGGCCTGCGGAGGCAGGCTCCCCCGCACCCTTTTTTTGACAACCTACGCTGCAGCTGCTGCCCTCGAGCAGGAGCCTGCGGCGGGAGAGAACAAAGCTCTGGAATCCTGCGCCGCGGTGGTGCAGCGCCTTGAATGCGCTGTATTGTTTCTCGTGCTCATGGCGCCTTGGGGCTCCATTGGGTCCCCAGGGGAGCCGCGGAGGCCTCCGGAGGGGAGAGGCGCGGCGCGGTGGCACCGCTCGCGCGTGGCCACCTGCCCCCTCTGCGCATGCAGTCAACCCTCATGGTAAGGATGGGCGAGCCTCCGGTCACATTGCATCCTTGCCTCCTCGGTCTATCCGTGGCCACGTGTGTTGGCCGCGCCCCGCTGGGAACAAAAAGAGCTTCGAGATGGCCTTGCATGGGGCCCTTGCATCCTTCTGGCGCATCCTTGCTATTACGTGCCGACGGGAGAGGGCTTCGCTCGTTGGGACCTCCACGCTTGCTGCCCTGTCCGACATGCCCGCGCGCCTCCTCAGGGGGGGCTGGGGCGGGTTGACCTGCACGCAGCTTGCGCACACATTTAGCCTGCGGGATGGGGGGATCGCGGCCTCTGCTGGGCTCTGCTCGGGAAGTGGCCAAGAGGGTGCCTGGGAGGGGTCGTCGCACAAGCTTGAGTGGATTCTGGCCGGGAGGAGTTGTGTTTTGAGGCCCGCGTGATCGAGATAGTTTGCTTCCGAGTCTCGTCTGCCCCACGGGCCTCAACAATACGATCCAACCTTGCGAAATTTATCGTTGTGCTTTCCCTGGTTCAATGGCCGTTGTGCCTCGTCTCAGCGTGCTCTGACATAGGACGACGTACCTGCAAAGCCTTGCTCACGCATGTGGCAATTGCAATGATGCCGTTCGTCCTTTGGCTCACTGTCCTTTCGAGCGACGGATATCGATGCCTCTTTAGCTTGCTGATGTTGAGCGTGTTGGGGATATGTTCGCCCTCTTGGAGTTCCCTGTGGGCCATATGGGCACTCTATTGGGTGGTCTCCGTGGCCTCTTCAGGCCCAGATCGTATTTCAGGAGTTCTAGCGCGTCGTGAATGCCTCTTGGCGCTCACTTCGGCAGTCTTGGGGATTTCTTCAGCCCCACATGCTCCCAGAAGCCCCAAGAAGCTTTGGCAATGGGAATGTGCGTGGTTGGGCCATCCCTAGATTCAATTATTGACGCTTCGCGTATTTCCACCAGTCACTGGCTTGCTGCTGTGCACGCGGCATACCCCCCCAGCTCAGTCCCGGCAGCTCTCCATCTGAGGCTTCGGCCGCGCTTAGTTGTCGCCTCGCCCGTCGCTCTGTTCCCGCCTGTCCCTCGCAGCTCGATGCATGCGTGCACCCCTGGCAGTGCAGCTACCCTGGCAGCCGCCGTCAGCAGCCTGCCTCCACTCGCCGGCCTGGCCGCCGAGGTGCCGCGTGAGGCTTCGGCCCATTGGCTTTAGGTTAATTCGTCTTTTCGCGCCCCGCTCTGACTGGACACGCCGTCGGCGCCTTCGCCTGCGGCCGCTGACTAAAAAGTATCTCCACCAGTCCATCAAGAATCGATGCCCGTGAGAGCTGTCTGGAGGAGAGACGTGGGGAAGCACATAGATTGAAACCTCGACCTTTCATGTGCTTCTTCAACCAGTATTGAGCTGGGGAAGGGCTGCGGGATCCGCGGGGGCAGAGCGTCGCACTTGGAGCACAAGACGTGCGAAACAACGACATCTGAGCTGACCTTTGATATCGCAATCTCGGGGCATATCCACGCACACTCGGAATGCGTATGCCGCAGCCGCGAGGATTCTCAGTCGTTTTGATAGGGTTGTCGAGTGCAGGGCGTGCATGTCCCTGGAGGATGCGACAGATCTACGTTATTGAGATGCAGGCCTGCGCTGTCCCGAACAGCCGTGGGCTTCAAAATCCAAAGAGGGGTTCTTACGATGGGCGGGATGAGCGAGACGGAGGTGGAACAAGGTACCGGGGACGGGGAGGGAGAGGAGAAGGTGGAAGGAAGAGGAGAAGGAGGGGAATTACGAGGAAGAGGAAGAGGGACCAGGACCAGGAGTAGCACATGGGGAGAAGAGGGAGAGAACGAGGAGAGGGACGAGGCGGACGAGGCGGGCGAGGAGGACTTCCGGGATGACCCCCCCCTGGAAGCCGGGGAGACAGAGCACGCGCCTAGATGATGGTGTCACTTTCGGTGCGGGCCCCCGCGAAATGACCCTGCTAGCCCCCACCGGATTTTTGTAAAACGGCCGGTGTTCCCAGCCGTCCTGTGGTGTTGGGTCGTCGTTTTGGAGAGACGGTCTCCGCGTTCCTTCCCTCCCGCCTTCCCTCCCTCCTTCCTTCGTTCCTTCCTCCTCCCCCTCCTCCCTCCTCCCATCCCTGCCTCTGCCGTGCGCATGTCCTCGGCGTTTCGTGGCCACATAGGGAGCTCCACCTAAGGTCCCAGTGGCGGTGTCCACATGCGCCTCCCCCACCCACGACGGCGTTTCGTGGCCACGTAGGGAGCTCCACCTAAGGCCCCAGCGGCGGTGCCCACATGCGTCTCCCTCACACAGCACAGCGCTTCGTGGCTCCATAGGGAGCTCCACCTAAGGTCCCAGTGGCGCTGTCCACATGCGTCTCCCCCACCCAGTACAGCGCTTCGTGGCCCCATGGGGAGCTTCACCGAAGGCCCCAGTGACGGTGTCCACATGCGTCTCCCCCGCCCAGCACGGCGTTTGGTGGCCCCACAGGGAGCTCCACCTAAGGCCCGAATGGCTGCAATCGCATGCGTTCCCCCCCCAATACAGGTTCCTGGCCCCATTGGGTGTTCACAGAAGGTCCCAGTGGTGGTGTCCACATGCGTGTCCCCACCCAGCACTGCGTTTCGTGCCCCATAAGGAGCTCCACCGAAGCCCCCAGTGGCGGTGTCCAGATAAGTCTCCCCCACACAATACGGCGCTTGGTGGCTCCCATAGGGAGCTCCACCGAAGGCCCCAGTGGCAACGTCCACATGCGTGTCCCCCCCCAGCACGGCGTTCCGTGGCCCGCCCATAGGGCGCGCCATTGAAGACCCCAGTGGCGGTGTCCACATGCGCCTCCCCCACCCAACGCGCGGCGTTTCGTGGCCCCATACGGAGCTCCACCGAAGGCCCCACTGGCGGTGTCCACATGCGTCTCCCCCACCTGGTGCAGCGCTTCGTGGCCTCATAGGGAAGTCCATCCAAGGCCCCAGTGGCGGTGTCCACATGCGTCTCCCCCACAGTACGGCGCTTCGTGGCCCCATAAGGAGCTTCACCGAAGGCCCCAGTGGCGGTGTCCACATGCGTCTCCCCCGCCCAGCACGGCGCTTCGTGGCCCCATAGGGAGCTCCACCTAAGGCCCGAGTGGCAGCACTCGCATGTGTTCCCCCGCCCAGTACAGTGCTACCTGGCCCCAAAATGGAGTTCGCCGAAGATCCCACTGGACCTATTCACATGCGTCTCCCCCGCTCAGTACAGCGTTCCGTGGCCCCGTAGGGAACTCCATTTGAGGCCTCAATGGCACCGTCCACATGCGTCTCCGTTTCGTGGGAGGTCCACTTAAGGTCCCATCGGCGGTGTCCACATGCGTTTCCCCTACCCAGTACAGCGTTTCGTGGCCCCGAAGGCCCCAGCGGAACCGTTCACATTCATTTCCCCCGCCCAGTACAGCGTTTCGCAGCCCCGAAGGCCCGAATGGACCTGTTCACATGCGTCTCCCCAACACATTACAGCGTTTCGTGGCCCATAAGGGGCTCCACCGAAGGCCCCACTGGCAAAGTTCGAATGCGTATCCCCCGCCCTTTTACAGCGTGTCGTGGCCCATAGGGAGCTTCACTGAAGGCGATACCCACAACTGCGGTATTCACAACTGCATATGGGTGGTTCTTTCGCCAGTCTAGTGTTTTGTTGCAAGGGATGGGGGGGGGTCGGGGGCATTGCACACAGCAGGCAATATGCCGACACATCCGCCGTCCCTGTCAAAAACCTGTGCAAAGTGATCGCGTGGCGCCCGCGCATGATCCATATGTTGATGCAAAGTGCACGTTGCCTTGTCTTTTTTGCAAGGTATGGTGGGGGGCGTTGGCATTTCACACAGCAGGCAACATGCCGGCACCCTGGCCGCCTCTGTCAAAACAATGATGCAAAATGATCTCGAGATGTCCGCGCGTGATCCAGATGTTGGTGCCTTATGCCTTCTGTATTGTTTTTTGTTGCAAGGGATGACTCGGGTTTGTCGCTGGAGGGGGAGGGGGTGCTTGTTAATGAGGAACAGTGAGAAGCCCCGAATGGGGGAGGAACAGGTCTTGGAAGGTGGAAGAAAGCAAATGGCTACAACTCCTCTGCCTCGAGTGCTGGTGGGATTTTGGATCCCATGTGGGGGTCTACAAGGCGGGAGCAACCTCACATTGTCAATCGCCTGGACCCCAATGAACACTATCATCGTATAAGCGTCCTTCCTATCCAGACACAGGCCTAGGACCCGTTCCTGTTGATGGTGCAGTGCGTCGGATGCCAGGCCTCCATGCTCGCACTCATTCGTTGCACGTGCTGCTGCAGTACTCACAAGGCCTGCGCAAAGCCTGCTCGCATGTGACGGTCATCGCGGCTGTGCCCGTAGCCATTCCGACTCAGGCCGTCTCTGACTCTGGTGCGGGCGCCGCACCCCCTAGCCAGACAGCAGCCCCCCCAAGGCGCCCGCTGCAGCCAGGCCTCGCCACCGCAGCAAAGATGGGCTGCAGCGGGAGCAAGCAGGCCGGCGCAGCGCTGCCCGCGGTGGCCAAGGCGCCCCCTTCGCCCACGATGCTGACGGCGCCGGCGCCGGCGCCGGTGAAGCCCAGCGGCAAGGGCTCCGGGAAGGGCAGGGGCGGCGGCAAGGGCAGGGCCAAGGCGGGCAGGTTCCAGATCAAGCTCTCTGGCGACTTCAAGGACTACGAGCCAGAGGAGGACGCCGTCCTGAAGAAGGCCTACCTCGTCGGGCAGAAGAACTGCCGGTTCCAGCTGCGGGGCCAGAGCTACGAGTACAGCTTCCAGAACATGACGCAGACGAACCTGGGCACGAAGAAGGTCCGCGACATCCGGCCGCCCATGAACATGCCGCAGCCGTCAGCGCCGCTGCTCCCCGCGGGCCCGATGGTCGTGATCACGGTGCGGAAGGGCCAGGCCGGGAAGGAGATCGAGCTCGACGACCCCAACAACAGGGGCAGGAAGATCAAGGTGAACGTCCCGCCGGGGGCCAAGGCGGGCCAGAAGATGGCGGTGCCCGTGCCGGAGGTCGGGGAGTCCGTGGCGGCCGTGGCGGAGAAGCAGCAGAAGCACGGCGCCGCCGCACGGCTCGCGCTGGGCGTCGGCGGCGTCGCTGCGGTGGGCGCCCTGGCGGTGGGCGGCGTCGTCCTCGGAGACCACCTCACGGGCGGGCACCTCGGGGTCGCCGACGCGGCCGAGGGGTACGCCGAGGACGTCGCCGACTGGGCGCCCGGGGCCGCAGAGGACGCGGGCGAGTGGGCGGCGGGCGCCGCCGAGGACGCCGGCGAGTGGGCCACGGGGGCCGCCGAGGACGTCGCCGACTGGGCCGAGGGCGCGGGGGAGTGGGCGGAGGGCGCCCTCGAGGATTCGGTGGACTGGCTCGAGGGCGCCGCGGACGACGTCGGGGACTTTGTCACCAGCCTGTTCTAGGCGCCAGGCCCGCACCGTGCTCGGTAGTCGGCCCTGGCGCGCCTAAAGGACCGCGCCAGGCCTCTTGCTCACCACCCTCCTCCTCCTGTGCGAGCCGCCGGGAGCGGCCATGAGCTCCCAGTGCGGGGTACGCCCCCTCTCCCTGGGCGCGCCTAAAGGGCCGCGCCGCGTCTTGGCCGAGCGTCCGGAGCCTCTAAGCAGGACGGGCCTCGGCTTCCGCCTTCCTCCCCGACTCGCGCCGGGTCCCTGCATAAGGCCTCGGGCCAGGCTGCCATGGGGGCCTGCGGAGGCAGGCTCCCGCACCCTTTTTTTGCAACCTACGCTGCAGCTGCTGCCCTCGAGCGGGAGCCTGCGGCGGGAGAGAACAAAGCTCTGGACTCCTGCGCCGCGGTGGTGCAGCGCCTTGGATGCGCTGTATTGCTTCTCGCGCTCATGGCGCCTTGGGGCTCCATTGGGTCCCCAGGGGAGCCGCGGAGGCCTCCGGAGGGGAGAGGCGCGGTGGCACCGCTCGCGCGTGGCCACCTGCCCCCTCTCCGCATGCAGTCAACCCTCATGGTAAGGATGGGCGAGCTTCCGGTCACATTGCATCCTTGCCTCCTCGGTCCATCCGTGGCCACGTGTGTTGGCCGCGCCCCGCTGGGAACAAAAAGCTTCGAGATGGCCTTCCATGGGGCCCTTGCATCCTTCTGGCGCATCCTTGATATTACGTGCCGACGGGAGAGGGCTTCCTTCGTTGTGACCTCCACGCTTATGCTGCCCTGTCCGAGATGCCCGCGCGCCTCCTCAGGGGGGGCTGGGGCGGGTTGACCTGCACGCAGCTTGCGCACACATTTTGCCTGCGGGATGGGGCATCGCGGCCTCTGCTGGGCTCTGCTCGGGAAGTGGCCAAGAGGGTGCCGGGGAGGGGTCGGCGCACAAGCTTGAGTGGATTCTGGCCGGGAGGAGTTGTGTTTTGAGGCCCGCGTGATCGAGATAGTTTGCTTCCGAGTCTCGTCTGCCCCACGGGCCTCAACAATACGATCCAACCTTGCGAAATTTATCGTTGTGCTTTCCCTGGCTCAATGGCCGTTGTGCCTCGTCACAGCGTGCTCTGACATAGGACGACGTGCCTGCAAAGCCTTGCTCACGCATGTGGAAATTGCAATGATGCCGTTCGTCCTTTGGCTCACTGTCCTTTCGCGCGACGGATATCGATGCCTCTTTAGCTTGCTGATGTTGAGCGTGTTGGGGATAGTTACGCCCTGTTGAAGCTCCCTGTCTGCCATATGGGCACTCTTGGGTGGTCTACGCCGTGGCCTCTTCTGGCCCAGATCGTATTTCAGGAGTTCTAGCGCGTCGTGAATGCCTCCTGGCGCTCACTTCGGCAGTCTTGGGGATTTCTTCAGGCCCACATGCTCCCAGAAGCCCCAAGAAGCTTTGGCAATGGGAATGTGTGTGGTTGGGCCATGCCTGGACTCAATTATTGACGCTTCGCGTATCTCCACCAGTTTTTCCCTTGCATGTGCACTCGCCGCTGCGGCTAATTATCTTCGTTCAGCGCCCCGAACGTTGCCCCGCTTCTTGACCTTCGTCCTGGAGCCGCCGACCAAAAAAAAGTATCTCCACCAGTCCATCAAGAATCGATGCCCGTGAGAGCTGTCTGGAGGAGAGACGTGGGGAAGCACATAGATGGAAACCTCGACCTTTCATGTGCTTCTTCAACCAGTATTGAGCCGGGGAAGGGCTGCGGGATCCGCGGGGGCACAGCGTCGGACTTGGAGCACAAGACGTGCGAAACAACAACATCTGAGCTGGCCTTTGATATCGCAATCTCAGGGCATATCCACGCACACTCGGAATACGTATGCCGCAGCCGCAAGGATTCTAAGTGGTGTTGATAGGGTTGTCGAGTGCAGGGCGTGCATGTCACTGGGGTATGCGACAGCTCTACTTTATTAAGATGCAGGCCTGCGCTGTCCCGAACAGCCGTGGGCGTCAAAATCCAAAGAGGGGTTCTTACGATGGGCGGGATGAGCGAGACGGAGGTGAACAAGGTACCGGGGACGGGGAGGGAGAGGAGAAGGTGGAAGGAGGAGAAGATAGAGGGGAATTACGAGGAAGAGGAAGAGAGGGAGCAGGACTAGGAGTAGCATGTGGGGAGAAAGGGGAGAAACAGGAGAGGGACGAGGCGGACGAGGTGGACGGAGGACTTCCGGGATGACCCCCCCCCGGAAGCAGGGGAGACAGAGCACGCGCCTACACGATGGTGTCACCTTCGGTGCGGGCCCCCACGAAATGACCCTGCTAGCCCCCCATCGGATTTTTGTAACACGGCCGGTGTTCCCAGCCGTCCTGTGGTGTTGGGTCGTCGTTTTGGAGAGACGGTCCCCGCGTTCCTTCCCTCCCGCTTTCCCTCCCTCCTTCCTTCCTCCTCCCTCTCCTCCCTCCTCCCATCCCTGCCTCTGCCGTGCGCATGTCCTCGGCGTTTCGTGGCCACATAGGGAGCTCCACCTAAGGTCCCAGTGGCGCTGTCCACATGCGTCTCCCCCACCTACTACGGCGTTTCGTGGCCACGTAGGGAGCTCCACCTCAGGCCCCAGCGGCGATGCCCATATGCGTCTCCCTCACACAGTACAGCGCTTCGTGGCTCCATACGGAGCTCCACCTAAGGTCCCAGTGGCGCTGTCCACATGCGTCTCCCCCACCCAGTACAGCGTTTCGTGGCCCCATAGGGAGCGGCACCGAAGGCCCCAGTGACGGTGTCCACATGCGTCTCCCCCGCCCAGCACGGCGTTTGGTGGCCCCACAGGGAGCTCCACCTAAGGCCCGAATGGCTGCAATCGCATGCGTTCCCCCCTCAATACAGGTTCCTGGCCCCATTGGGTGTTCACAGAAGGTCCCAGTGGTGGTGTCCACATGCGTGTCCCCACCCAGCACTGCCTTTCGTGCCCCATAAGGAGCTCCACCGAAGCGCGGTGTCCAGATAAGTCTCCCCACACACACACACACACACACACACACACACACACACACACACACACACACACACACACACACACACACACACACACACACACACAATACGGCGTTTCGTGGCTCCCATAGGGAGCTCCACCGAAGGCCCCAGTTGCAGCGTCCACATGCGTGTCCCCCCCAGCACGGCGTTCCGTGGCCCGCCCATAGGGCGCGCCATTGAAGACCCCAGCGACGGTGTCCACATGCGCCTCCCCCACCCAACGCGCGGCGTTTCGTGGCCCCATACGGAGCTCCACCGAAGGCCCCACTGGCGGTGTCCACATGCGTCTCCCCCACCTGGTGCAGCGCTTCGTGGCCCCATAGGGAAGTCCATCCAAGGCCCCAGTGGCGGTGTTCACATGCGTCTCCCCCACAGTACGGCGCTTCTTGGCCCCATAAGGAACTCCACCGAAGGCCCCAGTGGCGGTGTCCACATGCGTCTCCCCCGCCCAGCACGGCGCTTCGTGGCCCCATAGGGAGCTTCACAGAAGGCCCGAGTGGCTGCACTCGCATGTGTTCCCCCGCCCAGTACAGTGCTACCTGGCCCCAAAATGGAGTTCGCCGAAGGTCCCACTGGACCCATTCACATGCGTCTCCCCCGCTCAGTACAGCGTTCCGTGGCCCCGTAGGGAACTCCACTTGAGGCCTCAATGGCACCGTCCACATGCGTCTCCGTTTCGTGGGAGGTCCACTTAAGGCCCCAATCGGCGGTGTCCACATGCGCTTCCCCTACCCAGTACAGCGTTTCGTGGTCCCGAAGGCCCCAGCGGAACCGTTCACATTCATCTCCCCCACCCAGTACAGCGTTTCGCAGCCCCGAATGCCCGAATGGACCCGTTCACATGCGTCTCTCCAACACAGTACAGCGTTTCGTGGCCCACAAGGGGCTCCACCGAAGGCCCCACTGGCAAAGTTCAAATGCGTATCCCCCGCCCTTTTACAGCGTGTCGTGGCCCATAGGGAGCTTCACTGAAGGCGATACCCACAACTGCGGCATTCACAACTTCATATGGTTGTTTTTTTCGCCAGGCTAGTGTTTTGTTGCAAGGGATGGGGGGCTGGGTGCATTGCACACAGCAGGCAATATGCCGACACATCCGCCGTCCCTGTCAAAAACCTTTGCAAAGTGAACGCGTGGCTTCCGCGCATGATCCAGATGTTGTTGCAAAGTGCACGTTGCCTGGTCTTTTTTTGCAAGGTATGGTGGGGGGCGTTGGCATCTCACACAGCAGGCAACATGCCGGCACCCTGGCCGCCTCTGTCAAAACAATGATGCAAAATGATCTCGAGATGTCCGCGCGTGATCCAGATGTTGGTGCCTTATGCCTTCTGTATTGTTTTCTGTTGCAAGGGATGACTCGGGTTTGTCGCTGGAGAGGGATGGGGTGCTTGTTAATGAGGAACAGTGAGAAGCCCCGAATGGGGGAGGAAAAGGTCTTGGAAGATGGAAGAAAGCAAATGGCTATAACTCCTCTGCTTCGAGTGCTGGTGGGATTTTGGATCCCATGTCGGGGTCTACAAGGCGGGAGCAACCTCACATTGTCAATCGCCTGGACCCCAGTGAACACAATCATCGTATAAGCGTCCTTCCTATCCAGACACAGGCCTAGGACCCGTTCCTGTTGATGGTGCAGTGCGTCGGATGCCAGGCCTCCATGCTCGCACTCATTCGTTGCACGTGCTGCTGCAGTGCTAACAAAGCCTGCTCGAAGCCTACTCGCATGTGATGGTGATCGCGGCTGTGCCCGCAGCCATTCTGACTCAGGCCGTCTCTGACTCTGGTGCGGGCGCCGCACCCCCTATAGCCAGCCAGCAGCCCCCCAAGGCGCCCGCTGCAGCCAGGCCTCGCCACCGCCGAAGATGGGCTGCAGCGGGAGCAAGCAGGCCGGCGCAGCGCTGCCCGCGGCGGCCAAGGCGCCCCCTTCGCCCACGATGCTGACGGCGCCGGCGCCGGCGCCGGTGAAGCCCAGCGGCAAGGGCTCCGGGAAGGGCAGGGGCGGCGGCAAGGGCAGGGCCAAGGCGGGCAGGTTCCAGATCAAGCTCTCTGGCGACTTCAAGGATTACGAGCCAGAGGAGGACGCCGTCCTGAAGAAGGCCTACCTCGTCGGGCAGAAGAACTGCAGGTTCCAGCTGCGGGGCCAGAGCTACGAGTATAGCTTCCAGAACATGACGCAGACGAACCTGGGCACGAAGAAGGTCCGCGACATCCGGCCGCCCTGAACATGCCGCAGCCGTCAGCGCCGCTGCTCCCCGCGGGCCCGATGGTCGTGATCACGGTGCGGAAGGGCCAGGCGGGAAGGAGATCGAGATCGACGACCCCAACAACAGGGGCAGGAAGATCAAGGTGAACGTCCCGCCGGGGGCCAAGGCGGGCCAGAAGATGGCGGTGCCCGTGCCGGAGGTCGGGGAGTCCGTGGCGGCCGTGGCGGAGAAGCAGCAGAAGCACGGCGCCGCCGCACGGCTCGCGCTGGGCGTCGGCGGCGTCGCTGCGGTGGGCGCCCTGGCGGTGGGCGGCGTCGTCCTCGGGGACCACCTCACGGGCGGGCACCTCGGGGTCGCCGACGCGGCCGAGGGGTACGCCGAGGACGTCGCCGACTGGGCGCCCGGGGCCGCGGAGGACGCGGGCGAGTGGGCGGCGGGCGCCGCCGAGGACGCCGGCGAGTGGGCCACGGGGGCCGCCGAGGACGTCGCCGACTGGGCCGAGGGCGCGGGGGAGTGGGCGGAGGGCGCCCTCGAGGATTCGGTGGACTGGCTCGAGGGCGCCGCGGACGACGTCGGGGACTTTGTCACCAGCCTGTTCTAGGCGCCAGGCCCGCACCGGGCTCGGTAGTCAGTGGTCGGCCCTGGCGCGCCTAAAGGACCGCGCCAGGCCTCTTGCTCACCACCCTCCTCCTCCTGTGCGAGCCGCCGGGAGCGGCCATGAGCTCCCAGTGCGGGGTACGCACCCTCTCCCTGGGCGCGCCTAAAGGGCCGCGCCGCGTCTTGGCCGAGAGTCCGGAGCCTCTAAGCAGGACGGGCCTCGGCTTCCGCCTTCCTCCCCGACTCGCGCCGGGTCCCTGCATAAGGCCTCGGGCCAGGCTGCCAGGGGGCCTGCGGAGGCAGGCTCCCGCACCCTTTTTTGCAACCTACGCTGCAGCTGCTGCCCTCGAGCGGGAGCCTGCGGCGGGAGAGAACAAGGCTCTGGACTCCTGCGCCGCGGTGGTGCAGCGCTTTGGATGCGCTGTATTGCTTCTCGCGCTCATGGCGCCAGGGGCTCCATTGGGTCCCCCAGAACTGCACGCAGCTTGCGCACACATTTTGCCTGCGGGGTGGGGGGCTTGTATGGAATGCTGGGCTCGGTTCCTGAAGTGGCCAAGACGGTGCCAAGACGGTGCCTGGCTGGGAGGAGTGGTGTTGACATTGAGGCCCCCCGCGTGATCGACTAGTTTGCTCCCGAGTCTCGTCTATCCCCTGTGGGACCCTCCACAGAATCCCCGCTGGCGGCCCCCCCCCCAGGGCCCGCCGGGACCCCGCTGGCGATCCCCCCGGGGCCCGCCGGGACCCCAGGGGGGGCGGTAATTTGGCCTTCGACTCCCCCCACCCCAGCTTTCCCCCACCCCTCTCCCCAACCCTCCCACCCTCATCCCCGCCCCTTGTCAGGGGAGGGGAAAAGGGAAGGGAATCGACTTAAAACGACTCTTCTTTCCTTTGCTTCTCAAATTCCTTGAGATTGGCGGCGGTCGCCGATGAGGACGACGACGACGACGACGACAGCGTCTCTCACGAGCCAACGGGTCGGCGGATTTACCTTTGCGAATCAATCGTTTGGCTTGCATTTGCTCAACGGCTGTTGCGCCTCGTCACGGCGTGCTTTGACATAGTATGGCGTTCCTGCGAAATTTTGCTCACGCACACAGACAATTGTAATGACGTTGCTGGTCCTTTGGCTCGCAGTCTTACGCGTTCGCACGACGGACATCGATGCCTTTGTCGTTTGCTGGTTTTGAGCGTGTTGGGGTCATTTGCGCCCTCTTGGAGCTCCTGGTGGGCCATATGGGCACTATTAGAGGTCTTCGTCGCCGCTTCGGGCCCAGATCTCATTTCACGAGTTCTAGGGCGTTGTGGAAACCTCTTGGCGCTCACTTCGGCGGTCTTAGAGATTTCAGGCTGACGTACTCCTGGAAGCCCCAAACGGCTCTCGGCATGGAAATGTGCGTGGCTGGGCCATCCTTATATTACATTGGATTAGTGACGCTTCGCATATGTCGTCGGCGACCGTTCTTGAGCGGATTCTGGCCGGGTCACTGTGGTCTTCGGCGGCTTCCAATGCCCATCTCAGCGAACGCTGGATTGCATCGAAAACGGGGCATGAACGAAGACTCAAGGTCATCTGGCTGTGTCGTGCGGCGTGCTAGTTCCCCAATCAGTGCTTGCACTGAAGGGGTCCTAGCGGATATTGAAGGATCTGGTGAAAGTTCAGGCCGATTTCGGTAGGCGGCCAAGTTCCGGGTTCCCGGTTCTGGTTCCCGTGTTCTCGGTTCTGGTTTTTAGGTTCCAGGTTCCGGGTTCCGGGCTGATTTCGGTGGGCGGCGGGGTTCCCGGATTCCCGGTTTTTGATCGATTTTCTTATCGATTGGTCTCACCATCGATTTCGTTACCCACCTCTCTATCGATCTCCCAATCGATATCATTATCGATCTCCCAATCGATCTCACGGTAGATCGCTCGAGCGATCTCACGATCGATCTCACCTCACTATCGATCTCATCGAATCGACTTCACTATCGTCCTCAGAATCGACCTTACAATCGTCCTCACTATCGATTCCATTATCGATCTCACAATCGATTTCAATATCCGAAAGAGCGTGTTCTACCGCTGCTGGCGGAAAACCGGGGGGGGTCACTACCGGTTCGAACCCCCCCCCCCCCCCTCCGGAAAGAAAAGAAGGCGAAACGTAAACCGGTTTCGAACCCCACGTGTCTGCGATCCCCCCCCATGCTCATCATGAAAAGGGGGGGGGGTCACTACCGGTTCGAACCCCTCCCCCCCCCCTCCGGATCCGGAAAACCGGGGGGGTCACTACCGGTTCGAAACCCCCCCCTCGAAAACCGAGTGGGGGTGCGGACAGTGGTGGGGACGGTGTTGGTGGGGACAGTGGTGAGGGGATAGCGGGACAGTGGTGGGGACAGTGGGACAGTGGGACAGTGGTGGGGACGGTAGTGGTGGGGACAGTGGTGGGGACAATGGTGGGAACAGGGGGGGACAGTGGACAGTGGTGGTGACGGTGGTGGTGGGGACAGTGGTGTGGGGACAATGGGAATGAGGTGGAAACAGTGGGACAGTGGAGGGTACTCTGGATCCCTTAATAATCGACCCCCCCCTAAAAAACCGGACCCCCCCTTCCTTCGCGACATAATTTTCCGGACCCCCTCCCGCAGAGGGCGCCTTAATATTCCGGACCCCCCCCAGCAAAATTGCGAGCGCCACGACGACGACGACGACGATACGAGAACTACGACTATGACGACGACGACGACGACGACGACGACGACAACGACAACGACGACGACGACGACAACGACAACGATAGTCGTCATCGCCATCAGAAGTACCTTCATTGCCACCGCCGCATCATATCGTGATGATGGTGATAACGACGATGATGAGGATGATGACGATGATGTTGAAAATGTTGTTGATGATGATGATCATGATGATGATGCTGATGATGATGTTGGTGATGATGAACCTGATGATGACGATGACGATGACGATGACGACGGTGATGATGATGCTGATGATGATGATGATGGTTAGTACTCCGCGGGCTAGTACCCAAAAGGCGCCCTAATAAACCGGACCCCCCCTGAACGTCGGCTTCAAGAAACGCCTTAATAAACCGGACCCCCCTGCTTCCCCAAAATGCGCCTTAATAAACCGGACCCGGGGGACGATTATTAAGGGATCCGGAGTACAATGGTGGTGGGGACAGTGGTGAAGGCGGTGGCGAGGACGGCGGTGGGACAATGGGACAGAGGTACAGTGGGGACAATGGTGGGGACAGTGGGGACAGTGGTGGGAACAGTGGGACAGCTCAGTGGGACAGCGGAGGAGTCAGTGGGACAGTGGGGACAGTGGGGATAGTCGGGCAGTGGTTGGGGCCGTGGAGACAGTGGGGAGAGTGGAACCGTGGTGGGAACAGTTCTGGGGACAGCGGGGACAGTGCGACAGTGGTGGGGCCACTGGTGGGGACAGTAGGGGCGGTGGTGGAACCAGTGGGGACAGCGGTGGTGAGGACAGTGGTGCTGGGAACACCAGTGGGGGATGTGATGCGGACGGTGGTGGGGACCGGGAGTCGTTTGCTGGCGGTAGGGGGGGGGGGGAAAGGGGAAGGGGGGGTGCGAACCGGTAGTGGCCCCCTCCAGTTTTCCGCCGAACCGGGGGGGGGTGGGGGGGGATGGTTCGAACCGTAGTGACCCCCCCCCGTTTTTCGAGCGGGAGGGGGGGGGGGGAGAGGGTGGGGGAGGGTTAGGTGGAGGTGGGGGGTTTTTTGCCGGGGGAGGGGGGGGGGGGGGGAGGGGGGGGGGGCGGGGGAGGGGTTCCAGCAGGGGGGGGAGTATTTTCGGAGGGGGGGAGGAGGGGGGGGGGGGGGGGGGGGCGACTCCCCCGGGGCTCTCTGGAGAAAAAGGTTGCAAATTTTCACGGGTTAAAAGCGCGGCGGTGGATCAGCGCTGTCTCTCAATATCCAAAGAGCGCGGTTCTGTGGTCACATTGCAGGGGGGGGGTTGAAACCGGACGGCTCCCCCCCCCCCCCGTGGACGGCATGGGGGGAGCTCCACCCCCCCGCCCTTCCTCCTTCCTCTCCTACTTCTCCTCTCTCCCTCTCCTCGGGCCGGTGCCTGCGCCGGCGGCGGCTGGCGGCGGCGGCGGGGAGGACGACTTTCTTGTCTGGGCCAGCGCCGGCGCCTGCGGCCGCGAGGCGGCGGAGAGCGTCGACGAGGACGACGGCGACGACGATGACGACGACAACGCCGCTCCGCCACCGCGCCTTGGTTTTGGGTTAGAGTCCTAATGGATTCCTCTTGGGGTCTCGTCGGAGGGCTCTCGGGGGCCTCCTGAAGGGCATTTGTGCAGCCTTCCTTGGGGCCTCTCTGAGGTGGTGGTGGTGGTGGTGGTGGTGGTGGGCTGTGGTGGTGGTGGTGGTTGTGGCGGCGGTGGTGGTGGTGGTGGTGTGGTTGTTGTTGGTGGTGGTGGTGGTTGTTGTGGTGGTTGTGGTGGCAGGTTGTGGTGGTGGTGGTGGTGCGGTGGTTTCTGGTGGTGTTGGTGGATTGTGGGGGTGGTGATGGTTGAAGGCGGTGGTGGTGGTGGTGGCGGAAGTGGTGGTTGTGGTGGTGATGGATTGTTGTGGCGGTGGGTGGTGGTGGTTGTGGTGGTGGTGGTGGTGGTGGTGGCTGTGGTGGGTGGTGGGTGGTGGGTGGTGGATTAGTGGTGGCATGGTGGGTTGGTGGTGATAGTGGTGGGTTGGTGGTGGTGATGGTGGGTCGTGGTGGTAGTGGTGATGGCGTTTGTGGTGGTGGCGGCGTGGTTGTTTGTGGTGGTGGTGCTGCTGATAGCGGCGCTGGTGGTGGTGGTGGTGGGTGGGGGGTGGGTGACGGTGGCGGTGGTGGTGGTGGTGGTGAGGTTTGTGGTGTTGGTGGTGGTCGGTTGTGGTGATGGTTGTGGTTGTGGCGGTGGTGGTGATACTGGTGGAAATGATGTTGTGGTTCGTGGTGGTGGTTGTGGTGGTGCTGTTGGTGGTGGCATTTCTGGTGGTGGTGGTGGTGGTGTGGTTTGTGGTGATGGTGGTGGTTGTGGTGGTGGTTGTGGTGGTGGTTGTGGTGGTGGTGGTGGCGGTGGTGGTGGTGGTGTGGTGGTTTCTGGTGGTGGTCGTGTGTCCGTTGGCTCTGCCCGCCACCGTGTTTTGGCTTTGGGTCAGAGTTATGATGGATGATGCCTCCTGAGGTCTCGTCAGAAGGGTCTCGGGAGCGTTTGAGGAGCATGTGTGAAGCCTCGTGGACCTTCCTCATTGCGTGTTCCCTCTGCGGCCTCTGGGTTCTCTCTGGTAATCGTCTCTGCGTCTCCGCCGTCGGCGCTGCTGGCCGCCGCCAGCGCCGGCTCCGGCGCCGGCGGGGAGGGGGGTTGGACCCCCCCCCGGACCCCCCCCCCTTTCCCCCTAGGCCCTCTCTGGTCATCGTCGCTGCGTCCCCGCCGTCGGCGCTGCTGGCGGCCGCCAGCGCGGGCGCCGGCGCCGGCGCGGAAGGGGGGGGTTTTGGACCCCCCCCCGCCCCTTGGGAGGGTGTGTGTGTGTGTGTGTTTCGGGAGGGGTGGTGTTTAGGGGGGAGGGGAGTCCCCCTGGTTCTGATCGACGGCGCCAGGTGTTCGGGAGGGGCCCACCCCCCAGTTCGAAACGCGCCGTCGCCGAATGTTCCCAAGGCGAGCGCCCGTGAAACGCGCCCTCTCCAATATCCATATCACTGATTCTCAAACCATCCACGGATTGGGGTTTTTCTCGGGTGTAATATTATTGTAGTGGCCTCCGGCCAGTGCCGCCGATCCGGGGCGCTCCGCAAGATGATGATCAGGATGATGATGAAGATGATGATGGCGAAGACGATGACGACGACGATGGTTATGAAGAGGGTGACGATGACGGCGACGATGGTGATGACGATGCTCATGATGGTGATCGACGACGACGAGGACGACGATGACGCGATCGACGACGACGAGGACGACGACGACGCGACGACAACGACGCTGCAAGGGTGAGGTCCGCTCTGCAGGGGTGGGGGCAGGGGGGAGGTCCGCTCTGCAGGGGGGGGGGCCCTGCAGGGGGGAGTGGTGCAGGGGAGGGAGGGGGTCCGCTCTGCAGTGGGGCGGGGGGGCTGAAGGGCGGGGGTCCGCTCTGCAGGGGGGGGGAAGCGACGACGACGCGGGACGACGATGACGCGGGCGACGACGACGCGAGGACGACGACGACGACGACGACGACTAACGACGACGACGACGACGACGACGACGACGACGACGACGACGGACGACGACGACGAACGCGACGACAACGACGCGCCGCGGGACGACCGAACGCGGGGGGGTCTGGGGAGCTGGGTTGGCAGGGAAGGGGTCTGCTCTGCAGGGGGGGTCCGCTCGGCAGAGGGAGGGACTGCAAGGGAGAGGGGTGGTCCGCTCTGAAGGGGGGGGGGGCTGCAGGAGGGGAAGTCTGCTCTGCAGTGGGGGGGGGTGCAGGGGAGGGGGGGGGGTCCGCGCTGCAGGGGGGGGGGGGGGCTGCGCGGGGCGGGGTCCCCGCTCTGCAAAGCGGGGGGAGGGTGCTGGCTGCAGGGAGGGGGGGGGGGGGGGGGGGGCGGTCTCGCCTTGCAGGGTTGGGGGGGTCCGCTCTGGGATGAGAGGATGGGCTGCAGGAGGGGGGGTCTGCTCTGGCAGAGGGGGAGGGGTGCAGGGGAGGAGGGGGGGTCTGCTCTGCAGGGGGGGGGTCTGCAGGGAGGGAGGCAAGAGGTCCGCTCTTGCAGGGGGGGGGGGTGTCTTCTGCAGGGGTGGTGGTGCAGGGGGGTGGGGGGTCGCTCTGCAGTGGAGGGGGGGGTGCTCTGCAGGGGGGAGTGGTGCAGGGGGGGGGTCCGCTCTGCAGTGGGGGGTGCTGCAGGGGCGGGGTCCGCTCTGCAGGGTACGCGAGCGACGACGACGACGACGAGGACGACGATGACGCGAGCGACAACGGTCCGCTGTGCAGGGGGGGGGTCCGCTCTGGGAGGAGGGGAGGCTGCATGAGGGCGGGTCTGCTCTGCAGAGGGGGGGGGGGAGCAGGGGAGGAGGGGGGGGATCCGCTCTGCAGGGGGGGGGGGGGGGGGGGGGGGCTTGCCAGGGGAGGAGGTCCGCTCTGCAGGGGGGGGTGCTCTGCAGGGAGGGGGGGGTGCATGGTTTTTTTTTTTCTCGGGTGTAATATTATTTTGGCGGGACGTGCTCCAGGCAATGGAATTGGTTCGGGCGAGAGACCAGTTTGGGAGACCGACTCCAGTTTTTGCTCGCGCGCGAGCTGTTCAGTCGTGAGCGGTCTCCGCTGTGGGGAGTCCCCGAAGGCTGTCGCGAAAAGAGCACCAATGAACCCCCGTCTAATTGTAAAGAGGGGGTCTGCTCGCACGACCCCCCCCCGCCTTTCACAGGGGGTCTGTTTTCGGACCCCCCCCTCTCCCAATTGGAAGGGATGGGGGTTCGCCGCCCCCCTGCAACCCTTTGCTTCCGAGAGGGGGCCACCTGGGAAACCTTGCTCATATTTTCAGGCTGATGACGTCGCTCATACTTTGGCTCGCTATCATTAGGTACTGATGCACGTGAACTCCCCCAGGGAAACGTGATCAAGCAAGTCCCCGATGGGTCAAGGGATGTTGTGGGCCCCTCGCAACCGCCATGCCCGTGAATGGATGCCTCTATCCCCATGCGTCTGCCATGCGCTTGGCACCGTCGTTGCCAGCACCACCACCGCCAGCTTCTTGTCTCAGTGGGGCGCTAGACCTGCAGCACCAGCAGAAGGCAGGCGCACGCGCCGTGATGTTCGAGGGCTCCGTGCGCCAGGTCTGCCCCGCTGATGCCCTGAGCGCCCGCTGCCAGCAGCGGCCCGCCGGCACCCTTGCCGTGGGCGACGCCGCCGAGCACCACAGCCAGTCCGAGGCCGAGACGCTGCCCGGGATCCCCGAGGAGCAGACATGCGTGGGACCCTCCAGCATCTTCGGGGCTGCCATGCCCCAGGCTTCGGTTCGCCACGGCGAGGCAGAGTCCGAGAGCGCGCCGCGACGGACTCCCTCTGGCTTGGAAGACTCCACCTCTGGGGCCGCCGACGACACCGGGGACTCGTGGCACGCTGGACGTGGGAGGCGGCTCTGGCAGACTGAGGCTCCACAGCCCGCTCTTGAGAATTCGCAGGGTGCTCGGCACGATCGCACCGCGGGGGTATGGCAAGATGCCCACTATGCATCGCTTGCGAGCCAGCTTGACAGCACGCTCGTGAACCCGTCGGCTAATTCGGAGAATTCGCACACGGCGTCGGCGCCCAACTCCTTGAGCGACGGACCGGAGGCTGGGGCCACCGTGCCGGGAGCACAGGGAGGCGGGCTTGTTTCGGATGCCGCCAGCCCTCTGGAGACGCGCACTGCTGCGACCCCTCAGCAGGGCCGGGGCCGTGGCCGCGGCCGCGCGGGCCGTGGGCGAGGGGTGAGGATTGGGGGGCCCTCTTGGCGAGCACCAGTCCAAGTCACCCCCCCCCTCCCCTCCATGTCCCTCCCTGGCCGCAGTGCGTGGGAGGGAGGGGGGAAGGCGGAGGCGAGGACTGGACCGGTCGGCGTGACGCGGGGCGCCTTACCGAGGATCTTTCGCAGGCTCCGGCCGCACATGCACTTGCGGAAGCCGCGGACGGTGGCCGTGCCGCGGAGCCTGTGGCCTTGCGGCGGGCCCCTGCCTCGTCTGCAGTGCGTCCCCGTGGAGGACTCGATGGAGGGCGTCTCCTACATGCTGTGCGCCTTCTGCCAGAGCGACAAGCTCTACCGCCAGGTGGAGGGCCTCGTGCAGCACGCCAGGGGCGGCGACTGCCCCCGGGGCTACGAGGAGTGGTCGAGGCTGGAGGCTCTGGCCGGCGCCACCAGAGCGCCACAGGTTTTTGGTTGTGCGCAACAGCGGCCCGTCGCCGGAACCTGTCTTGGTGCGTGCCCACAGGGCTCCTCCTCCCCGTTCTCCTCCTCCTCCTCCTCCTCCTCCTCCTCCTCCTCCTCCTCCTCCTCCCCCTCCTCCTCCTCCTCCCTCCTCCTCCTCCTCTTACTCCTCCCTCCTCCTCCTCTCCTCCTCCTCCTCGTCCTCCTCCTCCTCCTCCTCCCTCCTCCTCCTCCTCCTCTCCTCCTCCTCCTCCCCTCCCCTCCTCCCATCCTTCCCCCCCTCCCCCTCCTCCTCCCCCTCCTCCTCCTCCGCCTCCGCCTCCTCCTCCTCCTCCTCCTCCTCCTCCTCCTCCTCCTCCTCCTCCCCTCGCCCCTCTCCTCATCTCCCCTCCTCCTCCCCCTCCTCCCCTCCTCCTCCTCCTCCTCCTCCTACTCCTCCTCCTCCTCCTCCTCCTCCTCCTCCTCCTCCTCCCGCTCCCCTTCCTCCTCTCTCCTCCCCTCCTCCTCCCTCCTCCTCCTCCTCCTCATCTCTCCTCCTCCTCCTCCTCCGCCTCCTCTCCTCCTCCTCCTCCTCCTCCCCTCCTCCTCCTCCTTCTCCTCCTCCTCCTCCTCCTCCTCCGCCTTCCTCCTCCTCCTCCTCCTCCTCCTGCTCGCTCTCCTCCTCCTCTCCTCCTCCTCTCCTCCTCCTCCTCCTCCTCCTCCTCCTCCTCCTCCCCCTTCCCCCTCCCCCTCCTCCTCCTCCTCCTCCTCCTCCTCCTCCTCTCCTTCTTTTTTCTCCCCTCCCCCTCCTCCTTCTCCTCCTCCTCCTCCTCCTCCTCCTCCTCCTCCTCTCCCGCCTCATCCTCCTCCTCCTCCTCCTCCTCCTCCTCCTCCTCCTCCTCCTCCTCCTCCGTTTGGACTGCGCGCTCGAACTTCGCCACGCCGCGGCCCCCTGGGAGCTGCGCCGCAGAGGGCCCTCCCGCCCAGAGGGCCACCCCCGCGTGCAGCCCACAGGTGCCGACCCTGCTGGAGGCCGCCGTCGGCACGGAGCGCCCTGCTGGCCAGGTCGGGCGGGTGGCAATGGGGGGTGACCTGCAGGCGCCGGGCCCCGTGAGCCCCGAGCGCTGCGGCTGCCCGGCCAGGGCTCGCGCATGAGGCTCTCCAGCTCCCGCGGTCTCTCTCCCCTGCGGCGACACGCCTTCGGCCCTGCTGGCGTGAAGTCGGGCCTGTCCCTCTAACAGGAGGAAGCGTCAAACAAGGGTACCCTTGTGTCCTGTGCCTCGCGACGCGTGCCTTCTTGCTGTCCTGTGGCGATGTGGCCTTCGGAAGGGTCTTGTATCCTCTCGCGTGTCCTCGCCAATCAAGTCCGACTGCACATGGGGGGTGGAGAAAAGGGCCCCTCAGGGACCCTCTGGGGCATCTTTTGGAGCCAGCTGGTGCCCAAGAGGGGTCCTATAAACGGGCACCCTTCAGGGCCTCTTTTTCCACCCCCCCCACTGTTAGGTTTACCAGTTTGAAACACATCCCTATGCCTGTGTCTGGCATCACCTCACCTCGATGCCGACATCTTAAGGATTCCCGCAGTTTCTGAAGGCACATCCCTAAGATTGTCATCGTGTTTTGCCCGCCCATCTTATAGGAATCAGGATGAATTTTCGCGGCTGGTTCTAGGTCACCCCCCCCCGCGCCACCCGCCCGACCAGGGAGCCCCCCTCGCGGCCGGGAGCCGCTGGGGGCCCGCGCCCTGCGGCCCCGCCGCTCCGCCGGACCCCGCGGCTCCGCCGGGGCCCCGCGCCGCGGCGCCGGCGCGGTGCGCCCCGCCCCCGCGGGGCCCCGCGGAGCCTGGCGGAGCCCGCCGCCCGACGCGGCGTGGGCGTGGCCGCCGCCCGCGGCCGGGCCGCCCCGCGGCCGGGCCGCCCGCGGCCGGGCCGCCCGCGGCCGGGCCGCCCGCGGCCGGGCCACCGGCGCGCGCGCCGCCCGGCCCGCGCGGCGGGCCGTGCCACCGCGGGAGCTCCCCAGGCCGCGGCGGGGCTGCGGACGAGGTCGGGGGGTGCTGACCGGGTCGGGCCTGGAGCTTGTTTTTTTTTGGACTCAGGCAAGTTTATTTGCATGGCGTTGGCCCCCCCCCCCTCGCCCCTCTTCAATCGAACACGAGCGTGCAAGTGCCTTTCGACTTGCGTGATTTCCGCACGTGAAATTGTTTTCGGCTTGCTTCAGACTCAGCCCCCCCCCCCCGTCCATGCAAGTAAACTTGCCAGAGTCTAAAAAAACAGGCTCCTGGCCCTCTGCAGGAGGAGTATTCCGCCAGAGTCCGAGGACGCTTTTGGGGGGTGTTCTTGGGCATGTTCTTTTTTTGTTGTGCACGTGTTTGGCTATTTGCATGCTTCCTCCAAAATCCGCCTGTAGGAGGACATGCCCGTCCTGAGGTTATGATGTTCCCGCCTACTTCAGTTTAGCCTAGATCACCAGGAAGAGTTTGGTGCACCAAGGAAGTACCGAAGCCGGAGGGTTTTCACGTGTCGGGCCCTGGGAGGCGAAATACTCGTTCGACACCGTCTCGATGCTTTTCTGGGTGCTCGAAATTATTTCTGGGATGTGGTCCTCAAGCACGATGGGGGTAGGGGGAGGGGGGAAGGTTTCTTAGAAGCACCCCTGTGCCTTAGAAGGCGCGGCCCTTGTCTGTAGATGTATAAGGCCTGCGCCTTCTAAGAAGCAGCCTCCTTTCGCCTTCCCCCCTCCCCCTGCCACCCTCTGCACGCCGCCAAAGGAGAAGCGGTACCAGCACCATCAGGGGGCCCACCTCCAGCGAGGACGCCCACGCTGCCTCCCCGGGCTGGGGGCCGGGGACGTCTCGAGCGAGAGGGGGGGGAGGGAGCCACACCACCGGGGAGCCCCCTCCCCAGAGATCCGAGGTCATGTTTTTTTCAAGACGGGGTCCCCGGAAGTCTCGACCCATTCCCCAGGACCGGTTTTTCATCCCGAGTCGTGTTTGGACGGTCCCAGGGCCGGGCGAGGGCCCCCAGAGGCCAAAAGTCCCAAAAATCCTCCGTCCTGATTTTTTCAGTATACGCTGGATGTCTGGGTCCCTGTGCCTTCGGGGGTTGACAGACCTACCCTGACACGTCGATCAGTGAATTGTCCTTTTTCGGTTCTCGAGAGGGCGCCGCGGCCGTTATGTTCCAGGCTTGCGCCCGCCAGGTTTGGGCCCGAGGTCGTGTTCACTAAACCACGTTTTGCTAAAGGGAGGTCTGTCCATCCCCGATGCCTCGCTCGCGCCTACTCGCCTTGGTGCGCGGCGGGCGTCTCCCCGTGCCCTGCGCCCCTACAGGAGGGGCGCTGGCGCCGGGCGGCCGAGGGCCTGCGGGAGGCCCTGCGGCAGCCCGGCGGCGGCGGCGGGCACGACGGCGCGCCCGCGCGCCCCGCGATAGCCTCGGGAGGGGGGGGGCGGCCTGTCGTGGGTCCCCAGACCCCCTCGAGTTATGCAAAATTCACGCCGTGAGGTTTTTCGTTATTTTGGGCCTCTGGGGGCCCTTACCGGCCCTCGGGGCCGTCAAAAAACGACTCGGGACGAAAAACCGGTCCCGGGGAATGGGTCCAGACTGCTGGGGGTCGACGTCATGAAAACATCATGACGTCGGGTGTCTGGGTCTTGGCATCGCTCGGGCGGGTGCGCGTTTTGCTCGGCGAGGACCATCGAAGCACATCCTGGATCACCGCCTGAGGAGGAAGAGGTATACCCATACCATTACCCTCGCCTCGTTTTCCCCTTTTTGGGCCTCCTGGGACGCCCTCGTCGCCGCCGCTGGATTCGCTTCGATTTCCTGGTCACAATGCACCCCAGGAGAGGGCCGGGGAGTAGCGGTATCGGTACGTCTTGGTTTCACCACATTTGGCGAACAACAAGCACGCGCGAAACCGACAGAAATGCACAGGGAATGGACGTCCGAGCGACGGGGGGACCGACATGGGTACGGAAGCATTGGGCACACGGTCCGGCAGCTGTGAAATCTTGCTAATGTTAAGTCGGGCGTGTCCCTCTACAGGGGGAATATTCAAAAATAGTCCAAAAATAGTCAGGGGACTATTTTTTGAGTATTTGTGATCATCTTGGCATATGTTTGGCGTATTTTCTATTTTTCGTCAAAAATTCGCCTGTCGGGGGACACGCCCAACTTAATGCTAATGCTGTACAGGATTGGTCGGCGTCGCCGCGGTCGTTGGTCTCTTCGAGACACGAGCCAGCCTGCCCAGCAGCGCCCGCCGTCGCTCTTGGACTGCACTTGCTGCTGGGCGTCGTAGCCAGTTTGTGTCGTCTCGGGCGTCCAAATGGAGCTCCTGGGCCTCCTTCAGGGGCAGCGTGAGGGATGGGAGCTCCTGGAGAAGCTCCCATCCCTGACGCTGCCTCCTTCTCCTCCTGACGCTGCTCCTGGAGGAGCTCCTCCTCCTCCTCCTCCTCCTCCTCCCCCTCCTCCTCCAGCCGTTTTGGCTCGAGCTAATTGTGTGAAAGCTCGAGCTTGTGCCCACGTACTTCGAAGCGGCTCGGGGGCACGAGCCAACCTTGTAATTTGCAAGCGGCAGTCGCCGCAGATCTTCCACTACACAGACGACGATATTCACATTCCTGCTCGTGCTCGGGGCTCATCCGTGGGCGCCATGGCGGGTCGGGGTGCACAGCGCCGTCGGGAGCGGGCTAACAAGTGGTTTTCTGTCGCTCCTGCGTCAACCCGAAGAACGGCCAGCCTTGGTTCAACCACGCCGACGCATCAGCATGCTCCATGTGTGGAATGGCCAAGGGCCAGTGCTACTTGCGGCACGTCATGCGTGACAGCCCCAGCCAGAACCAGAAGAAGCCGCCACCTGCGGATGCTTCTGGTGCGAAGGAGAAGGAGTTGGCGGCCCCACGGAAGCAGGTGCAGCAGCTCCATCTGGCGGCCAAGGTAGACCAGTCTCGGGCCCCTCCTGATCGTGCTGGCGTTGCTGATGGTGCTGCTGGTGATGACCTTGCTGCCTCCTCCACGCCTGATGCGAAGCAGAAGGAGGTGGAGGCCGTCGAGGGCATCTGTGCCTCGATGCAGACTGCTGCCAAGGCTTCGGGGCAGAAGCCGGAGCAAATCGAGGGCTACGCCAAGTACGAGCAGCGGTCTAAGGAGTTGCGCGCTGAGATACATACCGCCAAGCCTCTCGCCACTCAGGTGCATGGCATGGCCAATCGTATCCAGCGCATGGACGGCCAGATCTCCAAGCTGCAAGCTACCATCGTGGAGACCGAGGCTGAGACTACCAAGCAGCAGAGCCTTCTCGAGGAGCAGCGTCAGCAGCTGCGCGAGAAGACTGCTGCTCGCGAGGCGCTTCATCTCGAGTACGTGGAGATGCTCAAGAGCACGGTGCCTCCGCCCGCTGCTGGCAGCCCAAGCCAAAGCCTCGAGGTCGTGGTCATGGCCTTCAATGCCAACCTGGAGCAGCTGCAGACTGTCATTGCCCAGCTGGGCGCTGGCGAGCAGCTGGCTGCCTCTTGTGTTCAGCATGTCAGGCCATGGCTCGCCCAGGTGCAACAGGCTGTGCTGGCCGAGCCTGCCCCGCCTCCGGCAGCTGCTGCACCTGATGCTGCGGTGCTTCCTGGGTCTGCTGGCGCTCGGCTGGCGGCTGCTGCTGGCCAAGCCGTGCCTGATGTCGACATGGACGACATCGACCTGGCTGATGTCAAGGATTTCGTGCAGTCCACGGGGCAGGAGTCGGATGGCACTGAGGAAGAGGTCCGCAATACTGCTCAACGTCTCCTTGGACCTTTCCAGTCCTTGGCCAAGCGCCAGAGGAAGGCTGGTGCTGCTGCCTCGTAAGGTCTCTGGCTTCGACTGCCTTCTTTTGTTGATGATTGTTGTTGCAGCCATGATGGCCAATCTTGGTGGCACTGCTGCGTCGGCTGGGTCGTCATCTTCGGCCGGCCCGACGCCATCTGTCCGCGAAGCAAGCCCGGGTATATCGACGGGCGCTTGGCGTGCCCCTCTGGAGCAATGTTCCCGGAGGGGCCTCAGGAAACATGATATTGTCCAGCTCAAGGGGGACCTCGGTCAACGTGTCGCCCCACGGCTGTTTGTGGGAGTTCCCGCCAACGACCGACGCTAAGGTGGTCTTGGTCCAGGAACATCACTTTCTTGAGCATCGGCTGCCCGGCGCGCAATCGCAGGCTCGTGATCTCGGCTGGCATGGCCACTGGTTGGCGGCGTTGCCCAGCGACAAGTCCGACGCCAGCACGGTTGCTGGCGCGGCGGTTCTCGCGCGGACCAGTATCATGCTGGCGGCGCCCGACCTAGACGACGCTGCCGCGGTGAAAGGCAGATGCTTGCTCACCCATGTGCGTTGGGGCGTCCCTGGTGGATTTGTTGCGGGCAGCCCTTATCTGGGCGCCTGCGACAAGATGGGGCCCGTCAACACTGCCTACCTGTGCTCCTTGGTTTAGGCCCTCTGCTCTTTGAACAGCGCTGGCCATGATTGGCTGATCGGCGGTGATTGGAACGACGAAGCTGCCGTTTGATTGCGCGGCCCTGGCTTAGTGCTACTGCAGCTGCACCGCTCGTCCCGGCGCTGCCAGCTGCAGGCGGCGCGCGCCAGGCGCGACGCTTGACCTATGTCGCGGCGTCCTCCAACTTGTCGGCACGCATGGTGGACCAGGCAACCGTCGACGAGGGCTCCACGCTGTGCCCGCACCGCCCTGTCTCGGCTTACTTGTCTGCCCAGGACGCACTGGCATGGGGGCCGGCCCCTGACCTGCCTCGCGAGCTTCCTGCCCAGGCCCCGGCTGGATGCGCGCGGTATCCCGTGGACTGGCCCACCGCGCAAATCGAGGAGGCCCAGGGTGCAGATGGGCTGACGGCAGCGTGGGACCAGCTCGTCCGGGGTGTTGAGATCGAGCTCGCCAATCGCTTTGACTCGATCGGCCCTTCTGCATTGGCACATCAGGGGCGCTGCGGCGTTCCCAAGTTTGTCTGGGGGCAGCTGAAGTGGAAGCCGCCTCTCACGCGGGTGCATTCTCGACTGGAGATATTTCCTTGGAAGACTGCATTACGTTGGATGTTTCATTCGAGGCGCGAGCGAGATCGACTTCGCACCCTGGAGACCCGCGCGCAGATGACCACTGTTATGTGCGAGGTTGAGGGACCCCAGTGCCCCACTATCTTGCAGGGTCCGCATGAGGTGGCCGCCTTCCTCACGAATGCCAATCGCAGTGCAGAGGTCTCGGTTCACCTGCCGATGCAGCTGAGGACTTTTTTTGGCTACGGGCCTGCAGGCTTCGACGGATCCTGGCTTCGAGGACCTGTTCCAGGCCGCTGGGGCCGGGCGGCCAACTTTCGGCGCGAGGGCCGGGGCGTCCTGGGCGAAGGCTGCCTTCGAGGGTGGTGCGTCGATTGCTTGCCGCGCGTCCAAAGTCCAGCCGATGGATCAGGCCATCGCCTTCCTTGAGGGCGCGTGTCAATACACTTCGGTTCAGCCCTGCGCACATGTGAACCAGGACATGGTGGGCTGGGCCAGCATCTGGCCCACCCACGGGCGCCTTCCTGCGTCTCTGCCGGTCGAGGCGGAGTCCTGGCCGACGTTGCCAGCTGTTGGCGTCGCGACCGCACGCAAGGTAATATTGTCGTTCCCCCGGAGGGCGTCCACGGGCCCGTCGGGGCTCAAACCGAGACTTCTATGGCATCTGTCAGACGAGGCCCTTCAGCATTTGGTAACCCATGTTGCGATTCGCGAGCAGCTGCTCACCTGGCCCGCGGAGCGGCTCGTGGTCCACGATGCGCCGCATCCCGAAGGCAGAGGAGGGCCATCGGCTGATAGCTGTTGTCAACCGTTTCTCGCGGGTATGGGGCCGTCTGAGGCGCGGGGCGTCGCGCCAGTGGGAGATCGACCACCAGTGCGAGCACGCGTGGGGCAACCGGCGCGGGCGCGCCTCCATGGACAGCGTCTTCTCCCACAACTTGGCCTCGGAGATGGCCGCGCTACGCGGGCAGTTCTCGGCGTCGGTCCTGCTTGATCTGACGGAGGCTTTCGATTTGGCGCGGCCTTCCCAGCTCTTGAAGGAGGGGGTCGAGTTGGGAGTTGGGCTATCCCCCAGGATGATGTGGATGCCGTTGAAGATGTGCGCTCCGCCCCGACGCCTTAGGCCACGGCAGTGTCAGCGCTGCATTCGAATCCTTTCAAGGTATCCTGGCGGGCTGCACCCGCGCAGTCTGCATGCTGGAGGTGCTGTCGCTGCGGGTTACGTGGCGCGTCTGTCATGTGCACCAGGGGCAGGTCCCCCGCGCGCTCGTGGATGACTTATCCGTCCAATACACTGGCGACGACCCGCGTGGAGCTCATGCACAGGGCCTGGCAGTTCGAGGATTTGTTTCCGACTCCCGCATCCTCGGTTCCAAGATGAGCTAAAAGAAGTCGGGCTGCGTGCCCGCCATTGTGACCGCGCGCAAGGTCCTACAGAAGGGTCGCGCGAACGCCGTCCCTCTTCGGCGCTAGATGCGCAACCTCGGCCATGAGGCGCCCGGTGATCGGCCCTTGCGCCTCCGAGAGAAGGCCCGTCTGAAGTCCCTCCAGCGGCGGCAGCATCGGCTGGCTATGTTTCGGCAGGTGGCTGGGCGTCGGGCTCCGGCGCGCTGGAGGGCTGGTGCTCAGCCCGCCGCTGTGCATGGAGCTGGGGTCATGGGCCTCTCTGGCGATGCCTTGCAGCGCTGTCAGAGCGCAGCTGCCATGTTGGTCGGTGCCCCGCCGCGGGCGCACAAAACTGCCTACCTGCACTGCCAGTGGCAGGTGCGGTACGACCCCCTCCTCGATGCCACCACCCTCGTCCTCTGCCGCTACCATGTGTTCATCTGGGACGGCAGGGTGGTCATAGTGAGCTGATGCACGCGTGGCAGGCGATGAGTGCCAAGGTCGAGTCTTCTGGCATCACGTGGGCTACAGCGCGAGGTCCGATTACAGCTGCTGATTTAACGCTTGCCCGGGTCAACTGGCGCTTCCCTGGCCCTCATCATTGGCACAGTGACGCTGGCGTGGTCTATGATATGCCTGTCACCCCGCCTGCGGATATGAAGACCTTCCTAGAAGATAGCGCGAAGCGGTGGCAGGTGCAGAAGCTGAGGGCGCACTCGCCAATTCAAGAGCCTGTGCATGATGTTTGGGAGCGTGCTCTACGGCGTGGAACTCGGGATCTTCAGCCGGCACCTATGGGTGCTCTTCGCGCGCTTTGGGCTGATCGCCTGCCGACCCCCGCGCGTCTGCGCGCCTGGGGAGAAGAAGTAGCTTCACTTTGCAACGCTCGCGGGCCTTCCGACGGCCCCCCTGGGGCACGCGCGGCACGACTGCGAGCGCCTCCTGAGCCCTGATGAGCGCGAGGCCGAGCTAGGCCATGTTGTCTTGTGCGAGCGCCGCGCCTCACATAGGGAAGCGCTTTGTGCTAGTCGCCCTCTTGCTGAGCCGGTTTGGGCGTCTTCGCATGTAAGCTATGGCTTCCCCAAGTTCTCTATCCAGGTTCCGTCGGCGCCTGGGCAAGCTGAGATTTGGGAGTGGGGTGATGTTCGCGGTGTTTGGGGGCCTGTGATTTTTGGATATGGCAGTGCTCGGAGCCCGTCGGTGACTGAGGTTCGGCGTGCAGGCTGGGCGATCGTCCAGCTTGATATGCATCTTCGCCCAGTGCGCGCCCTCTTCGGCACCTTGGCAGGCCCTGTCCAAACAGTCGGAAGAGCTGAGAGGACCGCCCTGTTCAAACGAATCCGAATCTGCTCGGATCTGCCGTCCTTCGCACAGGAGGGCTTGTCTTGGGACTCCGAGCTGGCCCGAGGCATGAATAATGATGCTGGGATTTGGAGGTCCATTTTCGCCCAAGTGGTCCAGTCTCGCTCCTCCTCCGAGCCTCCCGTGTTTGAGTGGGCGCCCGCTCGCCTCACTGCGGAGGCCCTTGAGCGAGGATGCGATGTAGTAGCGTGGGTAGGGAATGCTTGGGCGGAATATTTCGCCAAGCTTGCATCCAGCCGCGCCATGATTGCCAATGCCACCAAGGGGGCCCTTCAGGGCGAGGTCGCGTACCATAAGGCCACGCTCGATTATATATCGTGGGCAGCCGCCCGCATGATCCGGAATGGGACGTGGACGGATACTCTTCCTCCGCCCGCTGTTCCGAGGATGTTTCCCTCCTCCCGTCTTTGGCTACATGGTCGTAGTTTCTATGTCAGTGATAGCACCGACGAGGTGCGATGCATTGCCTGCTTTGTGGGTGCGCGGGCGCGTTCCACGCTGCAGCATTTGCGCACTGGCCCATCCAGTTTCTGCAAGCCCACCGCCCTCTCGGCATTGAAAGGCCAGGAGTGGCTTCGAGCGGGCGGCGAATCTCTTCGTCCCTTGCGGGCTGCTGTCGTGGTGGAGGCTGAGCGGACGCTTGAGTCTGCCGGCTTGCTCGCCCTTCCTCCGCCCGAAAACCCTCCGGGCGACAGTGTGGCAGCATTTCGTGAATTTGAGGACGGTGACCATGTCATGCAGAGATTTAGCCGTGTCCGTTTTTGTTCTAGGTGCTCAGGATTCCTTATCTTGCCCCTCGGGGTCCCGCGTGCCCTCCAGGAACTGTGTCGTGGCCCTTCCGCGGTCCCGTCCACCATGGATAAGCAAATCAGGAAATTGAGTAAAGCCGAGCGTGGCCTCCACCCCACGACGGGTGAAGACGGCGAACTTGTTCTTGGCGGTGGCGCTGGCCCTATCCTGAGGGTATGTGCCGCCCGCCCTCTGTTCACTCCTTTCTTGGCGCCGAAATTCGTCACATGTTCGTTGCGTCTTGAATTCGGGTGCGATTTATTTTCTCCGGGCTGTACGCCAGTCCGCCTTTGCTGGCGTGTAATCGTAGGGGGCTGGGACAAAGTTGCCCGTTTTCCCCGATCGCTTCATGCCCGTGCTGTCTCATCTGTAGCCTGCTGCTGTTCGGTCACACGGACGGCATGTAGTCGGCGCCCACCTCCTCCTCCTCCTTCTCCTCCTCCTCCTCCTCCTCCTCCCCCTCCCCCCCCGTCAAGTAGTCCAACTGGAGCTCCTGGGCCTCCTTCAGGGGCAGCGTCGGGGGGGGGGGGCGGGGAGGGGGCGCGGGGGCGCAGGGGCGCACCAGCCCCCCCGCAAGGTGGCCCGCTCCTCGCCGGGGCGGGCCTGGCAGCTCACACCCCGCCCAGCCGCGGGGGGGTGCCGATCCTGTCGGGGGCCCACCTCGGGCTGGCGGTCGCGGGGTGAACTCAAGCAGTGGCGAAGCGACCTGGCTCGCCTGTAGCCCTACCAAGCAATGTTCTAAGAACCTTTTGTGGTTTCCACGAAATGTTCTTAGCACATTTCTGGCGGAGTCTGCCTTGTTTTATCGCATCGGGTCTACGTTCTAGCAATAGCGTTATTGTTATTAGAACATTTTTCGGTTCTAAGAACATTTTGTGGTATGACTATAGGAATGCCGGGACGGTCGGTCCCTGCTCAAGTGAAGAGTTTTTCAGGGAGAAAGGTTTTTCCGTACTTTCGGCCATTGGGGGCCATCCTCGCTGGGCCCCAGGACCGTCAAAAAAGGACTCGGGATGCAAAGCGGGCCCGGGAAAAGGGTCTGGATTTCCAGGGACGCCGCCCTGAAAAAACAGAACGTCGCATGTTTGCGGGGGTGGCCTAAACGGGGGGTGAAGAGGGCCCCTCTGGGGCCATTTTCTCACCCCCATCTAGGCCACCCCCCACTATCACCCGCCCGACTATCGCCGATCTATCGGCGACGTATCGCCGAGGCCAGGTCGATACATCTCCCCGCGAGCAGGCCCCCCCTGTCTCTGCACCGCGACGTGGAGTCACGGCGGGCGTCTCTTCGGAGCCGGCCGCTGGGGATTTGGGGCCCGTCGGACGGGGCGGGGATAGGTCGGGCCTGTCCCTCTACAGAGGGAATATTCTGGGCCAAACAATAGTGTGGGGACGATCTTTCAACCATTTTCGGTAATCTTTATGATATGTTTAAGGTATTTTTTATTATTCGTCCAAAATCGGCCTGTAGGGGAACAGGCCCGACTTAAGGCTGGGATGAGGATACATCCGTTCCAGAGCTTTCCGGAACGCTCTCAGAGCGTTCCAGAACGCTCAGACGAGATCGCGGCGCCTGGACATCCTCCAGAGCCGCCGGACCCTCGAGATTCTCGACTGAGCCTCCCTCGATGCAATCCTCGTCCTGGCGTCGTCTTCGGAACTCCGTGAGGGGCGGATTTGGGGGCCCCAGTGCCGTGCCAGACGCGGCTCGCAGCGAAGCGCAGGTCCGGGTGGATGGGGGGGCGAGCGCTCTGGGGCCCGCGCCTTGCGGCACTCAGGCCGCGTTGCCAGAGGTGTATGGGCACGGGGAGGGGAAGAAAACGGGAAGCTAGCGGCGCAGGTGCGCCGCGCGCCTGCTCTCCGCGCGCCTCTCCAGCAGTATAGCGAGGGGTGGTGTCGCGGGGTGACGGGGTCGAAGTCCGCGGAGGAAAAGGCATGCCTCTAGCCTTCCCCGTTTTCCCCTTCTCGGGCGCCCTTGGAGGCCCTCGTCGCCACCGCTAGATTCGCCTTCAGAACGCACCCTGAGCCTGGGAGAGGTCCGGGGAGCACTGTAGCGGTATCTGTGCCTTTTGGTTTCCACGGAGGGGTCGAAGGAGGAAGACGGGGAGAAGAGTGGGGGGAGGACGACGGCGTGGCATGCTAGGGCCAGCGGGAGCGAGGCGATCGGCGGGAGGTGGAGGGTTTCTACGACCGAAGGGCTTAGGCGACCCGTCCTCCTCCTCCTCCTCCTCCTCCTCCTCCTCCTCCTCCTCCTCCTCCTCCTTCGCTTCCTCCTCCTCCTCCATCTCCTCCCCCCTCCTCCCCCTCCTCATCCATATCCTCCTCCCCCCCCTCCCTCTCCCCCTCCCCCCCTTCTCCTCCTCCTCCTCCTCCTCCTCCTCCTCCTCCTCCTCCTCCTCCTCCTCCTCCTCCTCCTCCTCCTCCTCCTCCTCCTCGTGTCGCCTACGGCCCCGTGGGAAATCGTGCAGGAGGAGGGGGTGGATCGTAAGCTCGGCGTCCTGAGCGAAACAGAACAACGCGAGCAATCACAATAGGAGCCCTCGCCTGTCTGACTCGGGGATATAATTGAGACCATCTCGACCTTTGAGGGTTCCGAGGCCCGAAACGGGACACAGTAAGTAGGCATGTGTTTGGTTCTCGACGCCCAGAGGGAGGAACGGAAGGAAAGGAGGGAAGGAGGGAGACGGAGGGACGAGGACCGACGACGGGGGCAGCGGCGATGACGCCGACGCCGACGCCGACGCCGCCGACGACGCCGACGCCGCTGACGGGGCCGACGACGACGACGACGACGACGAAGACGTGCTCATGCCTCCGACGTCGTGATTCCTGCAACACGCTGTCCCCAGACCGCTCGGCCCCTTTCCCCTGCAGACCGACTCCTCGGCGGCCCCGTGGTTGCGAGATCGGATCGAAAGGAGTCCTCCGCGCGAGGACTGGACGTCCGCTTCGTCAGCCCCCGTCAAACAGCCCTGCACGGCGCTTCGGCTCCCCCCGCCCACCCCACCTCCGCCTCCTCCTCAGGCAACGCCGAGCGAGCGCCGACTCGCGCGAGGCCCCAGATTCCTCTCGGGCCTCGCCACCCCGACTTCCTCCCCGCACGCAGGCCTGCCAGGGCTGACGATCGGAAGAACGGCCTCCGGCGGGCGTCGGGAGCCTCGAGGCGGGGGTCCATGCAAACGGGGCCTAGCCAGAGCGACGGCTCTCGCAGGGTCCTGCAGGCCCAGGGCTGCACTGACCCTGGCTGGCGTGCAGGATCCTGCAGGATCTCGCAAAGTCCGCTTGGCCCGGGCTCGGAGTTCGCGGAGGATGTGCTCTGCTCTTGGATTTCGGCGTCCGGGGCCCGCGCCCCAGGGGAGGCAAAACCAAGAGACGAGAGGCCACCCCGGGGGAAGGGGCCGGGACCTCTGGGGCCGCGGAGTGAGGAAAACAGAGCTGCGGACGTTTGGGTGTTCCCCGAGATCCGACGAGTCAGAGAAGCTGCAGCAGAGACTCCGACGACCGGAGCCCCGGACCCCATCCTGTTGCGTCATGCTTCGAGCCGGGCCGATCTGTGGGGGCCCCAGGGACCGGAGCCCGGCGACAACGCCCGTGGTGAAGAAAAATTGCAGCTGCAGGATCTGGTTTGCACTGACTCGGCCCAGTGCGTCCCCGAGGGGACAGGCCCAAGGAGGAGGAGGAGGAAGGAAGGGAGGAAGGCAGGAAGCAAGGCAGGAAGGAAGTAAGGAAGGAAGGAAGCAAGGAAGAGAGAAGCAAGGAGGAGGAGGGAAGCAAGGAAGGAAGCAAGGAAGGAAGGGAGGGAGGAGGAGGAAGGCTTGAGGACTGTCGGCGTTCCCCTTGGCTTGGCCCGTCTGGCCCGGGCCAGTGCGGTGTGAGGGTGCCCCGCCGGCAGGCGCGCCCGCCGCCCCGGCCCCCGCCGGCGGCGACGCGGCGGCCCGCGCCGAGGGCCCGCGAGGCGCCGCGGCGGGCGGCGGCGAGGGCGCGGCCGAGGGGCGCCGGAGGCGCGGACGCCCTCGGACGACGACGACGACGACGACGACGACGACGACGACGACGACGACGACGACGCGCTGCGGATGCCCGAGGGGGGGGGGGGCTGCGCGGCCACGGGTGGCGGCGAGGGCTCGGCGGCGGTGGCGGCGGCGGCCGCGGGTGGCGGCGAGGGCGAGGGCGAGGGGAAGAGGCGCCTGCCACCTCCCCCCACCGAAGGGGGGGATCAAGCAGTGGCGAGGCGTCGTGGCGTAATTACCTAGAGGCCCATCAGACAATGATCTAAGAACCCTTTGTGGTTCCTATGGCACGTTCGAAGCACATGTTTGGCTGAGACTGCTCTGTCTTATCACATCGGGCTCATGTTCTAAGAACACTGCTCTTGCTCTTAGAGCAGGTTTGGGGCTCTGAGAACATGTCGCTGTCTGCACAATATGGGAATGCGGGGACGCTCGGTCCCTGCTCAAGGGGGGAGGGGGCGGGGCAGGGGGGAGGGGAGCGAGGGAGGGAGCTGAGGGGAGGGGGGGGGGGGGGTCGGCAGGCCAGAGGCCCAGGAGGCAGGGAGCAGGGATGAGAGAGAGAGGACGGAGCGGGGGGCAGGGAGGGGAGGGAGGACGGGAAACCCAGACACTTTCGGGTCATGAACAAAGCATGACGACATGTTCTTCGCCAGGCTCGGCCTCTTCGGGGGCCCTTGCCGGCCCCCGGGGACCGTGACGAAACGACTCGGGATGAAGAGCCGGTTTTTGGGGGGAAGGGGTCCAGACGGCTGGGGCTCCACGTCATGGCAAACTCGTGACGTCGGGAGTCCGGGAAGGCAGCACTCGGGGCTCCCAATGGCATGCGCAGACTGACTGCGGGAGGTCCGCGCGGGGCTCTCGGGAGTCGGCGCCGGGCCGCCCCCTCTGACGCCGCCCCCGGCGCCGCCGCGCTCGCGGGTGGGGTGGGGTCCAGCGCGGACCCGCTGCCAACTCCTCCTCCTCCTCCTCCTCCTCCTCCTCCTCCTCCGACCTTTTTCACGCCGGTCGCTGAAAGTACCAGGGAGCTGGATACACACGATGCGGCCGGCCTGGGCGATAGCTGGGTATGCACACGTGGTCGCGTGTCTCTCCAGCCCCCCGGCCCGCGTGTGGCCAGGCACGGTGATCCTCCACAGGTGCATCGATCAGGAGACCTCCAGATGCTCCACATGTGAGTTCAGCCACGCATGTTTCCATCTTCCTGATAGGTAGTTCTGGACTCCCAGATTTCAATCTACTTTCGCCGCATTCCTACTTCAAGTGTCCAGCTCGTTTCCCTGTTCCATCCTCTTCAGGGGGCGGACGGAAGCCCAATCTACTTGCAACGCCGTCCTGCTTCATGTGTCTACCCACTTCTTCTGACCGGCGGGTATGCTTATTCCGGTGCTGTTCTTCTAGAAGGAGGGGCGAGGCAAGATGGAGCAGGGAGCAGGCATCGTGCAGCGTGCGCGATGCTGGTTAGGTAAGAGCCGTGGGTTCGGGTCGGCTGCGGAGTATTTGTTCGGGTTAGACTCGTTAGTTCCGAGTTCCCTGATCCAAGTTCCGAGGAGGAGCAGGAGTAGGGAGAACGGGGAAGGGGGAGGGGATACCAGGGAGTGGGCAGCAGGTTGAGGCACAGGGGAGGGTATACCTGGGAGGGGGATCAGGAATTATCGTGATAGACGTAGGCATGATGAGGACGAGGATGAGGCCGCGGCAGTAGGAGGCGGGGAGTTGAGCTACAAGCTATGAGGCGGGGGTGGATGATGGTGCTGGTGATGGTGGTGGTGATCTTGATGGTGATGATGATGGCGTTGGTGACGGTGACATTGTTGTTGTTGTTTGCGATGATGGCGATAATGATGGGCAGTAGTAGGAGGATAAGGAGGAGGAGGAGAAGGAGGAGGACGATTGCGAGGACGACGACGAGGACCCCTCGAGGCCTCGGAGAGCATCCGAGAAGCCCCCATCCCAGGCCCGTCGAAGGCCTCCGAAGATCGACGAGAGTCGACGACGACCACGAAGAATCAACGAACCTCGTCGACGACGAACGTCGAACCCCCACTGGCATCCACGACCATCGACGACGACGAAAACTCGCCGACGTCGACGACGGCGATGAGCATCGATGAAACCGACGAACCAGCGAAACCGGCAAACCGTCGAGTTTTCGTCGATGCGCATCGACGAAAACTCGACGACGTCGACGACCGGCGACGAACACCGACGACGACGACGTCCACGCCGGGGGGACCGCCGCGAGGCGCCCGGCGGACGCCTCGCCGGAGCGCCCGGCGGCCGCGAAGCGGCGGCTGATGGCGGATCTGCGGCGGCTCTGCCCCGCGTGGTACGCCGAGCTCGGGGCGGGCATCGCCGGGCTCACCAACAGGACGTGGTGGGCCAGCTGTATACACAGGCAGGAGGGGGAGGAGGAGGAGGAGCAGGACAAGGACGAGGAGGAGGAGGAGGAGGAGAAGGAGGAAGAGGAGGAGGAGGAGGAAGAATAAGAAGACGAAGGAGAAGAAGAAGAGGAGGAGGAGGAGGAGGAGGAGGAGGAGGAGGAGGGGGCTGACGTCGTCCTCGTTTCTCGTCACGAGGACGGGGGGCCGGGAGCCTTGAGTCGGGAGGTCAAAGCCAGCGGGGGTCAGCCAGAGCGCCAAATCTTGACAGGCCCGACTGACCCGGGTTTGCATTGACCCAGGTCAGTGCGTCCCCGAGGAGGTTGGGCCGCGATAAGTGGGGGGGGCGAGAAATGGGGGGCAGCGAAGGCTGCAGAAGAGGGGCCCTTTAGGCACCCTGAAGGGGCCCTTTCGGGCCCAGAATAGGGGGCCTCGAAGGCCCGAAAAGGGCACCTTTCCCCCCCCCCCCACACCATTCATCGGTCCCCATCACTTCGCGCCCGGGCCCCACGGGGCCCCCCGATCGCGGAGTGCGACGCGATGGCGGCGGGCTGCGCGCTCGGTGGTGTCCCTTAAGGGGCCTCCCTTGGCCGCGCTCTGACGGTCGCTCTTGCCTAGGACCACTCTGGCAGATGGCCGAGAGGAGGGGGCTGCGTGGAGATGTGCTCACCGGAGGCCAGCAGCGGTGCCGGAGGCAGGCTGACAGGGCGCCCACTCCGCTGTCAGCCGACTTGCGAGTATTTGCCCCTCTCCGGCCCCCGAGCGCAGGATTTTGCAAGGCCCGACGGACCTCGCTTTGCCTTGGCCCGGGCCAGTGCGCGGAGATGGGCTCACCGGAGGCGCGCCCACCCCGCCAAGGCGAGTTGCGGGTCTGCCCCCCTCTTCGGTCCCCAGGGAGGGGGCGCTGCGGCCGCCACATCCTTGCGGGCCCGCGCTCGCTGGGATGTTCTGGCCCAGGGGAGTTTTTCCACCGAAAGTGGGCTTTGCTAAACTCGAGTGTGATGAGCATCGAAGAAGAACAACTGCATAAACATCAACTGCTGGCGCTCCGCGCGGATTTCTTGGATCCGCGCTGGGCCCCCCCCCTCTGGCGGCGCCTCCGGCGACGGCCCTGCCTCGCGCGCTCCGCGCACCAGGGATTGGCGGTCCAGCGCAGATCCAAGAAATCCGCGCGGAGCGCCAACAGTTTATGTTTATGCCGCTTTTGCTTCGTCTATAAAAACCTCTCACCATTCCTTTGAGCCGAGCATCTTTTCCACCGCAGCTCGTGATTGCACACGATGTGCATGAGTTGCTGCAAGTGTGCAGGTATGCGAGAATGCATCCTTGCGTGAGGGTGTTGCGAAGCGTAGCCACCGAGGCTCGAAGCTAGAGGTCGCAAGACACGTCCTAGAGCCAGGCGGAAAAATTGCGCATTCACAGCTTGAGAGCTCTCTGGTATCATCGTGGCCTGTCTTCTCAGACCCCCCCTCGGGTCATGAAGACATCACAACGGGGAGTTGTTCGCAATTTTTTGGCCTCTGGGGGCCCTTGCTGGCCCTCGGGGCCGCAACAAACACGGCTCGGGACGAAAAACCAGTCCCGGGGGATGGGTCCAGACCGCTGGGGGTCCACGTCATGAAAAATTCATGACGTCGGGGATCTGGGTTCTGCCGATTTTGCCTTCAAAAGCTGCTGCCTTTAAACTGTCGTCGGTGAGACAGACTTGCCCACAGCGGGCGGATGTGCCTTGCGATCTGCGCGTTGCGCAGTCTTTTCGCAACGGGCGTTTCGGCCTTGCTCCGGGCCCCAGGACCATCACGGATCGATCAGGCCTGAGAGATGCCACAGCATGGTAGGGCCCAGGGTTCCGGTCGTGATCTTGTTGCGATTTGTAGCAGCGTCGGATCTCGAGGTGCGAGGGTGTGGGGCGGCGGCTGAGGGAGGGAGGAGGGAGCAAAAGGGGGAGGAGGAGGGGGGATGGAGGACGTTTTTCTTGCCCAGCTGAAGCCACGCCCGCTCCCAGCGCCCCGGCGGCCGCTCAGTCGGGGGCCTTACCTGTCCCCGATATTGGTTTTTTCTCGCGTGCCCGTCGAGCGGCTTAATTGCGGCCTCGACGCGGAGTCGGCGCGACCTCGATTCGACAGCGCCTCGACACGGAGACCCGCCGGGGCCGACGTGGCCGCGGCGCGGATCTTCCACGCCGCCGGTAGGGCCGCGACGGGACGGACAACGTTCAGGAGGGAAAAATACACACAGACACAATTAATCGTCGATTCCCCAGAAAATATGGGAACACATGGGAACGGGGGGGAAGACAAAAAACCCAGAAAATATGGGAAAATATAGGACATCAGGTTATTTGTGTCTATCTACTCGTGTGTCCCAGTTCCCCCCTCAAAGGTCCCCTGAAGATGCCACAGAGGCCAGCGGCCGCTCAGTCCCCGCTCGCGCCCCCCGCCGCTTCCGCCGCCCGCCGCGGCCGCCCCACGGCTGCGCGCGCCCACCGCGGGCGCGCGCACGAGCTGCCCCCCCCGGGGGCCGCGGGCCCCGCAGCGGCCGGCGGAGGCTCCGCGTGCCCTGTGGCCTCGGGTGGGCTCGCGCCGCGCTCCTCCGCGGGAGGTCCGCACGGCGCTCCGCGCCGGCCAGGCCGCGCCCCCCCCCCCCCCCCCAGAGAGAGCCGAGAAGCCATGGCTCTTTCCACGAGGCGGTTTCTGGACAGTGGATAGACAATATATATATATATATATACATATCCGAACATTTACACCTTCGAGGGAGATTCGAAATCACCCCCGCGCCCCCGACAGCAATGCCGATCTCAGTACAGGCGCTTCTTTGGGGTTCGAATGTGCCTGTCCACTCACGGCCCCCGTCGTCGCCGCGCCATCAATCTCAATCTCGGGGGGGCTTTGGGGGGGCATCTTGGGCCACAGTGTTCGAATACACGATGTCCATGTCCATGTGCGCTCGCCCGCGGCCGCTGACTAACAAGTAAGGAATTGGCCGTTTTCGGTTTGCGAAAGGGCGTCGCGGACGTCATCTTTGCGCGTCCAGGTCCGTCGGTTTCGGTCCCAGGCCGCTTTCACTAAGGGGAGGCTTACTAAAGGGAGGCTTGTCCACCGCCGAGGTGGATCTGGGCAGGAGTGCCACCCCCGGGGAAGGGGTCGGGACTCTGGAAGACAAGAGCAGATCGGCGGATCGGATGCCAAGGCCCGCGTGCCGGCCCTTGCTGTAAGTCGGGCTCGTCCCTCTATACAGGGGGAGTATTCAAAAGTACTCGAAAAATAGTCTGGGGACTATTCTTTGAGCATTTTTTGACCATCTTGGAGGATGTTTGGGGTATGTCTTATGTTTCGTTCGGGGCTGGACAGAACCCCCAACAGTGACACGTCGATTAGTGAATTGTCCGTTTTCGGCTTTCGAGAGGGCGCCGTGGCCGTTATTTTCCAGGCTTGCGCCCGCCAGGTTTGGGCCCGAGGTCGTTTTCACTAAACCACGTTTTGCTAAAGGGGGTTCTGTCCATCCCCGATTCGTCCAAAATTCGCCTGTAGGGGGGACACGCCCGACTTAACCCTTGCTCGGCGGGGAGCCCAGGGGGAGGAGCGCGAGGGGGCAGGCCTTCTCAGAAGGCGGCGGGGCTTCTCGGGAGACCTCGCGCCGTCTGAGGAAGTGTCCGTGACTTTGGAGAGGGCTTGCAGGGCTTCTCAGATGAGCGACGAGAAAAGACGGAGTCGTCTGCGCCGACATTGGCGCGCAAGCTGCCCGCGTGAGGCCGCGCGTGAGCGCCCTCTCTTCAAGAGCGGCGTGCCGCGCGCGCGGCCCGCGCAAGCCGCCGCGCAGGGTCGCTGCGCCGCCTCGCGCAGAGCCCGGTTTTGATGGTGGCTCAGCTCGGCGCGAGGGGGTTTTTGGGAAGCCCCGCCGCCGCCCGCGAAGGCCGGCTCCCTCCCACCTCCCCCTCTGGCCTCGCCGCCGACTTGCCCCCCACGGCTCAGGAGGGAAAAAACACACAGACACAATTAACCGGCGATTCCCCAGAAAATATTGGGAAGATATGGGACATGGGGGGGAAGACAGAAACCCAGAACATATGGGAAACTATAGGGGGATTCCTATGATTTGTGTGTATCTATTTGTGTGACCCAGGGCCCCTTCAACGACCCGCGTCCCAGCGGCGCACCGCACGGGAGTGGTGCGGCCGCCGCTCTCCGCGCACGGGCAGCTCGGGCGGCGTCCGCAGGCCCCCCTTTCCGCTGCCGGGGCTCTGGCACCACGCAGGCGCTCCCGAGAGCCACGCCTGCGCCATTTTGCGCCGCCTCTTTGCGCCGCCTTCGCCGTCACGCCTGCGGCACCTCCGTCCCGGCGCCACGTCGGTCATCACCCACCAGGCCACCCCAGCCCAGCCCGAAGGCCCCAAATTGCCCTCCATTCCCAAAGGGGGGGGATTGCGGGGAGCATTGCAAAAGACACGTGTGGAACCCGTACCATTCCCCCAAGCCGAGGTTCGGGGTTTCGGGCTAGGTTGGGGTGGTTTGGTATAGGTACCTCCTCCTCCTCCGCCTCCGCCTCCGCCTCCGCCTCCCCTTCCTCCTCCGCCTCCCCCTCCTCCTCCTCCACCTCCTCCTCCTCCGCCTCCGCCTCCGCCTCCGCCTCCTCCTGGTAGTCAGGCGTGCTCGCCGCGCACTCCCTGTCGCGCCCCAGGCCGACCCCAGTGGGGCGCGAGGCCCCCGCCCCGGCCGCCCCCCCCAGAGCGCCTCTTCCTTCCGCGCCCGTCGCGGCCGACGCCGTGCTGGTGGCCACGGGAGGGAGGGAGGGGGAAGGAAGCGAGGGCGGGCCCCAGACCCCCTCGCGTCACGACTCGAGCATTTTCTTTGGGTGGAGGGCCAGGGGTGAACTCTGGAATGCCGTGTCGATGGATGCTCCAGGCCTGAACCTGCAAGAGGTGCATCACAGGACGGATTGTCTCTTGAGGTGCAAGAGCCCACATGGACTTCACCCTGAGCCCTCCACCCTAAGAAAATGCTCAGATGACAAAAATCACAACGGGGAGCAAAAAGTGACATAAACATAAAAAACTCGGAGGTCCGTCCGGATTTCTCGGATCGGCGCTGGGGGCCCCCGGCGCCGCCCCTGGCGCGCTTCGCGCGCCAGGAAGGGGGGTCCCTCTTGCGTGTAGCCGAACCTTTCAGCCGGGCCTGTCCCTCCACAGGGGGGATATCCAAAAGTGGTCGAAGCAAATAGTCTGGGGCCCTGGGGACTGTTTCGAGTAGCTTTGGGCATCTCTCTGAGCATGTGTGGAGTCTGTTCCATGTTTCGTCCAAGATCCCCCTGTAGGGGGACAGGCCCGACCTAACTCTACCTCCTCCAGGTGGACGTGGCGCTCCACCTCGAGGTGCTCCTCCTCCCAGCCTCCGTGAGGTCAGGGTGGCATCGGCCGCCGGCGCCGCCTGGCCAACCTGCACCGGCCCTTGACTGCGTGAGCGCTGTCCGCGATGCAGCCTACAGTCAACCCGCATAGGAAGGATGGGCACCCTTCCCCAGGGTACCCTTGCATCCTTGCCTCCTCGGTCCATCCTTGGCCACTTTCGTTCGCCGCGCCGCGCTCGAAGAGCTTCGAAACGAAGCATCGATTCGGGAGTTGTTGTCGTCGCAGTTGGGCTCTCAGCAACTTGACTGAATTGCAGAAAGGTCTCGAGCGAGAGCTGCGCGGGCGATCCTGACCAGGGCGCGTGGGAATACATTGAGGGGAAGTATGGAGCGGCAGCCATCCTCGTCGTAGGTGGGCCTTCACCAACCCAAGTGGATTGCAGGGATCTCTCGGGCGAGAGCGCCAGCGCCGGACCTGAGAGCGGGGGCGCTTTTGGCCAAGGCGCCTCGCACTATTGCGTGAGTAAGTATAGTGCGGGAGCCGTTGTCGTCGTAGTTAGCCCTTCAGCATTCGAGAGTCGGGGCCAAGCCCGCGTTCGAGCGGGAGCGTCATTTCCAAGGATCCTGTGGCTGACGCCGACGAGTATTCAACAAGACTCGGCACCGCGGAACTCCACCTGAGCCACGCACCCAGGGCATTTGTAAGATTATTCTCTTGCACAGGGTGTCGGCACGGCACGGCACCCCCTCATCGCCCACGCATTCCACCGGCCAGCGCGCCCCTCCGCCCCGACCCCTTTCTTTCGGCACGGCGCGCCCCTCCGCCCCGACCCCTTTCTTTCGGCACGGCGTACCCCCTCCACGCCCCCTCCGCGCCCCCCCCACCCGCCGGCCAGCGCGCCCCTCCGCGCTGACCCCCTTTATTTCCGCACGGCACTGATAGTGATGATGATGATGATGATGATGATGATGATGATGATGATGATGATGATGATGATAATGATGACGATGATGGTGATGCTGATGCTGATGCTGATGCTGATGCTGATGCTGATGCTGATGCTGATGCTGGTGCTGCTGATGCTGATGCTGATGAGTATGATAATGCTGCTGCTGCTGATGATGATGATGATGATGATGGTGGTGATGATAATGCTGCTGCTGCTGATGATGATGATGGTGGTGATGATGATGATGATGAGTATGTCGATGATGGTGATGATGATGACAATAAGGGTGTTGATGATGATTGTGATTGTGAATGTGATGGTGGTGATACTGATGATGGTGACAAAGCTGCTGATGATGATAACGACGACGATGGTGATGATGATGATGACGATGATGATGATGCTGATGATGATGATGATGATGATGATGATGATGATGATGATGATGATGATGATGGTGATGATGATGATGATGATGATGATGCAGATGAGTATGATGAGTATGATGATGCTGATGTTGATGACGATGCAGATGATGCTGATGTTGATGATGTTGATGCTGATGGTGGTGATGCTGGTAATTATGATGCTGATGATGATGATGATGATGCTGCTGATGATGATGGTGATGATGAGGATGATGAGGAGGAGGAGGAGGACGATGATGGATGTTGCCCGCTGCTGACGGTGCTGCTGATGATGACGAGGACGGCGATGGTGATGATGATAGCAATGGTGATGACGACGAAGGAGCTGCTGTTGGTGGGGAGCAAGGGCAGGAGCCCAGGCTCGCGCAGGCGGATCTGGGTGGGAGCCAGGCGGGAGGAGGAGGAGGAGGAGGAGGAGGAGGAGGAGGAGGAGGCAGAGGAGGAGGACGAGGAGGAGGTGGAGGAGGAGGAGGACGAGGAGGAGGAGGAGGAGGGAGAGGAGGGCAAGGAGGAGGCGCAGGAGGGGGAGGAGGCGGACGACGAGGGGCAGCCGGGCTCGCCGGGAGGACGGCGGCGGAGCTCGCGACGCTGGTGGAGGAGGCGCGGCTGCGGCCGGAGCGGCAGGCGGGCGGCGCGGGGAGCGAGGCCGCCGGGCCGGGCGACGCCTCCGAGCCGGAGCCGCTCGGCGCGGAGAGCCGCGGCGCCACGGTGGCCGAGCTCAGCGCCGAGGCCGGAGCGGCGCGGCGGGTGGGCGCCGCGCCGGCGCGGCGTCGGGCGGGCGGCAGCGTCCCAGCGCAGGGTAAAACGACGCGAAGATATCGGGACAAAATCGGATCGGGGTAACTCGAAATCTTTGAGAATCGGCGGGTTTGGAGGATGTATTGGGCGCCGCGGCCGCTCCAGAGCGTTCCGGAACGCTCTGAGAGCGCTCCGGAACGCTCGATTGAGTCGGGGCCGACATCGATCGATTGCGCTAACTCAAAGCCGCGATCGTTCAAGGTTGAATGATGGGCCAATTTCCCACCATCACCACTACCATAGATAGGATTGAGGAGAAGGGAAGATGAGGAGGTCCTCCTCCTTCTCCTTCTCGCCCTTCTCCTCCTCGTTCTCTTCCTCCTCCGCCTCCTCCTCCTCCTCCTCCTCCTCCTCCTCCTCCTCCCTCTCTTACCTATGGTAGTGGTGGTGGAAAATCGGCCCATCATTGAAGGAATCACGCGCTGTCAGAAACCAGCGCCGACGTCATCGCGACGTGAAGCTGCCGCATGCCTCCATCGCCTCGGGGACTGGCGGCGCAGGACCCCAGGAGGCAGTGGATATATGTTCGGGCCTTGGGGGGCCAAAGGTATCTCCCTCGTCCCCCTCCTCCTTTTCCACCTCCTCCTCCTCATTCTCATCGTCCTCTTCCTCCACCTCCACCTCCACCTCCTCCTCTTCCTCCTCCTCCTCCTCCTCCTCCTCCTCCTCCCTCCTCTCCTCCTCCTCCTTCTCCTCCTCTCCCCTCCTCCCTCCTCCCTCTTCCTCCCCTCCTCCCCCTCCTCCTCCTCCTCCTCCTCCTCCTCCTCCTCCTCCTCCTCCTCCTCTCCTCCTCCTCCTCCTCCTCCTCCTCCTCCTCCTCCCCCTCCTCCTCCTCCTCCTCCTCCTCTTTCTCCTCCTCCTCCTCCTCCTCCTCCTCCTCCTCCGCGTGCCAATGGTTCGCAGTGCTCCCGTCTGGGGTCCTGGGGCGCTGGCTTCCCAGGCGAAGAGGGGGCATGGTTCCACCCCGGCCTCGGATGATCTGCGCGGCGGAGGCGGCCGCGCCCTTCACCCTGGCGGAGCCGGGGGTGGGTGGGAAGCATCACGGTGCCAGTACTCACGAGCGAACACCACACACCCATACCCATAGGGGGGTTGTTTGTGAGGAGGACTGGCTATGGGTACGGGTGCGGGTTGTCGGACCCTTGGGAACGCTCCCGTTCGAGCGGGGACCCCCATTCGACAACACGCACCCGTAGCCCTCTCCGACCCTCCTATGGGTATGGGTGTGTGTTGTTGGTTCGTCAAGTACAGTGGGGGCGCGCATCAAGAAACCGCATGCTTTTCGCCAGGGTGTCCTGGGTTCTTCGCTCCTCGCGCTGCGCGGTGGCTTCCCGCAGCCGGTGGAGGAGCTGCTGCGTTCAGGGTGCTCCGGGTTTCCCCTCGGGTGCACCTCGCGCACGGGTTCTCAGGGTTGGGTTTTTTGCGAGAATTTCTTGCGGCCGCGCCCGCACTGTAGCCTGAAGTCGGGCACGTCCCTCTACAGGAGGAATGCTCACACATAGTAAAAAAATGTCTGGAGACGATGTTTCGAGTTATGTTTTGTTGCTGTCAATGTTTGGATATTTGTGGGCTGTGTTTATCGTCCAAGCTCCCACTGCAGTAGGGGGACACGCCCGACCTAACAGTAGCCCTCCCTTCGTTTCCGCGTTTCGCGCTCTCTTGGGCCTCCTACGGGGTCCCTCGTCGCCATTGCTCGGATTCGCCCCTGAGAGAAGCCCAGGGAGTCCAGGCCGTTCGTTGCGAGCAGGCATATGTATAGCACCGAGACCCCGCTCCACTTGAGGCGCCTTCTACTCTGGCGGCCGCAACTACCCAGACTCGGGCGGGCCGAGGCCAACTACCGTTTTAGGCGCCTTCCTGCTTCCTGCTTCTGCCAGCCTCCTCTGGCCGATCTGCATCGGTATGTTTGTTGTTCTTCCCCAGGAGTGCCGCAGCGAGTACCTCAGGCGGGACGCGATGTTCCAGGCTCGGGGGCCGCGGGAGCACAAGAGACAGCGGCTATTCGGACGCGAACTCATTGCCGATGCTGGCGGCCCAATTCTCCGTCCACCGGCACGGTGTCAGGCTCTGACCTCCCTGGGCTTCGCCGAGCGCGCTCCACTAACCTCGCAGACTGCCTGCTCGCAAGCATCCGACAAGCGCACCTGTCTGTCCCGGTGGAGTGCATCATAACCCCCCCACGGCGGATCCATGCCATTTGCGAGCAGCTGCTCTGCGAGTACAGTGGCACGCGCCCTGCCCATCGGTCAGACACTGGCCGTACCGCCGCCGAGCGCTTCCCCTGGCGTTAAGTCGGGCGTGCCCCTCTACAGGAGGAATACTCCAAAATAGTCAAAAGGTAGTCCGGAGACGATGTTCCTGCCATGTTTGGGGTATGTTTGCGCATGGATTGGTTGTTTTCTGACTTTCGTCCACAAGCCCGCCTGGAGGAGGACACGCCCGACCGAACCCTGGCGCCAGGGAGCCTCTCGGAGGCCCCTTTCCGGGGCCGCCGGGGGCGCGCGTGCGGCTCCCGGTCGGCCGATGGGGCCGTCCTCCTCTTGGGCGCTGGCGCCCGGCTCGGGAAGCTTGAGATCCAGGGCTGGACGTAAACGGTGTTTTTGGCGGTTTCGTGGGCCGTTTTCGTTTCGATGTTGTTTTGCGGGGAAGGCGGATGCGAGGCAAAAGCGCGGGAAAACGATTAGGTTCAGCCCTGCTGAGATCCGTCTGCATCTCGAGCTACGATTAAATCGGGCATGTCCCTCTGCAGGGGGAATATACAAAAATAGTAAAAAAATAGTCGGGTGATAATTTTTTAGTATTTTTGGGCATCTTGTTTGAGCATGATTTGAATATTTTCTATGTTTCGTCCAAAATCCCCCTGTAGGGGGGCCCCAACAAATATTCGCTCTCTCAACTCTTTGGATAAATGTTCGGATGTGACTTCGTCTCGACATTCCGAGCAGCCACAGTCGACTCCGATCCGTAGGTCGACCCTGCCAAATCGAGGGTACCCTTGCGTCCTGTGTTCCGCGACCAGTGCCTGCTGCATGCCTATGGCAAGGCGGCCCTCGGAAGGGTTTTGCGTCCTCCCGCGTGTCCTCTCCAATCAAGTCCGACTGTACAGTGCCGTTTTTAATACATGCTCCGCGTGCGGATCATGTATTAAAAATTGCCAGGATTTAGTATTAAAGACAACGAGGAGGTCATGCATAAATTATTCATGCACTAACCATGTATTAAAATCTCAAATTTTCAAAAATCCCATGTATTAAAAGCTGCCCTGTAGAGAGGATTCACAAGACGAAGAGGTTCAGCGGCACCCCAAGCTGGGCGTGCCGCGCTCCCCGCACTCCGCGGCCGGGGGCGGAGCGCCGGGGACGCCACGCGAGGCGAGCGTCGGGCTCCCTCCGCAGGAGGAGTGCTCAGAAACAGTCGACGCGTTCCTTGGGGACGCTTTTCTTGAGCACTGGTGTGCTGAACGTCTGCTCCATGATGTTCTTGAGAGGTTTTGCATCTCTCATCCGGAACCCCTTCTGTAGGAGGACATGCCCGACCGTGAAGTGTAGGGGATCGACTGCAGAATTGATGTACGTACCCCAAGATGGATTTGTTCGTCGGATCCGTTAGAAGTGCGTAGAAGGTTCGTACATCTGCGAGCAGTCTACGCAGGACTCGACGAGAAGATCAATTCTGGGGTAGACCCATTCTGTAGTCGATCCCCTACTCAAATGAGCGACGGGGTCGTCTGCGCCCGATTGGCGCGTAAGCTGCCCGCGTAATTTTGGGCCGCGCGTGAGCGCCCTCGTCTTCAGTGTGGCGTGCCGCGCCGGAGGCCCGCGTGAGCCACCGCGTAATGTCGCCGTGTCGTCTCGCGTGAGGCCCGTCGCGTTCCGCCGCTCCTGTGATCACCTCGCCGATCCTGGCCGGGCAGGCCCTGGGCTGAGGGCCGGTGCGTGTGCCCCCCTGGCCGAGCCGAGAGGAGGCGAGCACCGATCCCAGGCCCAGGAGTGTTCCGTGCCAGGGTCGCCCTCGCTGGGGGGGGGGGTCGGAGGTGGATGGACCTCCTACCCTGACACGTCGATTCAGGAATTGGCCGTCTTCGGTTCGTGAGAGGGCGTCGCGGCCGTCATGTTTGCCGGTCCAGGTGCGTCGATTTCGGTCCCAGGCCGTTTTCACTCAGGGGAGGTTTGCGAAAGGGAGGTGTGTCCACCGCCGAAGGACCCGTGTGTGTGCCTCCCTGGCCGAGCCAAGAGGCAGCGGGCACCGATCCCAGGCCCAGGACAGGAGTGTCCCGTGCCAGGGTCGCCATCGCTGGTGGGGGGGGGACCGCGACGACGGCGCACGCCCCTGTCGAGGACGGACGCCCCACCCGGGGTTGGGGCCTGAGCTTCAGTTGGGCCTGTCCCTCAACAGGGGGAATCTTCGGAAATTGTCAAAACATAGCCTGGGGACCAATTTTTTGGACTATTGTTTGAGCATGTTTTAGATAGTTGTCGGGCATTCTTAATTTGTCGTCCAAGATCCCCCTGTATGGGGACAGTTGGCGAAAAAGCCACGCACGAGAGACCGAACAAAAAAACACAGGGAGTGGACGTCCGAGCGATGGCCACGGGGGCCGGCCGAGGGCCCGGGACGGCTCCCGGCCGGGGTCGCCGAGGCGCTCGGCGGGCGCCTCGCCTTGGCGGAGAGCCGCCCCCCGTTTGCCGCGGGGAGGTCGCGGCGGTGGCCGCACAGCGCGCGGCGCGACCGTCGGGGATCGGGGCCGCCCTCTCCGCCGCTGGTCGGGGGCCAGCACGGAGAGGGGGGGCAGGGGGCAGGCAGGATGCTGAAGCGTGCGTCCTCCACGATTCGCGAGGAGGTCTCGAGCGGTGACGCGGGTCCCAGCGAGATGGTGCAGCAAAATCCACCGCGGGAGCGCGACTCCTGCTTGTCGAGGGCGCGGCGGCTGAATCAATTTCGGCGGCGAGCGAGGGGGGGAAGTGAGAAGGAGAAGGCCTTCTCAGAAGGCTCGGAAGTCCCTCGGCCTTCTGAGAAGTTTTCTAAGCCTTCCCCGAAGACAAACAAAAACTTCTCAGAAGGCGCGAGGGCTTCTGAGAAGTGCCGCCGCCTTCTGAGAAGGCCTTCTCCTTCTCGCTTCCCCCCCTCGCTCGCCGCCAGCAAGTGCATGGCCAATGCAGAGCCGCCCGCGGGCGGCCGCAGCGGCCCGCGCCTCGCGCGCCGGCGCCCCCCCGATCGGCCCGCCAGGCGGAGGTCGACGAGGACAGCCTGCCGCTGCGGAGGAGCCGTCGGGCCCGGGGCCCGGCCCCGTGTCTCCCGCAGAGAGTTGTTTTTTATAAAGAAGTCATTTTTGTTAAAAGCCCTCAGGGCCATACACATCCATACACTCAACGCGTATAGCAAGGACGCGCGCCTTCATCTAGGGTGCCCTTGTGTCCTTGCCCCTGCGGCCCATCCTTCGCCATTTTCAGTGGTCGCCCACCGGCAACAAAAATCCCGCCTTCGGCCTCCCAGGGGTCTTGCGCCCTTACCGCCCGTCCTCAATGTGAGTTTTGACTGCATCGCGCGTTATGCCTCCCCTTCCGCCCACCCCACAACGGTACCCGTGGTACCTGCCGCGAATAACGCCACCCGTGGCCCCGTGCCTCTTGTAGAGGGTTGTTTGCTTTCGTGGTTGTTTAAGCCTCTGGGCCATCACGCGCGTTATGCCCCCCTTCCCCCACCCTTCCATCCCCCCTCCCCCGTTCCCCCTTCCCCTTGACAATTACACATTGTGAACAAGAGGCACGCGTGCCAAGGATCATACAATCACGGATGTGGGACATTGGGAGATGGAGGTGGTGCGTGAAGAGCTTGCTATGTCCTTGTGGATAGTGGCGTCTCTATGACTCTTCGTGGCCACGGTGCTATTGGCCATCTTGGGGACTCGGGGGGGGGGGGGGCAGGGACACGGCCGGTCGGTCGGTCGGTCGGAATGAAGCAGGTTGGAGGGCCACGGGGCGGAAGGGGCGGGACAAGGGGGGTGGACGGGGAGAGGGGAGGGGGGGCGCGGTCGGTCGGCGGGCGGCCACGGGGCGGAAGGGGGAGGCGCAGTCGGTCGGCCGGTCGGAAGAAGCAGACGGGGGACGGGAGGGCACGGTCGGTCGGTCGGTCGGTCGGTCCGACGTGGGCAATGGGGCAGAGGGGTGCGGGGGGGCAGGCACGCGGGGGCGGCACGCTCCCGGGCCACACCCTAGCACGTCTCCCAGCACACGGAGGCAGCACACGTCCCAGCACGTGTCCCAGCACATGGAGGCAGCACACAGTCCTGCACACATCCCAGCACACGAAGGCAGCACACCTCCCAGTACGCATCCCAGCACACATCCCAGTCCATCGCACATCCCAGGCACGGTCGGCCCGTCGGTCGAAATAATACAGTGCGAGATCACATCGGTAGGTATGATAATAATAGTATGCTCTCTCCCCTGGTGGCTTCTGGAAAATGCTCGGCCCCCCTCCGCGTAATGGCTGCCTACACAGGATTCCCGGGAAATGGATTTTCGCGTGGGTTGTTTTTTAAATGCTGCTCTCGCTGAAGCGTTGGCTCATTTTCGGGCTACCGCTCGTTTCGAATCATGGTCCCGCTGCAGCGACGACCTCATTTCCGCGCTTCCGCTCGTTCCGAATCGTGCTCCCGCTGCAGCGTTGGCGTCATTATTTCCAGCGCACGGTCCTTCCAAATCGGCCGCAAAATATAGGAAATGGACCCCCGAAAAAAACATCGGAAGTGATTACACATTCTGCACCGATTCGTTAATTTATCGGGCCGCAGAAGCCCCCCACTTTGGAGCGTCGCCACGGTATGCTATATCGTGCTGCTCGTTGATCGTCAACACCATGATCTGCCATGCAATGCTGTACACGTCAGATATGACGCGAGCGCACCTAGCTTGCCCTTCCCCCCTCCCCCTTCCATCTCCCCCTCCCACCCCTCCCCCCCTCCCCTTCCCCCCTTCCCGCCCCCCACCTTCTCCCTCCCTTCACCCCCCAACGGTACCCGTGGCACCTGCCACGAGGAGCCGCCCGAGCGGACAGCCACCAACAGCCACCCACCCCACCCGAGCCGAGAGCGGGACCTTCCCCTGGAGGCAGCCTCCTCGCCCACGAGGCATCGCGCGCGGACGGGCTCAGCCGCGCGCCCCCTGCCCCCCCCCCCACCACCGCGGTGTGTCCTCGGCCTTGCACCCGTGCGCCCGGCACCACAGCCCGTGGTGCCAGACCCACACGGCGGGGGGAGGAGGAGGAGGAGAAGGAGGAGGAGGAGGAGGAGGCGGAGGAGGATAATGAGGAGGAGGAGGAGGAGGAGGAGGAGGAGGAGGAAGAGGAGGAGGAGGAGGAGGAGGAGGTGGAGGAGAATGATGATGAGGAGGAGGAGGAGGATGGGGAGGAGGAGGAAGAGGAGAAGGGGACGGTATTTTGGCGATTTCGTGGGCCGTTTTCGTTTTCGATTTCGTTTTGCGGCAAAGGCAGATTCGAGACAAAAGCGAGGGACAACGAAAACACAACGAAAACGAAAAACACCGCAAGTTTAGGTTCAGCCTTGGGACATTGATTGGGGTTCGTAATGTTCCCCCCGGAACATTATATCCGGGCATTTCGACCCCAAACAGATCATAATTTGGGTTTATAAATTTCTGGGACTATTGACTGGGTTAATAATGTCTCAGGACGTTTTATTATTCTGGAGACATAATTATGGAGGCTGAGGGGCGTCGCCTGAGTCATAGGCGGATCTTCTGAATCCGGATTCATGGTTCCGGAATGATTATCAGAAGTAATGTTCCCCAACCCCGCGCCTCCAATCTGAGATCCTTTATTCCGTGCTCCCTAGAAGATCAGAAATTGGGGTGCATAATGTTCTAGGAAGAATAACTCAGGTCTATTACTCCGGAATGGTAATGATCCGGCGGAGGGGGGGGGGGCGTCTGAGAAGAAGAGTAGATTTGGATCCACCCTGGTTGATTAATTATGTAGGAATATCGACGCCAGATGCATTATCCCAGAATAAAAATGATCCGGGGGGCCACCGATAATTCCACAGGCCAGTAATCCAATGGGAGTATCACCGAAGATAGTGAACCTAGGTTTATCATTCTTGGATAATAAACCACGGTCGACGAGGAGGAAGAGGTGGAGGTGGAGGTTGAGATGGAGGAGGAGGAAGAGGAGAAGGAGATGGAGGAGTAGGAGGAGGATGTGGAGGTGGAGGGGGAGGATAAGGAGAAGGAGGAAATAGAAATGAACATGGAAATGGAGGAAGATGAGGAGGAGGAGGAGGAAGCGATGGAGGAGGAGGAGGAGGAGGAGGAGGAGGAGGAGGAGGAGGAGGAGGAGGAGGAGGAGGAGGAGGAGGAGAGGGAGGAGGAGGAGGAGGACCAGCGTACACCCAAGAGTCATGAACGATGTTGGAGTAAACCCTCCCTCCAACCTCCCTCTTCATAGGCCCCTACAACGGTTCATTTCCATTGATGGAACTGTTTCGTTGGAGGACAGCCCTTTGAAGAGCCTGAAGCATGCAACATTTTTTTCTCGGGATTCCAACGTCATGGCTCAACCTGTCTGGTGCGTTTTGGCGATCCTGAATCGTATCAGAACGCCATTCTTATGTTTTCAACAGAGAATCAACGTACTTGTTGCACCCGCATAACGTTGATGATGGGAATCCGTGAAGCTCTTGTATTGTTTTTACGAATGTGCGCTTAGGCGAGAACGATTTTTTTGAAAAGGAAGCGCCCTCAATCCGTGAAACTCCTTGCAAGTGTTTACAAACATGTGCGCCGCGCTAAGACGAGAGCCACCTGTTGAAAACCACTCGCCCTCAATCCGTGAAACTCTTTGCACATGTTTAAGACGAATGTGCGCCGCGCTAAGGCGAGAGCCACATGTTGAAAACCACTCGCCCTCAATCCAGGAAGTCCTTGCAATGCTTGTTAATAGAATGTGCTCGGCGCTAGGGCGAGAGCCAGATTTTGAAAACGACTCGCCCTCAATCCGTGAAGCTCTTGCAAATGTTCAGAACGAATATGCGCCGCGCCTTGGGCGAGAGCCACAATTCGAAACCACCCGCCCTCCATCTGCAAAACTATTCTCAACTTTTAGGCTTCAGAGTCATACGTAGTGAGGGAGTCTCAGGCGAAACGCCCGGCCCGCCCTGAAAACTGGCCTCCGGGTGCGACAGGCGGAATTTATGTATAAGGAAATGTAATGGAGGAGGAGGAGGAGGAGGAGGAGGAGGAGGAGGAGGAGGAGGAGGAGGAGGGGGAGGGGGAGGAGGGCAAGCTAGGTGCGCTCGCGTCATATCTGACATCCTACCCCTCCCTCCCATCCCTTACCATGGCGTAGATCCCCTCTCTACTCGCACAGTCGGATGTCGAGCAGGGCAATGATCCCGAAAGGGTACGCGATGCATTGTAGAGCACGGCATGGCATGGCGTAGAAGAGCACCGCAAAGCGTAGTATGTCACAGCATGGCGTGGCGTGGCGTAGTGAAGAATTGCATCACAAAGCTTTGCAACGCAAAGCATGGCATCGCACAGCGGCCCCGAACATAACATTGCATAGCATGGCGTTGAAGATCAAAGCGTAGCATGGCATAGCACGACGTGGCACTTAAGCACTGCATATCACAGCTTCAGCTGAAATGGCATCGCGCATCGCGCAGCGGAACGCAACCTAGCATTGCATTGCATGCCGTGGCATGGCACGGGAAATGACGCCAGCGCTGCAGCGGGAGCACGATTCGGAACGAGCGGAAGCGCGGAAATGAGGCCAGCGCTGCAGCGGGAGCACGATTCGGAACGAGCGGAAGCACGGAAATGAGGCCAGCGCTGCAGCGGGAGCACGATTCGGAACGAGCGGGGCCCGAAAATGAGGCCGGCGCCTCAGCGAGAGCAGCATTTTGAAAACAAATGCAGGCGAAAACCCAACTCCGGGGAATCCTGTGTGTAAAAAGACAGTACGCGGTGGGGGGGGCTCTGCCCCCGTGCCTATCGCAGTGTCTCGGGGAAGAGAGAGCTGCAAAAGCGCAGGCTTTCGGAGCTCCGCGCGGGTGCCTCGGGATCTGCGCGGGCCTCCGAGTTCGTATACAGACAATCGGGGCGCTGAAGAAGGAACTCCTTTCGCTCGGGAGGGGCTCCCTCCCTCCTCCCTCCTCCCTCCTCCCTCCTCCCTCCCAGCTGCCGCTCGGATCGAGCAAGATAAGGCAGCTAGACCCTGACCCACTTAGTAGCAGATGACTCGTCAGGGAATGCACTGATGTTGCTGCTGGTGGCCTGCATGGCCGCAGGGGCATGCTTGCAGCTACGATTGGAGAAGTGTTCTCGAGAACTGGGGGGAGGTGCTGAGACGGCTGACGACCATGAGCGTTATCTTCCGCACACATGGAGGTTTGGCCACTTCAACCCTCTCTCCGCCGCCCGCCGCGAACGCCAGGAAGACATCGACCTCTGCTGCCGCTCCTTCGACGCCGTGGGAGTGGTAGGAACTGGATCAAGGGCCGACCTTCGAGTCCAGCAGCGCCGTATGGGAGAGAGATGGCACGTGGAGGGAGGATGGGCAAAAGGCAAACACACAAACAAGACGGCGGGCATCTACTTCAGTTTCGGTTGCAAAATCAAACAGAAACACTTACGACAGATATGGGTTCCTGGACCAGAGTCAGCAGGACGGGGATTAGCTGTTCGGGTAAGTTCAAAAATGTACGACTTCACTTTCCTGGGACTGTATTTCCCGCCCAGGGTCAAGACGAAGGCAGAAGCTCCAACATACGACAGGTGTGTACGAGATTTGCACGATTGGGCTGCACAGATTCTGGGCAAAACACCATCAAGAAGTATACCTATCCTTTGCATGGACCTCAATGACGGAATGGGACGCACCCCAGACCCCGAACATCGAGAAATTGAAACGCCGGTGATTAGCCACATGGGCTCGAGACCTGAACACCTTGCGGGTCAGCTCGTGCGTGCTCTCCTTGAAGCACACCATCTTCACGCAGTCTCAGCACACTACGGACAAAGTACATGGTACGGAGACAAAGGAGAGAGTTTGATTGATTATCTTTGTGTCCCACAGAGCCTGGCCGCCGACGGAACGCTGACATCTGGTACGCTGAGTACTTTGTCGCGGCAACTGCAATTGATCAACACCAAGGCTCGCAGGGACCATATGTTCTTACATGTCAAGTTCAGAGTGCCAACCTGGAGGCACATACACGAGCAGACACAGCAGCGTATCCAATGGAATCGAGATGTTATGATGGAAGCGTTTCATGGATCCCCGATCAGAGATGAATACATATTGGCAGTGGAGGCACGACTACAAGAAGAGGAGGAGGTACTCACGTCTTTCGCTGGAAAGACATTACCTGACAGCTATGGCTCGCAACTTGAGGGCATCATGATAGAAGAAGCTGAACAGTTTTTTACCAAAGAGAATACGCGAGACGAGAGATATCAAGCGTTGCAACAGCATCGGAGAGAGTTACTACGCCGACGGCACACACTGCGACTTCAGCTGGGGGCCCTGGACGACGTGAAGGACGGCGCGCAGGACTGGGACCCCATTGCTGCCGCCCTGCTGTCTACGAGCCCCTCAACCCAGGAGATCTTGCCACGCGACAGGGTTAGCCACTGGGGGCTCCCTGCCTCGCGTGGCACGCAGCAAAGATTCGACTGGGGGGAGTCGGGAGGCCATGACATGCGGGGTGGCGGCACATGTGCAACACAGAGGTTGTCTTCTTCGTCGACGCAGGAGCCGACGTATGAGGAGATGGTGGCTGAAGCAGAACGTGCCAACGCGATCGGATATGAAGCAGAACAGGTTTCTCAGGAGCTACGTGCACTATCCCGCCATATGCGACGTGAGAGAATTTTGGAGTGGAAGGAGTTTCAGGCCCGAACTGTGGATGAGTTGTGGGAAAGCTGGCGCAAGCGGCATTTACGAGATGTGTATCGACTGGCAAGGAGAGCGGCAGGAGCAAAATACGGGACCAAACGTCGACCTTTCCTCGCCGCTCAAGTCGCACCACCTGCAGAAGAACAATGGCTTTCGCAACTACAACGGCCTGGCTCTGAAGGCGGGATGTCAGCACAAAAGATTGAGTCATGGATACGTTGGGCCCGCGCCAGGACCCCGATCACACCTGAGGACACCTGCCCCCTTAATGAGGCCCAGCGTCTGAAAGCTAAGCGTGATGTTTTTCGACTCGAGCGCTGGGCCCTGCGAGCCCCAAAAAGGAAAGCGGTCCCTTCGTGGGCTGCGCCAGTTGAACTTTTAGCGATTTTGTTGGTCCCTCCCACGGTGGCTTCTTATCGTAGCAGAGGGCTAGGTGCCTCAGAACCAGAATTAGAAGCGCCTCTTTTCAGGAAGCATTTAGAGGATTTCTGTTTGAGAATTCGTACAGGCTTGAGGACCCCTGTATACTGGCACGCCAGCATGGGGGTGTCGTGGGCCAAGAAATCTGATGGCACTGTGTTTGGGGAGACGGCGTCGGGGCTCCGAACTATTCACCTTCTTTCTCCTCTTGGCAAGGGCTGGTATTCCACCCACTCGGAGTCACCCGAAATGCCCCCCCAGGTGCACGGTTTTTTGCCCCACAGATGCAAGGAGAATGCCATCGCGAATGTCCTAATCATGATGTGGCGCGCTCGACGCGCTGGCCGCGCAGGACTTGTGCAGTTGCATGACCTCACGAATGCCTTTGCAAGTGTCAACTGGCCTGACATGAGGGCCGCAGCAGTTGAGCTGATGGAGGACGGTCTTGCGAGATTAGGCTGCCAGCGTTTCGAGGAAGCATCAGTCACCCTCCCATGCGCCGAAGGTTCCCGTTTCTTCCAGCCAGGATGTGGAGGTTTCATGGGAGACCCTTATGTGGTTCGCCAATTCGTTGAAGCCTTTCAGACGGCTGTCAGGGAGTGGGGGAGGCTGCTTGAGGCGTGGGGGGTGGGAACGGACGAACTTGTGGCACGACACCCCTTCATAGACAGGGCGGTGGACACATCTTTAAGCCTGTATGCTGATGATATACTGAAGTTTTTTCTGGCGGGACCCCACCAGGGATTGCAGGAGCTCGCTGCGGTCAGCGAGAGAGCCAATTTTCTCCTGGATCGGGCCCTGGCCGAAATCGGGTGCAAACAGAATATGACTAAGCAGGAAATCTTGCCTGTTCTCTCTGGAGTAGGTGCGGGGTCAGAGGCGCGAGCCCTGAGGACTGGAAGAGTCAACCTCCCTGCCCCTCCTAAGACTAATGCTAGATATTTAGGGGCCCGTGTGGGCGCCAATTGTAGTTATGCAGTTGAGTTTGATTTTCGCAAGAAGGCCGTGGCGGCCGCCTATTATTCCCTCGGAAGTTTTTGGTCATTGAAACACACCCCGTACAGAATCAAACGCACGCTTTTAATATGTTGTGTACAGAATACCGCCCTCCACGGAAATGAATCCTACGTATGCTCGGATAAGCAGTACACAGAACTCGACCATCTTGTTGCACGATATGCTCGTCGCGCTATGCAAGGCAAAGCACATGAGCAGATTGAGACCCATGACGGTACGATACAACATCGTTCGAAGAGTACATCTCAGGTCCTGGAGTACTGGAACATGGCTCCTGCTAAGCTTGAGATGCGGGTGCGCCGCCTGAAGAGGATCCAGACTATCCTCGGACACCAGTGGAGAAACGGCCAGATACTCACCTCCCTCTTCGGTCACTTCCCTTTCGAGATAGATCCGACGATCGAGGAGAGCGAGTTGCGGGACGATGCGAACCCATGGGCGAAACAGATGCGAGACGACATTCTGCAGGGTGTAGGAGGACTCGATGATGAGGGAGGGTTCTTGGGCAGTCAAATTCGCACGGGATGGCTGGACTTATTCACGGATGGCGAAATGAAACATGAGTTTTTGATGCAGGATTTCACGGTGTTACGAAGAGGGATTTATATGAGCGCTATTCCGCCCCCTGGATGGTCCCCTGCTCAACGACCACCTCCTGAACCCGCACGCCCCAGTATTTATGCAGACACTACTCAATGGACATGTGGGTATCGGAATGAGACGGGGACAGTATGCACATGCACGTTTACTACATACAAGGGGGTCACACAGCACAGGATGGCCAAGCACGGTATGAGGGATATATGGACACGCGCGGTCAGCACGAATGTGCGCCCCTATTGCCTGGTCACATCTAGCTGCGTGAAGACGGCCCAGAGACATTTACTCGCTACAGTTTCTCGTGGAGGCCGATGTAATGACCAGTCGAGGTTTTTCGGAGGACGAATGCATCCAGACAGAGTGGACTGCCACCTCTGTGATCATAGGGCTCAAACGTTTGAAGAGCTACAGGAGCACATCAGAACACACCTGCCTCCTCTGGACTGTCTGGCGGACACAGCTGCTCAGCGGGGCCATGGCTCTCAAGTTCGGCGACCCCACGTGGGGCCTGAAGAGGGCAGGAGAAGGAGGCGACGCCAAGGGCCAGAAGCAGACCCGCCTCCTCTCGGACCTGCTGGGCGGCGACGCGAAGGAGGTCAATACCGTGAGCAAATTACTGATCGTGCTTACCAAGCTGGCGCTCACCAACGCCGCAGAAATTCGAGAAATCACGGGGATGCTTTGGGTCACGCTCCTCATCAGCTTCGACTCCCCAGTGGTCAAGTCCATGATGCAGCAAGGCAGGGACTACCACGAGACCGCGAAGTCGCTGAAGGACGACCCCGTGAAGCAGGAGGAGCTCGGCCCGCCCTTCATCCACATCTTCGCGGCCATGCTCCGCGGACTGGGCGAGTACGAAGACATCGAGAAGCGCGACGCCGAGATCCTCACCCAGTTCTATATGGAGAAGATCGCGGGGGCACAATGCAAGGCGGGCGACCTGCTGGGCAAAGTACTATATTGCAAATGCAAGATGGCCAAGCAGAAGCAAGGCAAATCAGAGATGGCCAAAATATCCCTCGCGATGCACCAGAGCTACGACGAGCTGCAGAGTGTGTGCGTCCGCATATTGCTTGCCCACCAGGCGATCCAGAAACACGGCCCGCCCCCGCGCGGCCCACTCGAGAGGGCCGCCCAGAGCCTGCTCGAGGAGCTCGAGGCAGGGTCCTCCAAGAAGGGGAAGGGCGGCAAGAAGGAGTAGAGATCGGTCGGCCCAAAGTGAGATTGACGCACGTCCAGAGAGTACAGATAGCGACGGCTTCAGAGAGATTGTTGGAATTGGTGGAGAGAGGGTATGTTCCAGTTGAAGCAGCTATCAGACAGGCAGTGAACACAGCAACGGTGATTCAGCCACCACGAGCCCGACCGAAGAAAGGAGGGAGGGGGACGGGAAGTGCTCCAAGCAACCCTGAGGCCCAACACCCTCCGCCTAGTTCTTGAACTTTTTTCTAGCTTCTGTGCCCTCGTTCACCCTCGAACTTTGCTCCTGGCCCTCGGCGCTTTTCCTCGGTGCTTTCCCTCTGTGTGTTGGGCCTCGGTGGCTCTGTCTTCTGGTTTTCGCCCCTGGGCGTTCGAGGGTGGACAAAAAACTTTTTAACAGGGGGTTGACCCTGTGACATGCAGGTGCGAGGCGGCCTCTCAGTCTTCCACAAACGAGAGTGCCGCAGATCGCCAGAGCAGACCTCCTGCCAGCACGGCAGGACTACAAAGTCCCCTGATGGGTCCTCAGGGCTGAGTAGCAAGCAGATTGTAGTTGTAAACTGATGCGAATGTATCAGGAGTGGCCCAGGCCTCTCACGAGTGGACAATCTGACTTAATGCCCCCAGAGCTCGATTCGATTCGATTCCTCCCTCCCGCCTCCTCCCTCCTCTTCCTCCTCCTCCTCCTCCCTCCCTCCCTCCCTCCCTGCCTCCCTCCCTCCCTCCCTCCCTCCTTCCCTCCCCCCCTCCCTCCTCCCTCCTCCTTCCTCCTTCCTCCTTCCTCCTCCTCTCCTCCTTCCCCTCCTCCTCCCTGCTCCCTCCTCCCCCCTCCTCCCTCATCCTCCCTCCTCCCTCATTGATTGTTCTGCAGTCTGCCTTCGGTTTTCCTAAGGTTTTCCATGGGACATCGAAGTTCAACGTATGGGAAGCATGGGCCGCCGCTGGTGGTGCCGTCGACGTCGTCGTTGTCGTCGTCGTCGTCGTCGTCGTCGTCGTCGTCGTCGTCTTCGTCGTCGTCGTCGTCGTCGTCGTCGTCGTCGTCGTTAGCGCTTCGACTGCACGTTTGTGTCATTGCTTGTTCCCCTGGTGGAGGAGCCGTCGCGTCCGCGGCCCGACCCCATCGCCTCTCGTAGTGTAGTGCCGGCGGCGCGCCGGTCAGGGGCAGCGCCGGAGGTGGGGGGGTAGGCTCCCGGGGGGGGCACCTCGACCCCCGATCGCTCGTGCAGCGCCCCTGCTTTCACACCGTTGACCGCCGAAGACCGTGTGGGGCCGCTGTCCAGACCGCCGAAGACCGCCGAAGGACCGCCGAAGGACCGCCGAAGGCCGTGTCGGGCCCCAGCGCCCGCGGCGGGGCGCGCGCCCGCTGTGGCGGTTCTCGGCGGTCGTTCGGCGGTCCGCAGAGGCCAAGATGCGCTGCGAGGGGTCCATGATCGAACGCGTAAGCTATCGGGGGCCTGCCGCCGATCTACCGGCGATGCATCGCCGCTTCCCGTCTGGACGCCCGAAACGGGTACCGAAAGAATGGGAAAAATGCCCAACAACAATTCCTGTTCATTTTGAACAGGATTCGCTGTCCGCGCCGCCGCGGCCTGTGTCCATTCGAGACAGAAGGCCGCCTGCCCAACAGCGGCCGCTGTTGGCTTGGGACAACATTTGTTGTTGGGCATAGTGCCCATTCCGGGCGTCCAAATCCCGCTCGCGGTCCCCCCCCCTGGAGCCGGTCCACCCCTCCCCCGATCGTTGCCGCAGTCGCCACGCATTCCGACGGGCGCCGCAGAGGGGGGGCAGGGGGGCGCCGGGGCCGGGGAAGGCCAAGCAAGGGCAGAGGCACCCTGGAGGGTGGGGTTGGGTTTTGAGTCGGGCATGTCCCTCTACGGGAGGAGCATGCAAAAACAGTCACAAAAGTAGCACCGGGACGATCTTTTCAGTATGTTTGACGATTCGGGAGCATTTTTTAACTATTTTTCGCTTCGTCCAACATCCGCCTGTAGGAGGACACGCCCGACCTAAGTTTACTTCTCACCTCGGGGCGCCTGGACGCGGGGTGTGGGCGGACGCCGTGGCGAGAGGGTCGTGGCCGTAACGCCGCCTCGCTGGGGGTGCGTCGCTCTGGGGGGACGTTTGGGCCCTGCCGACATGGGGGCGGCCTTCCAACGCAGGGGGGCTCTTGTCAGATGGGGAAAAGGTACCCATACCTCTACCCTCCGCCGGTTTTCCTTTTTGGGGGACTCCTGGGACGCCCTCGTCGCCACCGCTGGTTTCGCCTCGAAATCCTGATCAGAGCGCACCCCAGGAGAGGTCCGGGGAGTAGCGGGATCGGTACCTTTTGGTTTCCCCATTTTGGAGGCATTCCCTCCCGCCTTCTCCGCATTTTTCACGATTCACGTTGTCCGTTTTCCTGTGAGCGGCAGCCATACTCGTTTCCTGTTTACATCTCCCCTTGCCTGGTCTTGCCTCTTTTCGCCTTCCTCTTCCTGTGCGCTAATTTAGGCCGTCGCCTCTGTGCTTCGCCCCTTGACGCCGCCCGACCTTCTCGCCGCGGTCGCGATCAAAAAAGTGTCCGCACCAATCAGCCCATTCATAACCGCTGCCGATGAGAGCTGACGCGAAACGGGTGGAAGAGGTCCTGAAACGATGCCCAGGCGAGTCGCCATCTTCAGGGGAGTGCAGAAGCGTGCAGCGGAACATCTGCCCAGAGAGGTACGAGGGGGAGCAGGATGGGGAGGACATGGACGAGGAGGAGAAGGAACACGAGGACTAGCACGGGAACGAGAGGGAGGAGGAGGAGGAGGAGGAGGAGGAGGAGGAGGAGGAGGAGGAGGAGGAGGGGGAGGAGGAGGAGGTTTCTCAGAAGGTTTCTGAGAAGCCGATGGCCCCTTCCAAGAAGCCACCCCTTGCCTTCCTGGAAGCCCCGCCCCCCACCTGCCACATCTCCCTGCTTTGTGGGCGCCGCCCAGACAGCCTTTCCGCTGTGGAGGAGCCGCGAGCCTGGAGCCTGTCTTCGTAGACGGGCTAACGGCGATGTAGGCAACGGCGATGTAGGCTTCGGAGGAGGAGGAAGAGCGCAGGAGGGGGAGGGAGGAGGAGGAGGAGGAGGAGGAGGAGGAGGAGGAGGAGGAGGAGGAGGAGGAGGAGGAGGAGGAGGAGGAGGAGGAGGAGGAGGAGGAGGAGGAGGAGGAGGAGGAGGAGGAGGAGGAGGAGGAGGCCGACCAGGTGGAGGACCCTCCAAGTGAGCCCAGGATCCCCTCCTGGGCCGGGCGGTCGGCGGGAAACGGGGTCCCCCGTCCTCCCCCTCTTCGGGTGTTTCGTGGTTCCTACCGTCCGGCGTGTCGTGCTCGTTCGATCCGCCCTCGCAGATGGGAGGTGTAGGGAGACGTGGTTCGCGATGTGCTACGTTTTGGTTCCCAACACTCAGCGAGCGAAGAACGGTATCAAATAAACTTGTTCGCTGTCGGGGGCGCCTGTTCCCGGGCAGCTGGAAAGTTTATACCCCTACGGTGCCACCGTAAGGGTATGAACTTTCCAGCCGCCCGGGAACAGGCGCCCCCGACAGCGAACAAGTTTATGTTATACCGTTCTTCGCCAGTTAAAACACCGCCGCGAAGCCACGTCGCCGTCAGCCCAGCCTCGGGTCTGGCCCCCCCGCCGCGTCGCTGCGCTGCGCGCGGCACAAAAAGAGGCGCCGCGGCGGGGCCGCCGGGACCCGTCCGCGCGGGGTGCCCGCGCTGTCGTGCCTGCGCCCCAGCGCCTCGGCGGAGCCGTGCCGCAGCGGGCACCTCGTGCGCATCTTCCTCCTCCTCCTCCTGCCTCCTCCTCATCATCATCATCCTCCTCCTCCCTCTCCTCTTCCTGCCTCCTCCTCCTCCTCCTCCTCCTCCTCCTCCTCCTCCTCCTCCTCCTCCTCCTCCCTCTCCTGCCTCTCCTCCTCCTCCCTCTCCTCCTCCTGCCTATCCTTCTCCTCCTCCTCCTCCTCCTCCTCCTCCTCCTCTTCCTTCTCCGGGCCGCTCCGAGGGTCACCGAGCGCGTTCCACACTTCGCAGAGCGCCTACTCGCAAGCGTCCAGAGACACACCTGTCTTCCCCTGTGTTATGGATCGCAAATCCCCCGCAGCGGATCCAGGCCATTGGCGAGCAGTCACTTGGCGAGCAGTGGAACGCGCGCGCCCAGAGGGGCAGCGGCCACCTCGTGCGCATCCGGCCGCTCCGAGGGGGGCGCTCCCCGTGAGGCCTCGGCGGCGGCGACGTCCGAACCTCGTGGGCCTCACAGGTGGGGTCGTAGGGCCGCGCCGCATCGCCGAGGCGTCGGCGAGGCGGCTCGATGCGGAGCCCGAATTTCTCCACGCCCACGTCGCCGACGCATCGCCGACGTCGCCAGTGCATGGCCGAGGCATCGCCGAGGCATCGGCGATGCGGTGAGGCCCTCCGACCACATCTGCTCGGACCCCATCCAGGCCTCGGCCCCTCCCCTCGCCGGCATCCACAACTCAGGCACAACTCAATGGGCGGCGGGGGTTGGGCTCGGAGCTCGTCGAGCACGTGGCGAAGTCCGAACCTCGACCCCCGCCTCCCATCGATTCAGGAGAATCGATGGTCGGTGGGGGTAGGGTGGGGATGTCGCCACCGACTCGTCCCGTTCCCAGGACCGTTTCTGCATCCCAGGCCTTTTGCTGATGGTCCCCTAGTTCGAAACGGGCCTGGCCCAACAACATTTTCGTGACGCCGGATGTCAGGCTCGTCCCTCTCCTCCCTCCCTCTTTCCTTTCTCTCCCGCTGACTCCCGTCTCCGTCTCGCCATCGTCGGTGTCACCACCACCGCTGTCGTCGCCGGTTGCGCGGCCGCCGTCGTTGCCGCGGCTTGTGTCGGTGCCTCCAGTGTCGTCGCCGCATGGCGTTGCTGCCGCCGTCGCCGCATCCTATGTCTGCACGCATGACTGCGACAGAAGAGGAGGCGGAGGAGGAGGAGGAGGAGGAGGAGGAGGAGGAGGAGGAGGATAGAAGGAGGATAGAAGGAGGATAGAAGGAGGAACGGAGGAGGAGGAGGAGGCGGAGGAGGAGGCGGAGGAGGAGGAGGGGGGGGAGAGTAAACATTGCATTTATAATCGGCTGTCCTAGGTAGGATCTGAGCCAGGACGAAAGAAAGAAAGAAAGATCCAGGGTGGAGCGAGGAAGGGATGGAGGTGAAAGGGAGAAAGGAGGAGGGAGGAGGAGGAGGAGGAGGTGGATGATGATGATGATGATGATGATGATGATGCTGCTGCTGCTGCTGCTGCTGCTGATGATGATGATGATGATGATGCTGCTGCTGCTGCTTGATGATGATGATGATGATGATGATGCTGCTGATGATGATGATGATGATGATGATGATGATGATGATGATGATGATGATGATGATGATGATGATGATGATGATGATGATGATGATGATGATGATGATGATGATGATGATGATGATGATGATGATGATGATGATGATGATGATGCTGATGATGATGATGATGATGATGATGATGATGATGATGATCCCGCTCTCCCAAGGGGGGCCGCTGCCGACGTGCACGCTCCCCCTGCTGCTGCTACATTAACCTCTGCTCCCCGCTCGCTCCCTTGAGCGAGACCTCTCTCGCGGCGGGAGGGGGGATGGGGCGCCGAGGTCGGCCTCCACCCCCCCTTTGGTGGGGTGGAGGCCGCGCTTCATTCTGCGGAGCCCTTCGGCCTGCCTACTCGAGAGCGGCCGAAGAGGGCACTCGTCGCCTAGTGCCATGACCCGACGACTGCGGCAATATCCGCCGCAAACCACACAAAAAGCGAGGTCCCCCGTCCGCCACATCCTGTGCGATGGGTGGAACCTCGCGTTCCACCAGGGGGGCCACGCTTCCCCGAGACCAGGTCCAGGCCCAGGAGGTCCCCGCGACCCACCCGACCACGCCCCCTGTGGCCCCCCTGGTGGGAGAACCCCCTCGCTGGGAGGGTTCTCGACAGAACTACCCTGCGTTAGAGACTGCTGCTCCTGCCGCTGCTGCTGCTGCTGCTCCTCGTCCCCTCCTCCGCTGGCCTCCCCCCCCCCGCTCGCTGCGGCGGCTCCTGCTATGACGCCGAGGAGCGCGGCCGCGCCTGTGCCTGATCCCTCGGTTCCCGAGGTGGGCGGGTGCGATGGCGGCGGGGGCGGGTGGGAAAAAGCGGGGAGAGGACGGCCGCTCGCCGCGCATCCGAGGCAGCACCAGATGCGCCTCGACCCGACGATAGCCGACGAGCCGTGCTTCTCGCACGCGCGGGCTGAGCAGCGGCCGCACTGTGCAATCGAGCGCAGGCGGCAGCCAGGAGCAGCACATCTAATTAGCTGGAGGCCAGGCGCAGCGTATCCGTCACTCGCCGTGAGCCAGCTGCTGCCCTCCTGCAGCGCCAAGCCGAGCATCCTACCCAGGCTCTCGCCCCACTCGTCGGCGATGCCCGCAGCCTCGACCAGCGCGGGGAACGTGGGGTGGATGCTGGCGCCTTGCTTGGCCCTCAAGTCGGCGAGCTTGTTGCCCCGCCGCTTCCACTCCGTGGAGGACCCGACCAGGACGTCGTGCATCGTGGCATGTCCCTTCACCTTGGTGATCCGAATGGCGTCCTTGCCTATGTCGTGGACCCGTTGCCAGAAGGCGGCCCACAGGGCTCTGTACGGCCTAGACCAGCATAGGCACCAATCTTCGCCTGCCTCCCAGCCGTCCACGAGCAGCTGCGAGTCGCTGAAGAGGTGCACGGGCGGGAGGCAGTGGGTCAGGGTCTCCACTGCTGCCAACAACTCCCCCGAGCCCGACTCCTGGGCTAGCGGCCACGGCACTGGCCCCAGGATCGACGAGATCTCGGCGCCTGTGTGGTCCGTCGAGCAAGCTGCCCAGCCCGCTCGCGCCAGAACTCGGTCCTGGGCGTGGGACGCCGCGCCGTCCAGGAAGACCTCGCCATGGAGTGGCTCGCCTGCCCTCGGCCCCGCAGTGCGCACGATGCGCGTCTCGAGCGGCAGGGGGAGGTCGCTGCGCGGGTCCTTGACCAGGCACCGCGACCAGATGGCGTGTTCCGCGTCCGAGTCTAGCGGGCCGCCCGTGTCGTAGAAGTAGTTGATGTTGAGGTCGCCCAGCTTCCACTGCCTGCGGGGGCCGTCCAACGTGGGACAGGCCCAGACCAGGTGCCTGACTGTCCCCCTTTCCTCGCATCCAGCTGGGCAGCGCCCCGAGCTCGCGAGCGGGGGGTCTGCCAAGGCTCGGCGCTGGACGGGCCAGAGGCAGCCCACGATGGCGTTCCTGGCCGATGACCACCGCGAAGCGAGGGCGTGGTCGGCGTACTGCTTCACCAGCCGCCCCCTCAGGCCGTTGATGGCCGCGCCGCCCTTCAGGTGGCCCAGCAGCGGGTCGTGGCTCGCCACATCCCTCCAGAGCTTCCTGATGAAGGCAGCCTGGACTTCGCGGTGGACCATGTGCCTGTCGGTCTCGCCCAGGTCGGTGAATTTCCCGAGGTCGCCCGTCCAGCGCCTGATGTGGTCTGCCCTCCAGCCGAGGCGCACCGCGGCAAGGGCCGTTGCGGAGGCTGGGCCCCTTCCCGCCAGGCCCTCTGGCCCGATGGTGGTGAGGCGCTCACGTGCCGCCGCAAAGGCCGAGCCGAGGGCGCGCCTGTCCTGCTCCTTGACCTGCTGGAGCGCCTTCGCCCACGCCTCCATGGGCTTGACGATGTGGTCGAAGAGCGGGTCGTCCCACGGCTTCGCTGCCAGCAGGTAGCTGAGGCTGATGTTCCTGCCTGGCCCCGTGCCGAAGGCGATGGCGGCGAGCTTGGACCTCCATCTCGCCAGCGCCGAAGACGACCAGGCCATACAAGAGCTACCGTATGATGTAGCGGGCTTAAGTCCAGCATTGACGAGCTTGACTGCCGCTTCTTTCCTTGCCCGTCGTATCTGGTGGACACGACCGAGTTGGGCCGCGGCGGCTTGGCGTCGGCCTGCAGCCACCTCCCCAGCTCTGGCGCCCATGGCGTAGTCCACTCCCAAGTTCCTGGCCTCCTTGGCGTGCGCGAAGGAGCCCTCATCCATGTGGTACTCGATGAGGCGGCGCAACTTCTCGGTGGTCCCCAGGATCTCGCTCTTGTCCCTGGAGGCGACCGCGCCTATGTCTCGCTCCAGGCCCCTGATGACAGCGCCCGCCGCCTTGCCGAGCAGGATGCCCACCTGCGCCTCTGAGCCAGTATGGCGCAGGGAGCAGTCGTCGAACATGATGGCCAGGGAGATCTCCTTGTACATGCGGCGGTGCTCCGAGTCGATGGCCACCATGCAGCATCGGGGGAGCTTCCCCGCGTGGCCGCATCCAGCCACCAAGCCCGTGGCCAGGAAGAAGGCTTCTGAGACCACGCCGTCGATGACGATCCTCCGCGGGCCCTCGTAGACGCTGAGGGCGGCCGCGGTGAGCGCGAGCGGGTATCCCTCGGTTTCGGCGCGCCGCTGGGCCACGGCGAGGGAGACCACCTCGTACGCCTTCCAGAGGTCGAGAAGCACTCCTCCCGCACAGGCGCCTCTGCCGTCGGCCGCCTCGTTTTGCAGTGCCTGCCACCACACCGCCTCCTCTGATGCCTTGCCTTGACCGCCCCAGAAGTTGGCCTTGTCTGCTGGGGCGAGCTGTGCCTCCCAGGCGCGACATGATGATGATGATGATGATGATGATGATGATGATGATGATGATGCTGATGCTGATGCTGATGCTGATGCTGATGCTGATGCTGATGATGATGATGATGATGATGATGATGATGATGATGATGCTGATGATGATGCTGATGCTGATGCTGATGCTGATGCTGATGCTGATGCTGAGCTGATGCTGATGCTGATGCTGATGAGGATGATGATGAGGATGAGGATGAGGATGAGATGAGGATGAGGATGAGGAGGATGAGGATGATGAGATGAGGATGAGGATGATGATGATGATGATGATGATGATGATGATGATGATGATGATGCTGATGCTGATGCTGATGCTGCTGCTGCTGCTGTGATGATGATGATGATGATGATGGTGATGCTGCTGATGAGGATGTTGTTGCTGATGATGATGCTGATGATGATGCTGATGCTGCTGCTGCTGCTGCTGATGATGATGATGATGATGCTGATGATGATGATGCTGATGATGATGATGCTGATGCTGATGCTGCTGCTGCTGCTGCTGATGCTGATGCTGATGCTGATGCTGATGATGATTATGATGATGCTGCTGATGCTGATGCTGCTAATGATGATGGTGGTGGTGATGATGAGGAGGAGGAGGAGGAGGAGAGGAGGAGGAGGAGGAAGAGGAGGAGGAAGAGGAGGAGGAGGAGGAGGAGGAGGAGGAGGAGAAGGAGGAGGCTGACGAGGGGGAGGAGGAGGAGGAGGAGGAGGAGGAGGGAGAGGAGGAGGAGAGGAGGAGGAGGAGGAGGAGGACGACAACGAGGACGAGGACGAGGACGAGGAGGAGGAGGAGGAGGAGGAAGAGGAGGAGGAAGAGGAGGAGGAGGAGGGCGAGGGGGAGCCTCCCCCTCCCCCTCAGGGGGAGGGGGAGGGGAAGGGAGGGAGGGAGGGAGGGTGGGAGTGAGGAGGGACGGCAGGGAGGAAACGGAGGAAGAGGAGGGAGGACGGAGAGGTGGGTGGGAAGAAACGGAACACGCACAGGAGGGAGTGGGGAAGGCAGGGAGGCCCTGGAAGGGAGGCAGGGGGAGGGGAGGCAGAGGGCGGAGAGGCCGAGGGATGGGAGGGGAGCACGAGGCGAACCCCCCCCCCCCTGGGGGCGCGAAGCACAGGCCCCCGGCGTGCTCGGGTCGCTCCTCGCGCCCGCGGGCAGCGAGCAGGCTCGGCTGCCCCCGCGTCATGCGCGATCTATTCATCGACGTCGTCGTCGCCGTCGTCGGCGGCGGCGGGGGTCGTCGTCGTCGTCGTCGTCGTCGTCGTCGTCGTCGTCGTCGTCGTCGTCGTTGTCGTCGTCGTTCGAGGTAGCAACAGTACCCAGCACAGCACCACGAAAGCACGCCGCCCCGTGCAGCAGGACACAGGCTCGCGGCAACCGGCTGGGCCCTCCCGAGCTGCGACGCTCTCCCTGCAACGGTGCAAAAGGTGTTTCGAGCATTCTGCCGCGAGGCTGTACGTTTCAATGGTTTGGGCCTCGTGGGCTGGCCCCGATCGACCTCCCAGACTGCTTAAGCTAGCGGACGAAGCAAAGCATGAACTATCTTGTTCCGCCGACTCGGTGACATACAGTGGGGGCCCAGGCCCATGCCATGGAACACCCTGCGTGCCTCCAGGGTGTCCTGGGTATCTTGCGTTTCGACGGCTATGCGATGGCGAGCGTGGTGCCCCCACGCCAACAATCGAGGGGCGTCCTGGGGTCTCAGGGTCGGGCTTCTTGTGGAAGGTTTCTTGAGGACGGGCCTCCACTCTGTTCCGTTTCGCCGCTTCAGTGACTCGTTGCGTTCGCCTCGTTCCCCGAGCCCAGACGTGTGGCAGCCGGCCCTGGCGGGTCGGCAGGCCGGGTGCGCGTGCGGTTTGGCAGCCAGGCGTTGGAGAGTAGCGCGATGGAGCGCGCGCGCGCGCTCATTGGTTGTCCCTTCCCCCCCCCGTCCACAAGGTGCCGTGCTGGAGAGGAACTGTGCTGGGGGGATCTTCAGATTTGAAAGTGGGACCTTTCCATCGGTTGTTGACAGTAGGTATTCTTGTGGATTCCCAGGGTCCAGTCTACCTGAAGCGCCTCCCTGCGTCAACGATCGAGTGGCTTCACCTTCTCCGTCTTCCCGGGGCGCGCGGAAGCCCGACCTATTTCCACCGTCTTCCCATTTCATGCTCCTGCTTGCGTCTTCCGGCCGATGGGTACGCTGTTCCTCCGTCGGGGGCTGCTTGTCCCGTGGCGGCTGCAGCAAGCATGCCCGACGGGTGCCACCGTAGGGGCATCCACTTTCCAGCCGCTCTGGGGCAAGGCGTTCCTGACGGCGGAAGGGCCTAGCTTACACCATTCTCCGAGGAAGAAGCATGGCACACACACGCACACGCACACACACACACACACACTAACCCTGCGCCGGCCCCCTCCCTGGTGCGCGGAGCGCGCCAGGGGCGGCGCTGGACGCTCCGCCAAGGGGGGGGGGGGCCAGCGCAGCTCCAGGACATCGGCGCGCACCGTCGAAGGCTTCCGCCCACGCCCGCAGCCTCTCGTTCTTCCTCCACAGGAGGAGGAGGAGGAGGAGGAGGAGGAGGAGGAGGAGGAGGAGGAGGAGGAGGACGCGCCCCCGGACTCTGCCAGCCCCGACCTGGCCCCCTCGGGACTCGCGCGGGGGGCCCGCGGGGGGAGCGCGGGCCCCCGAGCCTCTTGCCGGCCCCGGGGGAGCGCGGGGAGGGGGGACCCGTTGGTCAGGAGGGGAAAAAACACACAGACGCAATGAAGCGTCGATTCCCCAGAAAACGTGGGAAACTATGGGAAGTGGGGGGGGAAGACAAACACCCAGAAAACATGGGAAACTGTGGGGAACCAGTGTATCTGCGTGTATGGATTTGTGTGTCCCAGGGCCCCTTCAGTTGGGGAGCGCGGAGAGCTCCGGCGGCGGGGTCACCGGCGGATCCAGCGGAGGCGCCTCCGGCACGTCGGGCGCCGAAGACGTCGAGAAGGAAGAGGGGGCCACCCACGCAGGCTCGAAAGCTCGCCTCCTTAATTATCTTGAGCGCCCTCGGCACCCGTCTCCAGCTCGCGCTGCGAGGTGACGCGGGGGGGGAGGGCGGAGCGCGGGAGGGGGGCGCCAGCAGAAGGCAACGCCGAGCTCGAGCTCCGACGAGCACAGCAGCAGCGCGCCACCGGTGTGCACAGTTCCGCGGGCCTCCCGGCGGCTTCTGGGGGTTGGGGAGCGCGGGGAGCGTGAGGGGCGTGGGCGCCAGGACGGCGCCCTCGGGCCATCCCTCAGGAGGGGGAACAGAACACAGACGCAGCGAATCGTCGGCTCCCAGGAAAGCATGCGAAACGATGGGAAGTGGGGGGGCAGACAGAAACCCAGAACATATGGCAAAATATGGGGAATCCTGTTATTTGTGTCTATTTATTTGTGTGTCCCAGGGCCCCGTCAATCATAATCCTCAGGACTCGTGGGGTGGTGGTGGGGCCTCCAAACCCGCGCGTGCCCGAGGCCTCGGGCAACGCGCGGCGCGGCGAGCTCGCCCCAGGATCGCCCAGGAGCCCCGCAGGCCCCAGGCCCTCGGGGAGTCATGGCATCCTTCGGAGGAGAGAGCTTGTGGCTTTATCCTCTTGGCCACAGCGCGCGTTACGCCTCTCCTCCTCCTCCTCCGCCTCCTCCTCCTCCTCCTCCTCCTCCTCCTCCTCCTCCTCCTCCTCCTCCTCCTCCTCTCCCTCCCCCTCCTCCTCCCCCTCCCTCCCCCCCCATAGCGTAACGCTCCCCCACCCCCCACTGGGTCCCCGGCACTGCCGCATTGCGTCCGGCACCTGTTTGCTGTGCCGGACCCACACGGCGGGGGTGGATGGGCGTTACATCATGCCCCCCCCTTCCACAACGCTCGTTATCGCAGCGACTACAGAAATGCTCTTCGACGGGACCTGATCGAAGAAGAGCAGCTTGCGCGAGCATCAGCGTGCGGCGCTCTGCGCGGATTGCGCTGATTGGCCCTGGGCCCCCAGGCGGCGCCTCCAGTGCCGATCCTAGAGAAAGCCACGCGAAGCTCTGGAAGTTTCTGTTTACGCAGTTACTTCGTGGTTTCGCTCTGCTTCGTTCCTTGCGGCGCAGTGGGCGAGCTTTTTCGAAGCGAGGCGAACGCGCATACACGCGCACGCGAACGCGCACCTCTGGCAGTCGCCGCCCATGATGACAGTGATGTGGTTTTCCAAGTGTGCCTCTGCTGCAACCTCATAAGTTGCGACGAGTGTGATTACATCTTGCAGCTTTTTGGTTCATCTATTGAAATCAAATCGTCCCTCGCCAGTCCACTACGTTCCATAGGGTCGCAGATGCAGGGCAGACTACAGGCATATGCTTCCATGATCATGTTTTCCTGTTCAAGGGCATCGGGTGTGAGAGCGTATGCGGGGGAATTGACGGCCTGTCAGGCGCGCGGCACTTCGAGGTCTGGCGGCTCGTGGGCGGGAGGTCTGGCGGCTCCTGGGCGCGACACGCGTTCGTGCCCACGGCATCGCGGTCCAGACTCCTCGCCCGCGGCCCCGTGGAGAGAGGGTTGAGAGAGGGCGCCTCTGCGCGGACTCCGCGAGCCGACTGCATCCAGGGGGCGCATGTCGGCGTCCAGACCGCGAGGGAGCTCACGGGGATCCGCTCGTCGCTCGTGCTGGAACTCCTCGCCCCTGCGCCTTGAGCGCCACTGCCCGTGCCGCCCGCGGCGCCCGAGGGCCCGCCCCCGACAGGCCGAGGCCCGGGCCAACGCGCTGAAGGGCCTGCTCGCGCCCTTCCGCCGGGGCGGCAAGGGCGAGGCCCGATCCCGCCCCGGCGGCGCGGGGGAGGGGGGGAGGGGGAGGAGGAGGGGGGGGAGGGGGAGGGGGAGGAGGGGAGGGGGAGGAGGAGGGAGGAGGAGGAGGAGGAGGAGGAGGAGGAGGAGGAGGAGGAGGAGGAGGAGGAGGAGGAGGAGATCGAGCGGATGAGGAGGAAGAGGAGGAGGAGGAGGAGGGAGGAGAAGGAGGAGGAGGAGGAGGAGGAGGGAGGAGGGTGAGGAGGGACTGAGCAGGAATGGAGGAGGAAGCTTGAACAGGGAAGGTAGGAGGAGGAGGCATGAAGGGAGGAGGAGGAGGAGGATTGAGCAGGAAGGTTGGAGGAGGAGGAGGAGGAGGAGATGGAGGAGGAGGAGGAGGAGGAGGAGGAGGGGGAATACGTCCGAGCAGGAGACGGACGAACGGTAGTGTGGGAGAGATGGGAGGGGGGTGAGGATACATAACACGAGGAAGAGGAGGAAGAGGAGGAGGAGGGAGGAGGAGGAGGAGTTTGAGGAGGGGTAGGCGGGGAATATGTTCGAGCAGGATATGGAGAAGGATAGTGTGTGTGGGGGGGATGGGAGGGAGATGAGGATACAAAACACGAGGAGAAAGAGGAGGATGAGTAGGAGGATGAGGCGGAGGAGGAGGAAGAGGAGGCTGAGGATGAGGAGGAGGAGGGAGCGTCATTCAGAGGAGGAGGAGAAGGAGGAGGAGAAGGAGGAGGAGGAGGAACATCGCCAGCAGGAGGATTATGAGGAGAGGAGCAGGATAATCACCAGGATCAGGAGGAACATGGACATGCACATCAGGGGGATCTCGGGGCGGAGGACTCGAAATAGTAGTTCGAGTTCCACCTCTCCAATTTCTCTTGAGGCCATTGGGGGGGCTTCTTGAGCCCTCTTGGGGGCCTCTGGGGGGAGTCTGTTGGCGTTCTTGGGGCTCTCTTTGGCCGTCCTGGGACACTTGCGACCGAGACGTTCACTGCGCCAACATCATAGATAGTTCATAGTTGCTACGTTTGGCCTCTTGGGCCAGCTCCAGGGCCTGCAAGGCAGCGTAACATGCGCTCAACAGACAAGGGAGTATGGTGTGTCCGTGGTGTGTCGCGTGTTTTTGTTCGTATTTCTGAATGCTGCAACCGCAGGCGGCGGCGATCAGGCGGGCAATTGGTGCGATACTGATAGCCATGATTATGGCATTGAAGAGAGCGATGGTTATTTGGCGGAACGACGGTGGGGTGAAATTGTGGGGTGGCACTGGGAGAGCGTGCACGCAGCCACTCTGTAATGTTTTTTCAGTCATACTTTTCTGAAGAGTTGCCAATCGCGCACTCTTCTGCCCACGCGTCCCTCCGGACGCTCGGCTCAGTGGTGGTGGTGGTGGACACTGGGAGAGCGCTGACGAGGACGCCTGTTGGCGTGAGCGACGGTGGGGTGAGATACTGGCGAGCTCCGCCGTGCGGTTCTGAGAGGCCGTTTGAGCGCGGCCGGCGGGGTGGCAGTCTCTTGTGGATCGGGGGCCTCCCCCCACCTCAAAATGAGCATTATCAACGTGCGCCTTCGTGAGCACATTACTGTATGATGCTCCGAGCAAGGACAGTTCAGAGGTGGTGATTAATCGATTCGCTCTTTCCGCCGGCCCTGGAGCCCTCTTTAGGGCCTCTTGGGGGCCTCTTGGGGACCTCTTGGTAGTCTCTTGGGGCTCCTTGGCGGCGTCTTGGGGGCCCCCAGGGCCTCTTGGGGGGATTTGGGGGGCCTCTTGGGGCGGGAGGGGGGGTAGTCGATTGCGCCCCCCCCCTCGGAGGCCACGATCCTCGTGAGGGGTGTCGAAAAATGGCCCTCCCCTGGAGTGCTCTGGTGGCTTCCAGTTCCCTGTGTAGTTGTCAGCGGGTGGCCATTGTTTCCTCGCGCTTCGAGCCAGGGCGGCAGCGGCTGCCATCCCTCAGACGTGATCGATTTGCTACTGGAGGGCCAACAATGGTTGAAAGCAGAAATGAACCTCCGCAGTCAAGAGCGCTTCAGGGCTAGCCCAGGGACCATCTTAGGCCATGTCGGAACTATGGAGAGTCAGCAGCGTGCCCAAGGCTTCTGGACAAGTCACGCGGAACATTGCGGAAGTCACGCGGCGATCCCCAGGAGGTTTGCCTTTGGAGTTTTGGGACTCGTAAGTAGCAGTTGCAGCATTCCATGAGCAGGATTCAAAAGACTTGATGCCATTCCATTGGGTGCCCAGCGCGGCACGGTGGCGTATTTGGGGCCCGTGCGGCGTTGGTCACGGACGGGACGACGAGGCCCGTGTTTGCATCGTTGGTTCTTGCATCAGACGGGCTTGCGAGTCCTAGAAGCATGCTGCGCTTGTCTCGTGTCGCTCGACGGCACAATGTCGGTGCGCCCGCGCGCGTTCTCACGCGTCGGTCCCCGACAAAAGTCGTACTTGCGAACCTGATGTTGCGTGCATCGCTCGCGAAACCGGTCGCCCACGAAGTTTGGTGGCCCAAATGATGCGTAAGGACGGATGGCGGAGGGTGGGGGGGCCAGCGTGAAGGAGGATGATCATACAGTATGTTTGGTACGTTGATGTGAATTATCTCAGTGCGACCCTACCTAGGAATTGGAGCCTCTAGGAAAGCAGCAATAGTGGATGCCGTGCTGCGCTATGCTATGCTACGCTATGCTGTGCTGCGCTGTGTTATGATATGCTAGGCGATACTGTGCTATGATATGCTATACTGCGCTATGTTATGCTATGTTATGATATGCTGCGCCATGCTATGATATGGCATGATATGATATGATGTGATGTGTTATGATATGCTGCGCTGTGCTATGCTAATCAATGATACGATATGCTATGTTACGCTGCGTTATGATATGCTTTGCTGAGCTAGGATATGCTATGCGATGATTGGCTATGCTAAGTTATGCTATGATGTGCTCATGCTGCGCTGCGCTATGATGCGCTAAGCTAAGGTAAGCTAAGCTAAGCTATGTTATGCGAAGCTAAGCTAAGCTAGGTTAGGCTAGGCTAAGCTAAGCTACGGTAAGCTAAGCTAAGCCAGGCTAAGCTAAGCCAGGCTAAGCTAAGCTAAGTTAAGATGAGATAAGCTAAGCTAAGCCAAGCTAAGCTAAGCTAGGTTAGGCTAAGCAAAGCTAAGCTAAGTTAAGCTAATATGAGATAAGCTAAGCTACGCCAAGCTACGCCAAGCTAAGCTTAGCTAAGCTAAGCTGGGTGAACCAAGGGGGCGCGACTGGGGGAACCGCGGGGCGGGGACTGGGGGAACCGCCCGGGGCGATTTCCACTGCCCGCTCCTTTAAGCTAACAGAGTAAGAACCCTTCTAGGCAGAGCCTAGGTAGGGAAATTGAAGCAGGTCTAGGCAACACGGTGGCAACAGGACGAATGAGGAGGTGGGAGAGGAGGAGGATGAGCCGGGGAGTGACACGATCATTAATCTTGGCCTCCCAGATGGGGTCCGAGCAGATGGAGCCGGAGGATCGCACCGGATCCTCGATGCATCGGCGATGCGGCCGGATGTGGAGCCCGTGTTTTCCCATGCCGGCGTCGCCGATGCATCGCCGACGTCGCCGATGCATCGCCGATGCGTCCTCGATGTATCGCCGATGCATCGGCGATGCGGCGCGATCCTCCGACCCCATCTACTCCAACCCCATCTAGCAGGCCTCAATTTAAGACGCACATTTCCAGGATGAGGTGTACGAACACGACGAGGGAGTCAAACAGGGGGAAGGGCAACGAGGGGGAAGGGACGATATTGGCAATGCTGGCGACGACGCTCCAGTGCCAGAAGCGATGGCGGCGAACGCTGGGCGGAGACGAGCCAGGAACGCTGCCGAAACGTTTGCAGACACGGACAGGCCGACATGATCGAGAGAGTCGGCTGGCTGGCTTTGCCTCACCTTCCTCTCCAGGCCCGTCGTAGGGCCGTCCCGCGGCCCCGTTCTTCTCCAGGCCCCCCTCTTGTCCAAGCCCCCTGAGGCAGGGCTGGACCTCAACGCCGTTTCGCTGAGCTTCGGCGGTGTTTTGTGCTTCGTTTTGGTGGGGAGGTGCAGGAAAACAGGCAGAGCAAAGCGAGCAACGAAACGAAAACAAGGCGAAAAGCAACGTTCAGGGTCCAGCCCTGCCCTGAGGCGCCACCGCCTGGCCCCTCGCAGGGCCGTCCCGCGGCCGGGACGAGCAGGCGCCCTGCCCGTCCCTGTGCTTGCACAGCCCAGCCCGACCCGGCCCGAGCTGCCGAGACCGGGCAGGCCGCATTGTGGGCGGGTGTGCGTCTTCTCGCCGGGAGCGAGGGGGGGCCAGACTGGTGGACGAGGATCATTGGAGAGGAAGCGCGTTGCCAAATAACTCCTCGATGTCTGTACGATGTGTTAACCATGTCTCAAGAACTGTAAAAGCATGCGTTGCGCATGTTGAAAACATGTATCAAACACCTCTGATAGGTTTTTGTTTCGATGATGGGACTGTTACGGGGTCCACTGTCGTGGCATCCACAACGCCAGATTCCGCACACAGCACGCCCCTGGCCGCCAGAGGCGCCCACGGCCCGCTCCACAGAAGGGAGCTCCGCGCCCTCCTCCGCCGCCAGCTTCCGAGGACGTTCGCCGTGCAGGTTGGGTTTGGTGTCCAAGTGCCAGCCTCCTCCGTCTCGAGCTGCGAGATATAACTGGAACGCGTTGTGCCGAGGGCGTCGCCCGCATTAGAGGCAGCGGTCTGCGGGTGTCATTGTGGACACTGACGATCTCACGCGTTGTTTTTAACACGCATGCCTGAAACAGTTTTCGGCCCCCTTCTGCTCTTCATCTTAGCAGGTGGGCGACTGGTCCTCGCTGAGAGGTCTTTGATGGGAGCGTGGGGCTCAAAAGCACAGGCAAGTCATGGGAGCCTTGTAGTGCAGCGGAGGCCCATGCCAAGGAACACCCCGCTTGCCTCCAAGGTTCCCTGAATTTCAGGGGGGTTTGATGGCTCTACGATGGAGAACGTGAAGTCCTCATGCGAAACATCAATGGACAGCCTGGGGTCTCAGGGTTGGGTTTCTTGTGGAAGGTTTCTTGTGGTCGTGCTCCTACCGCACCCTCGCAATTCTGTTCTTACAGTGCATCTGCGTCGATCGGCGTCTGGCAATCGACGAGCTAGTGCCGATCTGGTGTCGGTGAGCGTCGACGTTGCGTCGATGAGCGTCGACGAGCGTCGAGCCGCAAGAGCCAACAAGATGGTGTGGGAGGTCCCCACGCGGTGCCGCAGAAGGGGGGGGGGGCACCCGCCTCGCTCCCGCGGGGCCCTGCTGGCCGCCGCGCTCACGCCCCAGGGGGCCGGCAGGGCGGACGGGTGCGAGCGTTTCGCCAGGGCTCTGCCGTGCACGTGGCGACCCGGAGCTCTTTCTGATTGGCCCGTTGGCTGTGAGGCGGCAGCGCGGAAGAGCGCGGGTGATGTTCCTGATGGTGTTCGTGGTGGTGGTGCTGCTGATTGTGGGGAGGATTCGGCTGTTGAGTGTGGTCCTGAATCGGCACATCATGGTGATGGCGTTGGTGATGATAGCGGCGACGATGATGATGGTGCTGGTGTTGGTGTTGGTGATGATGATGATGATGATGATGATGATGATGAGGAGGAGGAGGAGGAGGAGGAGGAGGAGGAGGAGAAGGGGGGCGAAACGGATACGTTCTGAGGATGGGGCCGACCGTTGAACAATGACAAAGCATGAAACGCAGGAAGCCCACAGAGGCCAGGGGGCCAATGCGTTGGCGTATAGGCCCAGGACCAACGGGTGGAAGCGAAGGCGGATGAGAACCTGAAGGCGCAGGTTGGCGAGGAAGGGGAGGCAGAAATTGGATGGTGATCGTTTCTTCATTCATTCTTTGCCGATCGGCGCGGGCCCCCCAACCCCCCCTCCCCCCCCATGGAGTAGATTCTGGCTGTTTGTGGGGCGCCTGCTTCGAGCGGGTGGAGCCTCCCCGATAGTGGACGCACGGTCCCAAACAGTCGCACGAAGCAGAGGCCTGGAGCCAGACCGCCCCCCCTCCCCCCCCCCCTTCCGCCCAGTGTCGAAACGCCGAACGCAAAAAAAGCTCACGTTGGGCTGTTCTCGGCGAGGGCGTGCGCCAGGCAACCCCCCGCGGGGCGTCCGGCAGCGCCGCCGAGAAGCCGCAGAGCCGCCGGCGGCGCCCGGGCGCCGAGGAGGCGACGCGCCGGTCGGCCCGAGCGTATCGGCCTCCGTCGCCGTCGTCACCGCCGCCGCTCCCGATCCCGTGCTCCAAGCCCGTCCAGATCCCCACCATCCCACGACCACAGTTGGGGACGTGCCCCTCGAAGCTCGAAGGGAGCAGCCGATGTGCCCATCCAGGGGGATGAGCCGGCCAGGGTGGCCCAGGCCACGCCCGTGGGATGGGGATCGGCGGAACGATGCTCAGTCTCAGCCTCCTTCGCCGTCGTCACCGCCGCCGCCGCCGTCCTGGTCGTGGTCGTCGTCGGTGGTCGTCGTGGTCGCGGTCGTGGTTTTTGTTTTCGTGTTCCTCGCCTGCGGCGTAGATTTCGTTGCTCTCCTGTCCCCCTTGCTTCCCTTCGCCCTGCTGCGCTTCTGATTTGCAAGCGGGCCGTTTTGCGGCGCGACGCCACGCACAGGGGGGCCGCCGGGACGGCAGCCCTTGCGCTGCTAACGGCAGCGCGTTCCCCTGGCCCAGATGGTTCACGAAGTTTCCCTGCTAATTTTGTCGTGACACGGCTGCAGCGTTGCATGGTTGGTATTCGTGAAACAAGCAAATGACATCAACATAACCTATCGGAGGTCCGCGCGGATTTCTCGGATCGGCGCTGGACCCCCCTTCTCTGGCGCGCGGAGTGCGCCAAGGGCGGCGCCAGAGGCGCCGGCAGGGGGGTCCAGCGCGGATCTGAGAAATCCGCGCGGACCTCCGAGTTTTTATGTCCATGTCATTGCTCGTTCCCCTAGATGCGGCTGCAGCGTTGCATGATTGGTGTGGTGCCCTGGGAGGGCGTGCTGCTGCCTCTTGGCGGGAGGGGCCGATCTTGAGGCGATCCTGGTGCCTCTGCGGCTTCCCGTTCTCTTCGGGGGGTCTTCGGGCCGTCGTGGGACGGCCACATCGGCGGGCTGCCCTGCGCCCTCAGAGAGGCTCTCTTGTGCGATCTGAAGGGCCCCCCATGGAAGGCTTCTGGGGGCCCTCCCTCCTCCTCCTCCCTCCTCCTCCCTCCTCCCTCCTCCTTGCCTCCTCCCCTCCCTCCTCCCTCCCTCCCTCCCTCCTCCTCCCTTCCCCCTCCCCTCTCTCCTCCTCCTCTGCTCCTCTCCTCTCCTCCTCCTCCTCCTCCCTCCTCCTCCTCCTCCTCCTCCTCCTCCTCCTGGGGTCCTCCACGGTGGCAAGCTTATTGTTCAAGACGCTTCGCGTTCAACGGCCGCCCGCTCCAGTTCTCGCCAGACGAGGCGGAGACGGCTCCACGACGGCGTGAAGACGTGTAGAAATTCATACAAGGCTGCCCGCAGGTGTGTTCTGTTGTTTTTGCCTGTGTTCAACTGTTGCTCCCAACCCATCGCCTGTTAGGGTCTGGCATTCTGCGTGGCTGATCGGCACGGTGGCAAGCGTATTATGTAAGACGCTTACACCATTCCGCCGACCCCCAGAAGAGGATTTGTACGGCTTCCGATGTCGTGCGCGTCGTTTGCCACTTCCCGTCGTGCTGCCTGCGTGCAGTTGTTGCTGATTCGTCCTCCTTCCTCCGCGTCTGTTGCGGGGCCTCTTCGGGGCATCTTCGAGGCCTAGGCGTCAGCCCCTTGGAGCTGTTTCAGGGCCCGCCGGAGGCTTTTGGGGGGCCCTCTGGGGGCTTGGGGGGGTGCCTCGGGGGCATGTTGGGGGTCTTGGAGCTCATCTTCTGGGCGAGGGCTCCCAGGATCCCTGCGGGTTCTCTCCCTCTGAGGCCGCTGGGGACCATCTTCAGGTTCCTGTTGCCGTCTTGGGGGCCTCTTCGGCTGTATTGGGACCCTCCTTGGCCGTTTTGGGGGCCTCTTGGGCCAGTATGGGGTGCCTCATTGGGCCGTCTTAAGCATACAGACGCCAGAGAGCCGAGCCGAGAGCACGAGCATAATCCAAAACTAATGGAACATCATTCTAGATGCTTCGCGTAACCCCACCAGCCCATCCAGAAAAGATGTCCAGGCGAGTTGCCCCGATCAGGGATGTGGAGGAGCATGCAGTGGATCAAAGGCTGGGAAGCCGTCATACCCCAGTGATGGAGGATGAAGGAGGAGCCAGAGGAGGATAGGGGGAGGAGGGAGGAGGGACGAATGAGAAGGGAAGGGGGAGGAGGGAGGAGGAGAATAGCGCCCCCAAAGAGCCCTCAAAGTCGCCCCTTGGGGCACTCTGAAGGCGCTCTTGGGGCCCTCTTTGGGGCCGTCTTGGGGCTCTCTTGGGACTCCCTCTTGGAAGCCCTGGAGGGCCTCTTGGGGCCATCTTGGAAGCCATCGATCAAAGGGGGGAGGTCTTATATGTAATTCGCCCCCCCCCCCCAAGAGCCCTCGGAATTACCTCTTGGGGGCCTCTTGGGCCAATCGTGGAGGTCCTTTGGACCATCTTATGGCTATCATGAGGCCTCGAAAGCTCATCGGAAGCGAAAGGGGAAGGCACACATCATTGGTTGTCCTCAGGTTGTTGAAGGATTTTGTCCCCTAGGGTATTACCTGAGGGGTCTCGAAAAGCACCTGGATCCATCTTGTGGCCTTCAGCCTTCATGGGGCCTCTTGGAGGCATGTTGTTAGCTATCGTGAGCCATGTTGGGGTATCCTGAGCGATATTGGAGGCCATCTTGGGCTCTCTTAGGCCCTCTTGGAGCCATCTTGGGCCATCTTGGGCGCTCTGACACCTCTGGCCCCTCCCCGTCCAAGTCCAGGGAAGGGGGTAGGGGGAGGGGTCAAGCTACCCACCCGCCCGCAAGCCGTCTAGCTCACTCCCACCCGCCCTCCCAACACAAAAGTAACACCCGAGCCTGAGCATGTTCAGCGGTCGTCTTTGGATGGACAGCCACTGGGAACCTAAGTCGACCCCAGGTGCGCGACGCTTGCGCGAGGTGCGCCACGCGTGCCAGGGGTGCCACGCGCGCCAGACACCCCTGGGGCCCGAGCGTGCCAGGCATGCCTAGTGCTCCAGATGCGCCACGTGCTCCGAGTGTGCCAGGTGTGCCGCACACTCCAGCCGCGCCAGGTGCGCTCAGGTGCGCGTGCGCACGCGACAGCACACATCGGGAAGCATGTCAGCCCCCGCCATCCTTGTCGACAACCAATGCCCATCATTGTGCCTTGCGGGCCTGCGCACAGCAGGCCACGCGATCCAGATTTAGCAGCGAGGTGCATGTTATATTGTTTTTTGCCAGGGATGGTGGTATCCCTGCGCACAGCAGGGAATATGCTGACACCGCCGACGTCTCTGTCAAAAGAATACAAAATGCTCGCGGGCCTCACGAACATGACTCAAGACTTTGCCCCAACGTGTACTTTGCATTGTTTTTTGGCCGCATCGGGTTGGCCGCGCATGCTCCACATGTGGAGGCAGAGTGCGGCTTGTATCGTTTTTCGACGGGGATGGTTGGGGGCGGGCCCGCATGGAGTCGGCATGGTTCCGGGTTGGCCGCTGGCCGGGTGGGGGAGGGGGTGTATAGTAGTAAGGAACAGTGATGGACCCTTCCCCGAAGGGGAAGAGGGGCTTTTGGAAGAGGGGAGAAAGATAACGTTGGACCACCTACGCCCAGAGGGCTGGTGGGAATCTGGTTTTGCCTCTTGCGCCCTCTTGGGGGGTCCTCTGGTGGCCCGCTTTCTGCGTCTTGGACCGTCTTGAGGCTACCTTGGATGGTCTTCTGGCCTCTCTGGCGCTCTGGCCTATTGGAGCCCTTCTGCAGCCATCTTGAAAGCATCTTGGGATCTCGGCGGCCGCGGAGGGTGGATCTTTTGGCTTCGAGGGCCCCACGGGAGCGTTGATGAGCCCGCCCAACCCCCCTGATGCGATTTTGGACTCCAGGGTGGGGGGAACGGGGGATCATCGAGGCTCAAAGATACCCTACCCACAATAACCCAGTGAAGATGTGGCCTCGCTGAGGTCCCCATCTGTGCATGCGGGATGACACGTGTGGGCGGTTTGGTGCTGTGCGATTGCAGAGAACAAAAAGAACATTATCCCTACGTACTGTAGTCGGCCCTCCTCACTAAGGTCCCCTCCCAAAGGGTTAGGGCAAAGTCGGGCATGGCCCTCTACAGGAGGAACATTCCAACATAGTCAAATATAGTCCGGGATCGATCCCTCAATATGTTTGACCAGTTTTTGAATATTTGTTTGACTGAATCCGTCTGTAGTCAAGGGCGTAAACAATTGACCCTACCCTGGTTTATGAGGCGCTGTGCGCTGAACCTCCTGTGGGCTGTCTTGGTAAACCCTCCGTATCGCGCGTGCTCGCGCGGCGCCCTGGCGGCTCTCTGGCCTGTGGGAGCTCCCAAGGGGGTTTACTGACCACGCACTTGTAGCCCATGGCAGGTGCGACAGTGCCGTTTTTAATACATGCTCCGCGTGCGGATCATGTATTAAGAATGCAGGGTATAGCATCAAAAGCAGCGATGAGTTCATGCACAAGTTCATTCCTAACTTCATCACGTATACAAAAAATCATAAGTTTTTAGAAATCCTATGTTCTAGCCACTGCCCTGTGGGGGGACACGCCCGACCTCGGGCTAGGGGCGCCTCTTTGGGCTTGCCTCGGGGAGGGGCGACGGCCCGCTCCCTCGCGCGGGCCCCGCGCCCCCGCGGCGCGCGGGGGCCAGGCGGGGCCCGGCGGCGGGGCCCCGCGCGGCAGCCCGCGGGGAAGCCCGTGCCACGGCCTGGGGCGCGCGGCAGCGCGGGTCCGAGCCGCCGGGGCTCCCTCGAGCCAGCCTGACGTCGGGACCGTCCCCCCCCGACGTCGGGGGCGGAAGAGAGGGTGGTGATGACTCGGGGGGGGGGGGATAGCATGGCGTGGGTCATGCTGTGTCCCCAGATCTCGTGGCGCCTCTTCTTGCTTCACTGCGTCCCTGGCCCCCCCCCGCTGGGCCGCGCACGTGCCGCCGGTCATGATTTGCACCCCCCCCGTCTTGGACACCCCCCTCGTGGCCGCTCCCGAGAAGCCCGTGCCACAGCCTGCGGAGAAAAAAAGATACTCAACAAAATACCCCCAAACGGTAAAACATGCTAACAAAAATCGTCCCCTGATTATTTAAAACTATTTTTGAGTATGCCTCCTGTAGAGGGACAGGCCCGACTTAAGACTAATATGAAGTCGGGCCTGTCCGTCCACAGGAGGAATCTTCGAAAATAGCCAAGCAATAGTCTGGGGGCGATCTTTCGAGTGTTGTCGAGCATTTGTTGCATTTTTGGCATATTTGTTGGACCTTTTTTTCCCGTCGAAAATCCGCCTGTAGGAGGACATGCTCGACCAACTAATCTGCGTTGGGATCGGACCGGCGTGGACTACGCCTGCGCGTTGGTATTTCTGGATACTCGGAGAAGCAAAACAAACGCCAAGTTTTTTGGCAATCCGCGCGGATTTCTTGGATCTGCGCTGGAGCCCCCCCCCAGGGGCGCCTCCAGCGTCGCCCCAGGTGCGCGCGCCAGGAAGGGGGTCCGGCGCAGATCCAAGAAATCCGCGCGCACCGTCGAAAGTTTATGCTCATGCCGTTTTTGTTCCTCGAGGTTCCTTGCACTAATCTGCGTTGGGATCGGACCGGTGTGGACTACGCCTGCGCTGGTACTTCTTGTTTCTAAGCTTCCCACGTGGGGTCGGAGTAGATGGGCTCGGAGGATCGCGCCGCATCGCCGATGTATCGGCGATGCGATGTATCGGCGATGCGGCTCGATGTGGAGCCCGATTTGCTTCACGTCGACGTCGCCGATTCATTGCCCACGTCGACGATGCATCGCCAGTGCATCGCTGGTGCATCGCCAATACATCGCCGATACATCGCCGATGTATCGGCGTTGCGGCACGATCCTCCGACCGCATCCTTTCCGACCCCATCTAGGAGGCCTCTAGTTGGGATCGGACCGGCGTGGACAACGCCTCCGCTGGTACTTCTTGACATGGGCTGACGCCGAGGCTGAGGTACGCCGAGATTTGCTGAGTCGAGCGCCCTGGTCTGGGCTGGGATTCGTGTGGGCTCAGCTGGACTAAGCTGGGCTGGACGGAATCGGACGGAGCTGAGTTGGATAGGGCAAGGCTGGGATGTGCCAGTATGGGCAGTCCGTGCTGGCAACACGGCGCCCAGTGCTTAGAAGCTTAGAAGTCGAGTGAGGCACTTGGGCGCTGACGAGAGCTTCAGGCGTGCTTCAGTATGTTGTTTTTTTCTGTGGACGTTTAGCCAACGCTGCTTGGTCCGAACATGACGAATGAAAGGTATATGTGAAGGAGCGGGAGGATCAAGAGAGGCAGTGCTGTGTGCTAGGATCATGTAGCGGGGGAGGGAAAGCGGGAGGGAACTTTGCCCATAGCCACCATGGTATCTCACAGGTATTAGTTTTCATTCGTTCTGACAAACATCGCAGTGTTGACAAGTGTGGTTGAGCTCATACGCCTCGTGATGTTCAAATGTTATGTGGTGCAGGTGCGTTGGTTAGCGTATTTATTATGGGTTTGATGTGCGACGTTGTTCAGAATAAACATCTTCACTATCGGGTTGCGTTGCCGCGCATCTTCGCCATTGCGTTGGGCCCAGTGTTCGTTATGCGACCTGGAGGACAATACTTGAAACAACAAATGTGCCAGAAGTATTGGTAAACAAGCGGAGGAGGGGAGCAGGTGGTTTGAGGCAGGATCACGTTTAGCAGCTGCAGTGTGGCGGGAAGGAGAGGCGGGCGAGCAGGCGGCACGTCGGCATTGCCGATGGAGCGCCGCGGGCGTTGCCTTCGGCTGGGACGCTGCACGAAGGCCAGTCGACAGGCTCCTCCGACTCCGCAGACTTTCCTGATCCGCACGCTCCCAGCAGCTCCCCTGATCTTCACCACTTCTTTATCACGAGGTGGGCCAGCTGCCAATGCTCTCGAGCCCATCCCGGGGACCAGCTTGAGCGGCGCGACTCTTTCACGATGTCCTTGGGGGCCGAACTTGGCCTCCAGGGGGCCCAAGGCTTGCGATCCTGGCGTTGTAACTTCTACTTGGCGTTTTTGTCGCGTGTTCGCGAGCCCCAGGACCAACACCTATCAACCCTGTTCGAACATACTGCAGGCAGATGGGGTCTAGGATGAAGTCGGGCCATGTTTTTGAAGCATTTTTTGCTCATTTTGGAGTATGTGTTTGTATTCTTTCTTTTTCGCCCAGAATCCGCCTGTAGGGGGACAGGCCCGACCTAAGTCTAGGACTCGGGCCGCAATTTGTTCAGCGATGTCGCCATTGTCGTGGCGTCGGACCTCAGGGGACCTGGGGGGCAACGAAGGCCGCCGCCGTGCTCTTGCTCTGCTGGGCGACGCCCAGAGGTCCGGATCGGCGAGGTCCTCCACGATGGGCCCCAGCTTCGGCTGCCTGGACGACGGCGACGGACAGCGGACGACGGGCGACGACGGCCCACGACGGACGACGACGAACGACGACGAGGGTCTGGGTCGCCCCCACGGCGGCGTGCGCTGGTGCCCCTCGGCCCCTGTTTCCCGAGGGAGGGCGGGGGGAGAAGAGGACGAGGATCAGGAGGAGGAGGAGGAGGAGGAGGAGGAGGAGGAGGAGGAGGAGGAGGAGGAGGAGGGGGAGGAGGAGGAGGAGGAGGAGGAGGAGGAGGAGGAGGAGGAGGAGAAGGAGGAGGAGGAGGAGGAGACGCAGGTGGAGACGCAGGTGGAGGAGGAGTAGGGAGATGTGAGCAGGGAGGAGCCCGCCGCCAGCGCCCAGGCGAGCGCGGCGGCCGCGGACGCGGCGCCGCCAGCCGAGAACGACGCTGCGCCGCAGGAAAGTCCCCCGGCTCGGGAGCCTTGAGAGGGGGGTTAGCGCAAACGGGGGTCCTGAGACGGAGCCTTGAGACGGGGGGGCCAGAGCGGCGGATTTTGCAGGATCCTGCAACGCCAGTGGTGCACGGAACTGGGCTTGCGCGCAGGATCCTGCAGGACCTTGCAGCATCCCGCAGGATCCTGCAAGGCCCGACGGACCTGGGTTTGCACTGGCCCGGGCTTGCGCGTAGGATCCTGCAGGATCCCGCAGGATCCCGCAAGGCCCGACGGACCCGGGTCTGCGCTGACGCGGGTCAGTATGTCCCCGACCGGCTCGTGGCTCGGACCCAGATCTCCGATGATGTGGTATGTTCAATGCCCGCGCCCGCTTTCGCCCTGCTGTGCCCGATTCGGGCCCGCAGTATCCGTCGGCTGCCTTGAGCCGCGGCGTGGATCCGCTTCGCCGCTGCGACCAAGGGGTTTTTCGTTTTAGTTCCCGGCGTGTCTTTCCCTCTGGGCATGTCTCGGGGGCCCCCCAAACGGGGCGGTGACCACACCGTGCGGTGAGTCGGTGGGGATTCGGGGTCACCGCACGGTTCTGGGACTTGAGTCGTGCTCCGAGGACGTCTCGGGCGACAGGGGCCTCCGGGGTCCCAAGACCGTGCGGTGACGGAGCGTGCGGTGAGGTTTTGGGGGATTTCGAGGTCACCGCTCGGTCTGTCACCGCACCGTTTCGGGACTCCAAAACGTCTCTGGGCGCCGGGGCCGTCGGGCAGGGATCATCGGGACGGAGCGCTGCCCCCCCTCGGGAGACGGTCGGGACCTCTTGGCCGCGGTCTGAAGCAGCCCTTGACGCCTCGTGTATCTCCAACGGCCCATCCAGAGGCAGATCACCAGGCGAGTGGCCTTGATCGGGGCAGCGAAGAGGCGTGCAGTGTAACCGCGAGCCCCAGATAATAAATCATACCCTCCGTTCCCCCTGAGAGTTGATTATCCCCGGCCAAGAAAGAGTTGGTCGGGGGAGGGGCGGCAAGGCAGAACTTTGTTGACGTGAGGGAAAGTGGCGAATCGAAGTTGCGACCTTCTTATGCTGAGTAGCAGCATCATCAAAAACGTGTGGCATGGCAATGGAGTTCTCACCAGTTCGGATTTCGCAAGTCATGAACGTGCGCGAGGGCCATATGGTTCTCACCATTGCAGCTTTCCCAGGTCACAAACGTGTGGCAGGGCTATGGGATTCTCGCTTTCTCAGCCCTTCACGAGTCACGAACGTGTAACAGGGCTATGGGAGTCTCAGCTTTCCCGAGTCACGACGTCGTCGTTTTCGTGCGACGTCGACGACGACGACCTCCTCTGCCCTCGTCATACATCCCTCGTGCGACATGCGGGGACAAGTCGTTGTTTGCATCCCCCGGAGATCCCGACTTTTCTTCTACCCCAGGTGGTATTCTCAGGGGCATAGGCTTAACCAGCTGCCTTGGCAGCGTTTTCTCGGAGGTCTCGTGGAGCCCGCTTGGGCTCAAAGCTGCCCGGCCGGGGCAGCGGTCGGTGTCTTGTTTCAGGCAGCGGCGAAGCATCCTGGCCCGCCTATAGCCCTACCAAACACTGTTCTAATAACCTTTTGTGGCTTCCACGAAATGTTCTTAGAACATTTCTGGCGGATATTGCCTTGTTTTAACACATCGGGTTTATGTTCTAAGAACATTAGGTTTGTTCTAGAACATTTGTGGGTTCCAAGAACATTTCGTGGTAGGACTATAGAAATGCTGGGATGGTCGGTCCCTGCTCAATTGTGGCCGTGGACTGCAGAAGCCCGGTTTCTCGGCGAAGACCCTCGAGGAGCATTTTGGATCATCTTGCGAAGAAGACGACACGCACGAAGCCGGACAAGGCACATGGGAATGGACGTCCTAGCGATGGTGAGGAATCGGGCCGGACGAAAGGAGGGGATTGGGAAAGGGGGGCTTACGAAATCTGCTGCATGCAGCTGGTTTCGGCCCCACCGAGGGGCCCATCCCTCGATACATGGCCGCCTCTGGCGCCGGGAGGCGCCCGGAAAATCAGCTAAGTGTGAGCTGATTCTCACCCCCCCCTTCGCTGTCCCCCCTTTTCGCCCGGCCCGAAGGAAGGCGGTGGGGCTTCTCAGAAGTCCTCGCCGTATTCGAGAAGCTTGCTGTGCCTTCGGGGAAGGCTTCTAGGCAGCCGTTCGGAGATCCCGAGGCCTTCCGAGCCTCCTGAGGAGGCCCGCGACTTCCCGCTTCCCCCTAGGGCTCGCCGCCGACTCCACAGACCTCGTGAGGCCTCGAGCACGGCGGCTTGCGGATACCCTCTCCCTCGGCAAGTGCTACAGTGCTGTTGTGCCAGATGTTCTGGTCAGACGAGCCGCTCCCAAGGGGGGCACACCACCGGTATACGCCTTTCTTCGTGCCCTGGAGGCCTTCGAGGCCTCCTGATGGACTCGGGCGAGGCCTGGTGACTCCTGGGGCCCCAGGGGGCCCACGGGCACCTCGGGGGCCGACTCGCGCGACCTCGACTCGGCGGCGAAGCTGGCGCGGGCGCTCGAATCTGGGCGGGCGAAGGGGGAAGGTTGGTGGGGGGGGTACGATGAAGTTGGGCGTGTCCGTCTACAGGAGGAGTATGCAAAGATAGTCCAAAAATAGTGTGGGGACGATGTCTGAGAATTTTGTTGGCTATGTTTGAATATGCTGTTTAATATGTTTTGTTTGTCCTCCAAATCCGCCTGCAGGGGGACATGCCCGACCTCAGCCCGGGCGGGCGAAGCGGGAAGATTGGCAGGGGGGGTGCGAAAACCTGTACGTGCAGCTGGTTTCGGCTCCGCCGGCACCTCTGGCGCCGAGAGGCGCTGTAAGTCCAGTTGCGTGCAGCGGATCCGCTGACCTCCCCCCCCCTCTTGCTATGCCCGCTGCGGTGGCCCCGGTCCAGGGGCCCGCCTCGGGCTCCGAGGGCGCTCAGGTGGCAGCCCGCGTCGCCAGGGCCGTACGGAGAGAGCGGAGATCGTTCGAGACGGACGATCGGGCCAGACGAAAGGGGGGGATTGGAAAACGTGGGGTTACGAAATTTGCTGCATGCAGCTGGTTTCGGCCTCACCGAGGGGCCCATTCCTCAATACATAGCTCTCTCCGGCGCCGGGAGGCGCGGGGAAAATCAGCTACGTGAGCTGACTCTCAAACCCCCCCTTTGCTATCTCCCCCTTTCGCCTGGCCCGAGATGACGTCGCGCGGTGTCCATGCCCAGCCGAAGTCGGGCCCCAGTCCCAGGAGCCAGCCAGACATGCCTTCTCGGATCTGCCGGTGTGGGAGCCTCTTGGCGGCTTGCTTGGGCGCCTCTTGGGGCCCTCCTTGGACCATGTTAGAGGCCTGTGGGGTTTTCTGAGGGGCCTGGGGCCCTGTGTAGAGGCCCTCGTGGGCTCTGTTGGCGCGCTTTTGGGTGCCTTGGGGGCGCTCTTAGGGCCATCTCGGGTGGGGTAACTAATTACGCACCCTTCCGTTGGAGGCCATAAAAATGGTTCCTGGGTGTTCGTGCGGCTCTTGGGGTCCCCTTGGGCCCCTCTTGGGGCTCCCGTGGAGCCATCTTGGAGCCATCTTGAGGCCTCAAGAGCCCATCGGAAGCGACGAGGCCTCGCGGGAGTGTGCCCCTGTGGCCACTTGAAGCCGTCTTGGGGTGGTCTTGAAGACACTTCAGGGGCAATCTTGGAGGCCGTCTTGTGCTCTCTGGGGCCATCTCCGATCGGTCCGGGGCCATCCGGGACCCTCCAGCGACGCGCGGAGGGAGGCTGCCAGACCCAGGGAGAGGGGGGAGAGGTTAGCCTCTCCCCGAAGGGGAACAAGGAGATTGGAAGACGTAACTCGTCAGATCACATATGCCCAAGGGGCTGGTGGGATATCGCCTGAGACTTCCTCGTCGGTCAAATCCCGAGAACTTGACACGCCCATCAGCTGAATGAGTGGATGGCGGTTCCTCAGCAGTAAAATGCGTTATCTTTTGCTTGCACACGCTCTCGTGGATCTCATGCGTCCCCCTGTCAAACGACAATCGTTTTTCCACACTGCCCACTCGCCTCCTGCGGATGCACTTCCTCATCTAGCGCGGAAGTGCGGACAGTTGTTTTTTTCACTCGCACCTGTCTGTCCGCTAGGATAGCGCTTCTGAGGGGGAAGCGGACTTTGCTTCCCTCCTCTCTTTCTCGCTCGCTCTCTCTATCTCTCTCTCTTCATCTCTCTCTCTCTCTCTCTCCATCGCTCTCTCTCTCTCTCTCTCTCTCCATCGCTCTCTCTCTCTCTCTCTATTTTTCTCCCTCTCTCTCTGTTTCTCTCTCTCTCTCTCTTTCTCTCTTTTCTCGCTCTCTCTCTCTCTCGCTCCCTCTCTCTCTCTCTCTGGCACTCAGGGAGATACAGGCAAGACGCTGAAATCATGACCACCTGGGGCTCTGGAGGGGCGATGGTTGTCGGGCTCTTGCTTGGGTCTTGGTCGTGGAGTCTATTCGTGGCCAGGCCGCGCCGTGGCCAGAAAGGCCCGTTCGTTTGTTTCACTCCGCGTCCCTCACGGCAGCGCGACGCCCGCCCGAGTTCGAACGTTTCTGTAGATCCCTCGCGGCAGCAGTCATGGAGGCAGTTCGCAACGCAGACGGCAGCAACAGCTACGACGCGATCCGTCGAGCAGGCGCCCTGTGGAGAAGCGCGGCGTCCGAGGGCGCTGGCAGCAGCAGCGGGCCTGGATTGGCCCAGGGTGAGGCCGCTCCGTGAACCGCGAGCCTGATGAGGCTGTTTTCCACCACCACCATAAGCTGGAGGGGGGAAGGAGGAGGAGGACGAGGATGAGGACGAAGAGGAGGAGGAGGAGGAGGACGAGGATGAGGACGAAGAGGAGGAGGAGGAAGAGGAGGAGGAGGAGGACCCCTGCCCCTCCAACTTGTGGTGGTGGTGGTGGTGGGTGTGGTGGTGGTGGTGGTGGTGGTGGTGGTGGTGGTGGTGGTGGTGGTGGTGGGAGTGGTGGTGGATAACAAGCCCATCAGAGCCTGCGCGGGCGGGGCGCCGTGCGCGCTGCGCAAGGAGCACCGCGAGGTCTCTCGCGGCAGGGTTAGGTTGAAGTCGGGCCTGTCCCCCTACAGGGGGAATATTCAAACATAGTCAAAAAATAGTCACTATGTTTTGAGTCTGTTTGGGCATCTTTTGAGTATGTTTTGAATATGTTTTATGTTTCGTCGAAGCTCCCCCTACAGGCGGATTCTGGACGAACCTGTAACACAAAAAAAAACTAATCCCCAAAAATGCCCCAAAAAGGTCAAGTCAAAGAATCGTCCCTGGAGTATTTTGTTACTAGTTTTAAATATTCCTCCCGTGGTGGGACGTGCCCGACTTCACGGCAGGGCCGGCGCCGCTCCGCCCTCCCGGGCCCGGACGTCTTTGCGTTCCCATAGTTGAGGACCGATTTCCACTTTTCCAGATATGTCCCCCCGATATTTTCTGTGTTTTTACATATAAAAAAAGATTCAAGTGATAAAATACTTTGATCAACCACGGACAGTGACGGCGACAATGGCGATGTCCCAGATTTCGCAAGAAATTGATTCAGTCCCCAGGAAGCCCCAGGCGACCTCTCACGAACTAACAACACGCACCCATACCCATAGGTGGGACGGAGGGGGCTATGGGTGCGTGTTGTCGGATGGGGGTCCCGCTCGAATGGGAGCCTCCGACAGGGTCCAACAACCCGTACCTATACCCATAACCAGTCATCTTCCCTCCGAACCGCCTATGGGTATGGGAATGTGTTGTTCGTTCGGCGACCTCTCCGATGTCACCTCGGCGCCCGTTCCGCTTCTGCCCGTGTTTTCGCCGTCGTTGTCGTCGTCGTCGTCGTCGTCGTCGTCGTCGTCGTCCTGCTCCGAATGTCTGCGGGCCGGTGCGGCGCCATCCCGGGGCCGACGCCCGTATGACGTTCCCGGGGTGACCCGGGGGCGCTCCGGGGTTGGTGGACGTTCTTTGTGGTCGCCCGAGGGGTGCGTAGACTCACGGGCATCGGGCCTCGAGGCATGGGGGTGCGATACTTACATGGGGTGGCGAGGAAAGGCGCACCTTTTGTGCCCTAGAGGAGGCCAAAGAGGAGCACGAGAGGTGCGCGTCTATCCCCCCCCTTCCACCGCCCCATGAAGTGCCGCCCGGGAGCCGGGACCCGGTGCTCTTCCTCCTCCTGCTCCTCCTTCTCCTCCTCCTCCTCCTCCTCTTCCTCTTCCTCTTCCTCTTCCTTCTCCTCCATCTTCCTCCCTCCTCCTCCTCCTTCTCCTTCTCCTCCTCCCTCCCTCCTAACTCCTCCCCCTCCCCCTCCTCCTCCTCCTCCTCCTCCTCCTCCTCCTCCTCCTCCTCCTCCTCCTCCTCCGTAGCCATTTTGGCTCAAGCGGGGTTTTCGGCTTATGGGCATGATGGCGCGGGAAGTGCTGCGTGGAGCAGCAGGTGCACGAGCTTCTGCAGACAACCTCATCGCGAAGCTGCAGAAGCAGATCCTTGGCCTGGAGCGCGAGCTTGCGGAGGCGCTGGAGACGATCGCCAGCCTTCGCCAGCCGCAAGGCGCAGGGAGTGCTGCAGAGGCCGAGGCGGCCCGCAGGGAGGCCATCGCGCGCCCCGCCCTGCTTGCGCGTGTCCGAGGGCGCTTCGAGTCCCCCGAGGAGCGCAAGCGGCGCAACGTGGCGTGGCACGCCGCCTCCTGCCCAGACGAGGCGGCGCCGCCGCGGGAGTGGCGCCGAGCGGAAAAAGGGCCGCGCCTCGGCTCGCCGCTGTCGGAGCTTGGGGATTCCGTGTGCGAGGTGGATGCTTGCGCCTTCGACGGGCAGGTGCCGAGCGCGGGGCCGGTGGTCTCGCTGGCGCCGGGTGTCTGGGAGGCGATCGACCTGGTCGACGAGGCGCTCCCCTCCCTCGGCGAGGAGACCAAGGGCCAGGCTTTTGGGCTTGGCCTGGCAGCAGGCTGGAGGCTTGCGGAGCTGGATGCTGCCAGGCTTTGCAGTCTGCCTCTTCTTCTCCCGACCGCCGAGCACTCGGACCTCGAGTCCCACTCCGACGTGCACGACAGCGCCTCCACTGAGTAGCAGTTTTTTCCTGATGCTGTATCCGAGATCGTCAAGCAGGAGGCTGCAGTATATCAGCCCGCATCGGGGTCCCGCTCCCCCGTTGTGGTCGCCTCTGAGGGCGGGACGAGCAGCGCACAGTGGGTGCCCGTCGGGCTCCCACCTGATCCTGGAGAGGGCCGCCTTTTCACTTCAGATGCGCCGCCGCCTTCTTGGGCTCCTGGGCTTCCTCCTCGTTTGCTCGTCTTGGACGACTCCGACGGTGTGGACCCAGAGTGATCATGTGCTGGTTGGATCGCTGTCTTCCTGGTGTATTCGGATACCAGGCCTATGGTTTCGTGCGTCTGTGGTGGCCTTTTATTTTCTCGGAATCGGGGCTTCCTGGTACAGTTGTGCACGGATGCGTGCGTATTGAATGTGGCTGCCGCCGAGATCGCGCCGTCGCTCGTCTCTGTGGGCTCGGTCTTCGCAATTCGACCTGAACGCCAGCGAGATGCACCAGTACATGAATGCGGAGGTGTCTCGCTCCATGCTCCACGTGTCCTCCTTCGGGTACGGCCTGTTCTTGTCGCTGGGCGAGGTCTCGGGAGCCTTCTGAGGCATGAAGGTTGCTGTAAAAAAAGAGGAGGAGGAGGAAGAAGAGGCAGAAGAAGCATAGTAATACTACCAAGAAGAATAAGAGGAATAATACTATCAATAAGGACACTGAGCATGAATACTAATACTAATGATAATAATACTAATAATAATCATATAGTAATAATACACAATAATAATAATGGTACTAATCATAATCGAAATCATATTAATAATACTACAAATCCAAATAATAGTAATAATACTAATAAGCATAGTATTAATACTAATAATCATCATCATAATCATAGTCATAGTGTTAATAGTAATAATAATATTAATACTACTAATAATAATGATAATAATACCAATAATAATAGTAATAATAATAATGATACTATTCATACTAATATCAATAATAATAATAGTAGTAATAACAATAATAATAATAACAATAATGATAATACTAATACTAATAATAATGATGATAATGATGATGATGATGATGATGATGATGATGATGATGATAACACTAGTAGAAGGGATAATGAGGAGGAGGAGGAGGAGGAGGAGGAGGGTTGTTTTTCTTTCACTTAAAATGAGGAAAGAGCGGCAGATGAGGAGGATGAGGAAGAGGAGGGGGAGGAGGAGGAGGAGGAGGAGGAGGAGGAGGAGGAGGAGGAGGAGGAGGAGGAGGAGGAGGAGGAGGAGGAGGAGGAGGGAGGAGGAGGAGAGGGTGGATTTTTTAATTTAAGCTGAGGAAAGAGCGGTTTGGGCATAACATCGACGGTCTACGCGGATATTTTTTGAATCCGCGCTCAGCCTCCGCGTGCCCTCCACGGTCCTTGGGACAGAAAATTTGGGTCGCACCGAACCCAGCTAAAAGTGGCGCTACCCTGCTTTTGGAGATATCATATACGGGGCCACAGGATGGGCACCGGATTGTTTTCGTATCGAGGGCCGCGGTGACATCGCCAAGCAGGCGCGAAGAGGCCATGTTTTACGTCGCGTTGGCTCAGAAGAAAAAGACTGGAGGAGTGGAATGAGGGAGGGGCAGTTGGAGAGAGGGGTGAGCTGCGTCAAGCGGACGGGGGAAGGGCAGGAGGAGGGGGAGGGTTCTCTTTGCCCCGCGTTTTTCTTTGTAGCCGGGCGTCGATTGCACGTGGATTGGTCACGCGCGCCGCAGTTCTGCCAGGCTCGTGGGGGAGGGGGGTGGCCAGCAACGAGGGCGATCAGGAGGACGGGGGCAGGTGGCAGGGGGGCCACGTGCCGGGGCAGATGGCGTCGAATTATTGTTTCGACGCCATCTGCCCCGGCATCGAATTGGAATGCCATTCGCCGTGCCGTTGGGTCAAGTTCAACCTTGGATTCGCTGGCGTCGGTACCTGTGGCGTTCCGCTGGTGCCAGGAGCGCGGGGCCGGCAACAAAATTTTTGCCTGCCCCAGCTGGCGGTCATGGTGGATTTTCGCCAAGCCTGTAAAAAATGAGGCCGGCAAAACATCGGGGGCCTTGTTGGGCACCGAGCCAAGGGGGTCGGCTAATATATGTTTGCCAGCGTCTTCCCGCCAGCACCATGCGGGAACGGGGGCGGTGGCGACGTCCAGGTCTCGTTCCTTGTCGGCTGCTTGGGGATCAGGAGTTCGATTGGGGTGCAGGGACTTCGTGAATTCAAGGGGGTACAGGGGCTTCAGAGGCCTATTGTGCGTATTGCTTGAGGGGCCCTTAAATAAATGAGCAGGGCAGACTAATAGAATTCAGCCGCCGGAAACTGTTTTTCTTCATCGTCTGCCCCCTCGGCGTTTTATTTAATCGCTTCGCTCATTCCGCCAGCCCATGATGAGGCACCGCGGTCGATTGGGCGAGAGGTCGTCGGCAGTGCGGAGCTGCAGGGGTCGGCGCATGTTTGATTCAGGTGCTGCTGATGATGCTGCCGATCAAGCGTTGGCGGCAGAGCGCTTTCCTGAACCAGGCTCTGAAATCAAATGCGATGTTGTTCCATGGCGCTGCCGCGCATATCCGCCAGGATCTTGCGTGGCATTGCAGAGGTTTTGGGCGGGGACTGCGGAGCTTTAGGGTGCGAGGTGGAGGAGGCGAGAAGGAGGAGGTGCCGTTTGGGAGGCCTTTTGGGATCGTTTGAGACGCCGTTCGGAGGCGCCTGGGAGCTTTCTGGGGCCTCCTGGGAGCCTCTTGGCGGCATCTTGGGCTTCTTGGGGGCCTCCCGGGGCGTCCTGGGGCCCTCTTGGGGCAGAAAACTGAAGTTTTCGGTTCGTGGTCCCTTTCTCGGGCTCCTCTTGGGGCCTTCTTGGGGCTCTCTTTAGCCGTCTTGGTGCCTCTTGGGCCGTCTCGGGGCCTTCTTGGGCCGTCTTGGGGCCTTCTTGGAGGCCTCTTGGGCCGTCTTGGGGCGCTCTTGGAGGCCGTCTTGGAGCGTCGGAAATGCGAAAAGGCGAGGAAGCCAAACACCTTCAGAAACCTAATGGACATCAGTTAGTTTTGCCTCCTGGGGCTCCGTTTTGGAACCTTGTGGGGTTTCTTTCGGGCCGCTTGGCGCCTCTTGGGGCCTCTTCGGGGGCTTCTTGGGGCGTCCTGGAGGCCTCTTGGAACGGAAGGCTCGGATTTTCGGCTCGTGGTCTCCATCTTGGGCTCCTCTTGGGGCCCTTTTGGGCCGTCTTGGAGCCTTTTGGGCAGTCTTGAAGCTCTCTTGGGCGGTCTCGGGGCTCCCTTGGGGGCTTCTTGGGTCGCCTTCGGGTGGTCTTGGGGGCTTATTGGGGGCCTCTTGGGCCGTCTTGGAGTGTCGGAAACGCGAAAAGGCGAGGAAGTCACGAGCCTTCAGAAACCGAATGGCAATCATTGAGTTTTGCCTCTTGGGTCCCCGTTTTGGAGCCTTTTGGGGTTCGGGCCTCTTGGCGCCTCTTGGGGCCTCTTCGGGGGCTTCTTGGGGCGTCCTGGAGGCCTCTTGGAGCGGAAGGCTCGGATTTTCGGCTCGTGGTCTCCATCTTGGGCTCCTGTTGGGGCCCTCTTGGGCCGTCTTGGGCGCATTTTGGGCAGTCTTGAAGTTCTCTTGGGCGGTTCTGGGAGCCTCTTGGGCCGTCTTGGGGTGGTTTTGGGGGCTTCTTGGGAGCCTCTTGGGCCGTCTTGGAGTGTCGGAAACGCGAAAAGGCGAGGAAGCCACGAGCCTTCAGAAACCGAATGGAAATCATTGAGTTTTGCTTTTTGGGGCTCCGTTTTGAAGCCTTTGGGGGTCTCTTTCGGGCCTCTTGGTGCCTACTGGGGCCTCTTGGGGGCCTCTTGGGGCGTCCTGGAGGCCTCTCGGAGCGGAAGGCTCGGATTTTCGGTTCGTGGTCTCCATATTGGGCTCCTCTTGGGGCCCTCTTGGGGCCCTCTTGGGGCTGTCTTGGGGCCCTCATGGGCGGTCTTGGGGCTCTTGGGGGACTCTTGGGCTGTCTTGGGGTGGTCTTGGGGGCCTCTTGGGCCGTCTTGGAGCGTCGGCAAGGCGAAAAGGCGAGGAAGCCACAAACCTTCAAAAACCAAAGAAAAATAATTGATTTTTGCCTTTTGGGGCTCTCTTTGGAAGGGTCGGGGCTCTCGGGACGTCTTGGAGGCCTCTTGGGCCGCCTTGACGCCGTGTTGGGCGTCTTGGGCCGATCGTTCGGTGATTCGGAGCCCTCTTGGACCGTCTTGGGGGCCTCTTTTGGCCCTCTTGGCGCGCTCCGGGGGGCGTGGAAGGCCGCGCCCAGGAGGGGAACCGTCTCTGAGTAATTGTTGTCGCTTCGCGAATCCCCACCAGCCCATCCAGAAACGATGCCCAGAGGAATTGCCTCGATCAGAGAAGTGGGCAGCACACAGAGGAAGCCATTATGAGACATCTTGGGATATCTTGAGCCATCTTGGAGGTCATTTTGGGCTCTCCCAGACGCTCTTGGAGTCATCTTAATCCGTGCCCCCCCCCAAGAGGCCTCCATGTGGCTAAAACCTGTGTAGAATCAATGATTAGGCATTCTCGCCGAGGCCTCTTGGAGCATCTTGGGTGCATCTGGGGGGGCTCTTGGGGCCTCTTGGGGGTCTCTTGGGGGCCTCCGGGGGGCCTCTTGGGGGCCTCTTGGGGCCATTTTGGGGCCATCTTGGGACCTCTTGGGGCTTCCTGGGCGCTTCTTGGGGCCATCTTGGAGGAGATCGATCAAACAAGAGGGGGGGTTTAATTAGCGTCCCCCCTCGGAAGCCCCTAAAATCGCCTCTTGGACCCCTCTTGGAACGCTCTTGGAGTGCTCTTGGGCGCTCTTGGGGCCGTCTTGGGGCTCTTTTGGGGCTCTCTTGGGGCCCTCTTGGGCCATCTTGGAACCATCTCCAGGCCTCGGATGGCCATCGGAAGCGAAAAGGCGAGAAAGCAAAAATCATTGATTTTCCTTAGGTTTTGGGACGATTTTGGCCTCTTCGGGGCCTCCTTGGGGAGCTGTTTGGCCACTTGGAGTTATCTTGGGGCCGTCTTTGGGCTTCTTGGAACCATCTTAGGAGCCATCTCGAGCGATCTTGCGCTATCTTGAGCCATCTTGGAGCTCATCTTGGGTTCTCTGAGGCGCTCTTGGAGCCGTCTTGGGCCATCTGGGACGCTCTAACTACCCGCGGCCCCCCCCGTCCAGGTCCAGGGGAGGGGGTAGGGGGAGGGGTAAACCCCTCCCCAAGGGGGAAGAGGGAGGGGTGGAAGAGGATCTGCTCTAGACCACCTACGCCCAGAGGGCTGGTGGGATAGTTCCCGGGCTGCGGTCGGGGTACTTTTCGCCGGGGGACCCCCAGGGGCCGCCCTACGCGCGTGAACTAGAATTATTGTTAACCAGTTACCGGAGATCTTAGCACGCCTCTGGCCCGCTGGGCCGGCGAATTTTGCCGCCATGCGGAAACTGATTTCTAATTCGTCTTTTTTCGTTCGTTTGATCACCCGCGGCCGCGGGAGGAGAATTGCGGAGAGGGTGTGCCGGATGCGCCGCTAGGGAGTCCCAGCGCAGATCCAGGAAATCCACGGGGGACCGCCAAAAGTTTCTGTTCATACAGTTTTTTCCATCCCCGACTTGAGAACCAACCTGAGAACGGCCCAACTGTCGTCCTCGCGGACGGCGGTTGGAGCTTGAAAATGAGGCCAGCGTTGCCGCGGGAGCAGCGTGCCGGAAGAAACCTAACAAATTCTGATTTCACAACATATATGAACAACACGCTCCCCCAATCCTCTGTGTAAAAGCACAGCACGCGGGAGGATTCGAACCGAGTGGGAGCTCGACAATGAAGCCAGCGTTACAGCGGGAACAACATTTTGGAAGAGCCGAACACGTTCCGATTGAACAAACAAATATGAGAAACGGATTCGCGCCAAATTCGTGTGTGATGAAAAACACTACGCGGAGGGCTGCAGGCAATCTTCCGGAGTGCATCAGGGGAGAACGGGGAATAGTATTCATATTAAAACCTCAGACAAACAATAATTAGGAGGGAGAAGGTGACGAGGGATAGATATGCGAGGGGAAAGAAGAGGAGCAGGAGGAGGAGGAGGAGGAAAATAGGAACAGGCGGTGGGGAAGGAGGACGCTGTCTGAAGGCGGCGCAGAATGTCTGCCTTCCGCGCAGGACTACTTCCAATTCAGGGCTGGCCAAAATCAACCATCGCGGCCTCGAATTGTCCGCCCGTGCGGATTCGAATCGTCAGCCCTCGAAGTCCTTCCCAGATTTTGGTTGCCCGTCTCTGAATTGGCCCCCCGCCCACCCCGCCCTGAATTGTCAGCCCACGACCCCCCCGGGCCTCCAGACAACCTGGGATTGTCCGCCCTCCGCCTGCCTGCCCCGCCCCTCCGCTATTGCGGTGGCGCGAAGGCCCGCGAAATTGTTTTTTGTTATATATATATATATTAATATTAATCGTCCGCCCCAAGAAGTTGTTCGTTTTCATCGCTGGCTCCCATTCGCCAGACACGGGAATTGCAGCAAACCCAAAGAATTTGTTTTTGTTGGCAATGACAAATGAAGTAAACACCGCGGTTGAGCATCTATATGCGTAAAGCGGGCGGACCACGGTCAGAAAAGCGAGCGCCACTTCCAACATTTCGCCCGCGCACGTCCCACTTCTTCCCACCATCACGGCCCGCGCCTGGGAATTGGAATCTGAAGACCAACGCGCGTCTGGTTCGGGTGCGCTCCGACAGAAAACGGCTCATATCGAAAAGCCGAAGCGATAACAAACCCAGCCCGAAGGGCCCATATCCTCCCAAGTTTCGGGTTTGGGGGTGAGCGGATTGCACTGCGTTCTCAATGTTCCCGAATGCCCCCCCACTGAAAATTGACAGGCCCAACGGCAACTTCGGTGTGGGTTGGGGTGGTTCGGTGGGATTCATCATTGGGGAGAAAAGGGTCGAAGAAGAACAAGTGCATAAACATTGTCGGATTTTCCACGCTCCCGGCTGATTTTTTGGATCTGCGCCCCGGCGCCGCCCCTGGTGGCCAAGCGCGGATCCGATAAATCCGCGCGGACCGATCGACCTCTCCGGATCTTGTTGCCGATATCCAGAGATCCGATAAATTTCGATCGCCAAACCGATTTATCGATTCGATGTTGGGTTCCCCTGCTGGGCGGCCGCGGCCTGGCCACGTTGCCCGCGGCAAGAAAGCCTCGAAAGCGCAAGTGCGAATCCCAAAGTGCAATCCCAAAGTGCAAGCGTTTTAGGGGCAACCAGGGAGAGACTCACAACGCGTGAGTTCCATTCATTGCCATTCTTTCGTTCACCGCCCACGGAAAGCTACTTACCAACGGTTTGTGCGACGATGCGATAACAAGAACACGCGAATCGGCCTTGTTAGCTCGCGCGCTGCAAATCACCGAACGCGCTCTTTCGTTCCTGGCTTCCTGATTGACTTTTGGCCGCTCGTGGCGGTAAGGTATGGTTCTGGTCTCCTCCCTTTGTCTTGGAGGGCCAGTGGCAGCCGGCATCCATCTGCTGACTGGAAGGTCAGGACGAGTTTGGTGCCGAACACGGCTACGGCGAGTCGCCGCCGTCTTTTGGAGACCACCAGAACCGTCTTGACGAGTATTTGATGGAATCTACGCAGCCTTCCAGGTGGCCGGCGGGTTGGGCCGAACCCCCAGTGGGAGGTTTTGAAAGACGCAAGAGTCCCAGACACCCAGCGTGCCGTGCACCGGGCCGTGCACCCTTTGGCAAGCCACAGGGGGCGGCAGATCGAAGACGCCCGACTGCGGCGAGTCGCCGCCGCCCCCTGTTCTGTTTTGTAAGATTTTAAGATCAGCCTGTGCGGCCAAACGTTTGGGTCGAGTTTGGCCACGCAATCGGACCATGCGTTCCCCCAGCTGTTGTGGAAGCCATTCGGGGAACACGTAGGGGAGGAAGAGGAGGACGAGGAGAGGGAGGAAAAAGACTATAAATGAGGATGTGGATGTGAATATGGTTTCCGTAAACGGATGAAGGCGGAATGTACAGTGCGTGCAATGGGTGTGGGTATGAGGCGCTTCTAAGGCGGGCACGGAAGCTTGGCCAGCTCCCGCGCTTCCGAGGCAAAAAGGCAGCGACAAGGGGAGACCATTACAACAGGCAAGGGTTGAGAAGGGACAGGTGAGCTACCGTTCCGTTCGAGTCTGGTGCTCGAACCCGTCCGCCGTGCATTCGGCAGGACCGTTCAAAGGAAGGATTTACTAACCGCCCCTTTCATAAAGAGTTGATTGATTGCGAGAGGACGCATCCACCTGGTTCCGACATGCCCCGGATTTGTCCGACTTCACTTCATCCCGAAAGTATTTGCCCCCCCACGGCGCCAACCGCCAAAATAACCTTTTTACGGCGCCAGCGGCAGGGATAAAGTTGCTCCTGTTGATCCGCCAAATAGAACGATGCGATCATATTATAAAGGAGCAGCGGCTGCACGGACACAGTCCGCGCGAGTACACTTGTTTGAGTGCTCAACTCGTCCATCACACACGTTGGTCTCGTATATCCGCTTTCCGACTCCGTGTGAACTCGTGACACAGCCACGAGAGTCGTTTTCTTGCTTCGGCGTGAGTGAGCTATGCTGTGAGCTCGGGGCGGCCTTCTTCAGTTTCTCGTCGCTGAACTTGATTGTGGCGTGGACATAGCTGATCTGGCCGTCCATCACGCTGAGGATTAGCTCTCGGCCCATGCTGCACTTGGTCATAGGGTCGGCCCGCATGCAGACTAGGCTTGCTTAGCCCGGTCGTCGTACTAGTCGGCCTACTTCGTCCTACTATCACGACCGCGGGGCGTATTAGTAGCCGTACGTAGCTGTACTCGTACGCTCGGCCGTGCACGCCGCCGTCGTACTAGTAGCCGTACGTAGCCGTACTCGTACGCTCGGCCGTGTACGCCGCAGTCGTACTAGTAGCCGTACGTAGCCGTACTCGTACGCTCGGCCGTGCACGCCGCGCGTACGCCGTACGTAGCCGTACTCGTACGCCCCGCCCCGCACACAGCCGTCGTACTAGTAGGCCTACGTAGCCGCACTAGTACGACCGTCCCTGCACTCCGCCGTCGTACTAGTAGGCCTACGTAGCCGTACTAGTACGCCCGCTCCGGTCGTACTAGTACGCGTACGTGGCCCTACTCGTACGCTCGGCCGGGCACGTCGCAGTCGTACTCGTAGCCGTACGTAGCCGTACTCGTACGCCCGACCCGGCACACCGCCGTCGTATTAGTAGGCGTACGTAGCTGTACTAGTACGGCCGTTCTTGCACTCTGCTGCCGTACTAGTAGGCCTACGTCGCCGAAGTCGTACGCCCGCTCCAGTCGTACTCGTACCAGTACGTAGCCGTACTCGTACGCTCGGGCGTGCACGTCGCAGTCGTACTAGTCGCCGTACGTAGCCGTACTCGTACGCCCGAGCCGCGCACCGCCGCCGTATTCGTAGGCTCACGTAGCCGTACTCGTACGCCCGTCCGTGCACTTTGCTGTCGTATTAGTGCGCCTACGTAGCCGAACCCGTACGCCCGCTCCACTCGTATTAGCACGCGTACGTCGGCCATTTGGAGGATTTTCGGCATATTGGAGGCCTCCGCACCCGCTTCACAATGGCGGAATTTCTTGGACCGGCCGCCGGTCCGGTCCTCGGTCCCCGGTCCCTTTGGACATGGGGAAGGAATGAGCCGGGAGCTTCGTGCGTGTGTAACTCGAGAGACTTGCGAGGAAGTCTGACGCGGGAGTCCCTCTGCATAACCCATCCCCTCCCTATACGGCCCGGGAGTCCTGTCTGTGAACGACTTGGAACTAGCCGCGTCTGAGCTGGTCTTCAGCACATTTGTTACCGCCACGGGCCTACGTGCCCGACAGGGTGACTGAGGAGCTGACGACGACGACGACGACGACGACGACGAGACAGCGGCCGGGCGCAGGGGTAACCTCTTGTGTCCGGGCCGGGGGTGGTAACCCATCCTCGGCCGAATCGGAGGCAGGGGTAACCCCTTGCCTCCGGGCCGCCGGTGGTAACCCATCGGCGGCCGAATCGGGCGCAGGGGTAATCCTTTGCGTCCGGGCTGGGGGTGGTAACCCATCCTCGGCCGAATCGGGGGCAGGGGTAACCCCTTGTCTCCGGGCCGCCGGTGGTAACCCATCGTCAGCCGAATCGGGCGCAGGGGGGAACCCTTGCGTCCGGGCCGGGGGTGGTAACCCATCCTCGGCCGAATCGGGGGCAGGGGTAACCCCTTGTCTCCGGGCTGGCGGTGGTAACCCATCGTCAGCCGAATCGGGCGCAGGGGGGAACCCTTGCGTCCGGGCCGGGGTTGGTAACCCATCCTCGGCCGAATCGGGGGCAGGGGTAACCCCTTGTCTCCGGGCTGGCGGTGGTAACCCATCGTCAGCCGAATCGGGCGCAGGGGGAAACCCTTGCGTCCGAGCTGGCGGTGGTAACCCATCGTCAGCCGTCCACCAAAGACGCCTTGCGTGTTTGTGGCTAAGGCGCCACTAACGCAATTTTTTTTTCGCCCGTTTTGGTTTCAATCGGTTTCTGACACCCCCGGGGCCCGAAATAGGCACGGAGGCACGGCCCCGGGGCCCGGAAAAGGCACGGAGACATGGCCCCGGGGATCAAGAAGGGGCTCTAGGACCCATCCAGCGGCGCGTCTGTGGCAGAATCTGGTCGTCGCCGCCGCCGTCGCCGTCGTCATCGTCCTCCCTCCCTCTAACTCACGACGGCGAGGACCGACGCCGACGACGACGCCGACGACGACGACGTCGACGACGACGAGGACGAGGACGGCGACGACGACGACGACGACGACGACGAACCCAGAACGGCACCGATAGACTTCGGTGGAGGTTTGCCGACCGAGGCTTTTCGGCCCCCAGGGCCCTCCTCGTCGCCACGGCTGGGATGACGAGGATGAGGACGACGAGGATGAGGACGACAAGGGTGAGGACGACGAGGAGGATGAGGACGATGAGGATGATGAGAATGAGGACGATGACGACGAGGACCGACGACGACGACGACGCCGCCCACGCCGCCGCCGTCGTAGTCGACGTCGCTGGCGTCGAAGATGCCGCCGCCGAGACGGCGAGGTTGCAACCTCGAACCTCCAAGCTCGAAGTTCGATGGTTTCTGACCTTCGAGGGCCCCCCTCGTCGGCACAGTCGGAGGGAGCGAGATGAGACAGGGGAGACAGGGTGCAACATCCAGAAACGATGTCCCGGAAAACTGACGGAAGAAGGGAAGAAGAGACGCACGTAGTGAAACAGAGCGGGCAACAATGGTGAATTGAACCGACTCGGGGCCCCCATTCAGGGCCGTCTTGGATACCATCTTGTGCGTCTTGGGGGCCTCTTGGGCCGTCTTATTCTAGCTAGTAGTCGCATTATTCTCATACGCCATACACGCGCACCCTTTGGGATGTGCTATGACACGCACCACTGGAACACGTGTAGTACGCGCACCCTCTGGGACGTGCTTCGCACGCACCCACTGGGACACGTACGTAATACTACACGCGCACCCTCTGCGACGTGCTCTGACACGCACCCACTGGGACACGTAGTAGTAGTAGTAGTAGTAGTAGTAGTAGTAGTAGTAGTAGTAGTAGTAGTAGTAGTAGTAGTAGTAGTAGTAGTAGTAGTAGTAGTAGTAATAGTAGTAGTAGTAGTAGTAGTAGTTATAGTAGTAGCAGTAGTAGTAGTAGTAGTAGTAGTAGTAGTATTAGTAGTAGCAGTAGTAGTAGTAGTAGTAGTTACAGTAGTAGTCTACTACTACTACTACTACTACTACTACTACTACTACTACTACTACTACTACTACTACTACTACTACTACTACTACTACTACTACTACTACTACTACTACTACTACTACTACTACTACTACTACTACTACTACTACTACTACTACTACTACTACTATTACTACTAGTAATATGAGTTGCGGGGGCTTCCGGGGGGTTCTTGGGGGGGCCTCTCTGGCCGTCATAGGGAGTTACTTCGCCGTCTGATGCCGTCGGAAACCGTGTTAGGGAGCCTCTCTGAACTGGCTTGCTGTTCCCGCAAGCACAACCCTCCTGACGTCGTTCAGGAGCCCCCGAAAGTACAACCTAGCGGACGTCGTTCGGGAGCCCCCGAAAGGACAACCCACCTGACGTCGTCCAGAAAGCACAATTCACCGGACGTCGTCCAGGAGCCCCCGAAAGCTCAAACCACAGGACGTCGTCCAGGAGCCCCCGAAAGTACAAACCACCAGACGTCGTCCAGGAACCTCCGAAAGCACAAACCACCAAACGTCTTCCAGGGACACCCGAAAGCTCAACCCACCAGACGTCGTCCAGGAGCCCCCGAAAGCACAACCCACCTGACGTCGTCCAGAAAGCACAACCCACTGGACGTCGTCCAGGAGCCCCCGAAAACACAAACCACCTGAAGTCATCCAGGAGCCCCCGAAAGCGCAAACCACTGGACGTCGTCCAGGAACACCCGAAAGCACAAACCACCGGGCGTCGTCCAAAAGCCTCCGAAAGCACAAATCACTGGACGTCGTCCAGGAGCTCCCGAAAGCACAAACCACCGGACATCGTCCACGAACCCCCGAAAGCACAAACCACCGGACGTCGTCCAGGAGCCCCCCAAAACTCACACCAGGTGGTCCAGGAGCCCCCGAAAACACAAACGACCGGACGGAGCCGTCTTGGAGGCCATTTTGGGCGTCTTGGAGGCCTCTTGGGCCGTCTTATTCTAGTTAGTAGTTGTATCGTTCTGATACGCCATACACGCGCACCCTTTGGGACGTGCTATGACACGCACCCACTGGGACACGTGTAGTACGCGCACCCTCTGGGACGTGCGTCGCACGCACCCACTGGGACACGAACGTAATACTACACGCGCACCTTCTGGGACGTGCTCTGGCACGCACCCACTGGGACACGTGTAGTAGTAGTAGTAGTAGTAGTAGTAGTAGTAGTAGTAGTAGTAGTAGTAGTAGTAGTAGTAGTAGTAGTAGTAGTAGTATAGTTAGTTAGTAGTAGTAGTAGTATTACTACTACTACTATACTACTACTACTACTATACTACTACTACTACTACTACTACTACTACTACTACTACTACTACTACTACTACTACTACTACTACTACTACTACTACTACTACTGCTACTACTACTACTACTACTACTACTACTAGTAATATAAGTTGCGGGGGGCTTTGGGTGGGTTCTTGGAAGCCACTCTGGCCGTCATAGGGCGTGCTTTCGCCGTCTGATGCCGTCGGAAACCGTGTTGGGGGGCCTCCCTGAACCGGCTTGGGGTTCTCTTGGTGCGCTTCAGACCAGTTTTGGAGGCCATCTTGGGCGTCTTGGAGGCCGTCTTGGGCGTCTTGGTGGGTCTCTACGTGACCCCTAGGACCCCTAGGACTCCTAGGACCCATAGGACCCCTATGACCCCCATGACCCCATATGTCCACGATCACCACTATGACCCCTACGACCCTTAGGTCCCCTACGACCCCTGGGATCCTTCGGAGTCGTCGGAGTCGGAGTCGGAGTCAGAGTCGTCGTCGGAGTCGTCGTCGTCGTCGTCGCCGCCGCCGTCGCCACCGTCGTCGCCAGGTGTAGGTAATGTAGCACCAGGTGTAGATATTCATCCCTCCACTCGTCGTCGTCGTCGGAGTCGGCGTCGGAGTCGTCGTCGGAGTCGGAGTCGTCGTCGTCGTCGTGGTCGTCGACGTCGTCGTCGTCGCCGCCGTCGACGCTCCCGACACGACGTCACCGTCGGCGTCGGGAGCGTCCCCTCGATCGTCGTCCGCCTGTAGTCAAATGCTTTATACTTATACGATCGAATGAGATCGATCGTGAGATTGATCGTGCGATCGGTCGTGAGATCGATTGTGAAATCGATACTGGGATCGATTGTGGCAGCCCAGGAGCTTATCTACGAGGCTTCTCGAAGCTCTCCTGGCGCCTGCTCCGAGGTGATCATCGCGGTGCCCTGGACGTGCGAGAACAGGCTCAGGCTGCGCGCTGACGTGGGGCGCATCCTGGAAGTGGCGCCCGCGTTGGCCTCTGAGGCGAAGATGATCGGAGGCATCGGGGGAACGGAGGCGGAGTTTTACCTGGGTGGAGTCTTGCCCATCCATTACCAAGGCGGTGTCTACCATGTACCCGTCGGCATGGCGTTCGGCTCGTTGTACCCAAGAGTTCCGCCGCGCTGTTTCGTGGCGCCATCGGGGGCTATGGGATTGGTGCAGCCGCATCCGGGCGTCGATGCGGACGGCAGGATTTCGGTGCCGCACCTGACGGAGTGGAGCGAGAACTCGCGAATCACGGACTTGATTGGCGGCATGGCGAGAGTCTTCTCGGGATAATCTTCCAGTGTATATGAGGCGGCCGCGCGGCCCGGTTCTCGGCGGCGCGTGCAAGCGGGGATGGCGAGTGGGAGGGGCTTCTCAGCAACATTTTTATTCTCTTGCACAGCTGTGCTCTAGAGCTCGGACATCTTTATTTTCGTCGTTCGTCGTGTCGTTCGTCCCCCTCGCCCCCGCGTGCAAGCGGGGATGGCGAGTGGGAGGGGCTTCTCAGCAACATTTTTATTCTCTTGCACAGCTGTGCTCTAGAGCTCGGACATCTTTATTTTCGTCGTTCGTCGTGTCGTTCGTCCCCCTCGCCCCCCCCTGTCCACGCTTCCCAGGGTAGCCCCCCTGGGCCACGGAACCCTTTATTCTCTTGTTTGCCCCCGCCCCCCTGTCCACGCTTCCCAGGGTAGCCCCCCGCCCCCCCCCTGTCCACGCTTCCCAGGGTAGCCCCCCTGGGCCACGGAACCCTTTATTTTCGTCGTTCGTCGTGTCGTTCGTCCCCCTCGCCCCCCCCCGTCCCCCTCGCCCCCCCCCCCCCCCCCTCACCTTCCACGCTTTCGCCAGGTCCCCTCGCCCCCCCCCTTTCCACGCTTCCCGGGTATAGCCTCCCTGGGCCACGGAAACCTTTAACTTTCGTCGTAACTGGTGTCGTTCGACCCTTGCCCGCGCACACCCCCCTCAGGCCCCCCCCACTCCCCCCCTTGTCCACGCTTCCCAGGGTAGCCCCCCTGGGCCACGGAACCCTTTATTTTCGTCGTTCGTCGTGTCGTTCGTCCCCCTCGCCCCCCCCCCCCTGTCCACGCTTCCCAGGGTAGCCCCCCCTGGGCCACGGAACCTTTTATTTTCGTCGTTCGTCGTGTCGTTCGTGCCCTCCCCCCCCCCTGTCCCCCTCGCCCTCCCTCGCCTGTCCACGCTTTCCCAAGTTAGCCCCCCCTGGGCCACGGAACTTTTATTTTTCGTCGTTCGTCGAGTCTTCGCGCCACCCATCGCCCCCCCCCCGCCCCCGTCCACGCTCCCAGGGTAATGCCATCTCGGAGCCACGGTGAACCCGTTATTTTCGGCGTTCGTCGTGTAGTTCGCCCCCCTCGCCCCCTCCCCCGCCCCCCTCGCCCCGCCCCCCTCCCCCCATGCCCACGCTTCCCCGGGTACCCTCGCCCCCCCCCCTGTCCACGCTTCCCAGGGTAGCCCCCCTGGGCCACGAGCCCCCTGGGCCACAAACCCTTTACTTCCGTCGTTCGTCGTTCGTCGTGTCCGTTGGTCCCCCTCGCCCCTCCCCGTCCCCCTCGCCCACCACCCTGTCCACGCTTCCCAGGGTAGCCCCCCTGGGCCACGGAACCTTTTATTTTCGTCGTTCGTCGTGTCGTTCGTCCTCCCCTCCCCCCCTGTCCACGCTTCCCAGGGTAGTCCCCCTGACCTCTTGGAGGCTCTTGGGGATCCATTGAGGCACTCTTGGCCAAGGCTTAGAAACAAAACCAGGCCAGGCCCCAGAAATCGTCGTCGTCGTCGTCTTCCTCCTCCGCTTTCTTCCTGGATCCTCCTAAACCCCCCGTGGAGGAAGGAGGCGAGGGCCTCCTGTCCTTCGCAGCTCCTTTGTGCAAGAGCCAGGGCACGCGTGCCACTTGTTGCATGGCGGGGTTGCTGGTTCCAGTATGAGCTCCCCGCTAGAGATGGTTCTGAGAAGGCGACCCATCTCGTCACTCCCTTGCGCGTGCTGCCCAGGCTCTGCTGAGCGGCGGATTGACTTCTGAGCAGGTGCTGGAGAGTGCGGCGCGAGCGCTGGGCGGGTGCCTTTTGCCGGCGCCGCGCGCGCCGGATGGCGCCACGCCCACGCAACATGAGGTGTCGCCGACTCAGCCGCTGACTGCTGGGCAGCGTGCCGCCAACGAGAGCTGGTTCACAGAGTCACCGCTGAGGTTCTCGTTACCTTTCGCGGGCGCGGGAGGGTTCGGCACCGGGTGTCATGGCGCGCACGCGGGCGCGGCGCCCTTCCAGTCTGGCGCGGAGGGCATGGATCCAGATACTGTCTATACAGGAGTAGAGTCGGCATTCGAGGTGGGCGCGCCGTTAATCGTGCCAGACGAGGTGGGTGCCGACCGCGATGTGGCTCCGACCGTTGTAGACTCCGACTCTGAGTCGGGTGCGCTATCGGTCGTGTGAGATGCAGCGGGCATGGGCCCAAGGGGGCTGCGGTTTCGGTCTTGATATTCACAACGAAGAGCGGGAAAAGGTCCCATGGGTGGGGTTCATGCGTGTCAGGCGCCTGGTTGTTTGAGGGTGCTCCCGTTTCATTGTATGAGATTGTGGCGGTACTGTGCTTACGCTGTGCCAGGGTGGAGAGTGGAAGGCTTCAGGGAATGACTTTGCAATCGTTCTCCGTGAGAAAATGTTTCTCTGGCTTTTTGATGGAAGCGTTCTCGAGAGTCGTTCTGGTGAGGTAGCTGGTGTGAGTACCGTTGTGTGCCGGATGATGAGAGTACGTCCGGGATCGTATTTCTGGAAAGATACGTTTGGTCGGCGGAGGGGGCGGCGAGACTTAACTTTATCATCGCCGAGCGATGTGCGAATCGTAGCTGTAATCTTCTTATCACGATTGGCCTTAATTGTGGCTCTTGGGGTTTCCGCGGGGTCGGCTTGGGGCTGCGCGACGGCGATGACGACCACGACGGCGACGGCGGCAGCGCCGGCGACGAGGAAGTGGGAAGGAGAGAGGAGGGGGAAGGGAGGGATCGGCGAGGGGGAGAGAGGGAAAAGCGAGGAATACACAGAGAGAGAGAGAGAGAGAAAGAGAGAGAGAGAGAGAGAGAGAGAGAGAGAGAGAGAGGGGGAGGAGGGAGCAGAGGGAAGGGGTAGAAGGGTTTAGGCTGGAGCATTCTAGTAGAGCTACTTGAGCTTACTACTGGTACGGTCGGCGGAGGGGGCCTCCGCTCGAGACATTCTCGGAAGTCCGCCCCGGCGGGGCTACTAGTAAGGCTACTTTGTAGTACTCGTACGGCCCACGGGAGCTGGATGGGGGCGTACTAGTAGGGCTACTTTGGCCTACTAGTACGACCGGCGGAAGGCGCTCCCGCTCGAGACAATCTCGGAAGTCCGCCCCGCCGGGGCTACTAGTAGGAACGAAGTGGCCCTACTAGTACGGACCCGGGGGGTTGCCGGGGCGTAGTAGTAGGGCTACTTTGGCCTACTAGTACGACCTGCGGAGGGCGCCCCTGCTTGATACATCCTCGAAAGTCCGCCCCAGCGGGCGGGGGCTACTAGTAGGGTTCTTTTGGCCTGGTAGTACGGGCCTGAGGGGGTGGCGGGGGCGTACTAGTAGGGCTACTTTGGCCTACTAGTATGACCGGCGAGAGGGTCCCGGTCGGGATATCCTCGAAAGTCCGCCCCGGCGGGGCTACTAGTAGGGCTTCTTTGGCCTACTAGTACGGCCCCCGGGAGCTTGACGGGAGCGTACTCGTAGGGCTATTTTGGCCTACTAGTACGACCGGCGGAGGGCGCTCCCGCTCGAGACATTCTGGAAAGTCCGCCCCGCCGGGGCTACTAGTAGGGCCGAGGTAGCCCTACTAGTACGGACCCGGGGGGATGGCCGGGGCGTACTAGTTGGGCTATTTTTGCCAATAGTACGACCGGCGGAGGGCGCCCCCGCTCGAGACATCCTCGAAAGTCTGCCCCGGCAGGGCTACTAGTAGAGCTACTTTCGCCTACTAGTACGGGCCCCGGGGGGCTGGCGGGGGCGCACTAGTAGGGCTACTTTGGCCTACTAGTACGACCGGCGGAGAGGGCCCCCGCTCGAGACATCCTCGAAAGCTACTTTTGCGGAGGGGCCCCTCGCTCGAGACATCCTCGAAAGTCCGCCCCGGCGGTGCTACTAGTAGGGCCGAAGTAGCCCTACTAGTACGGACCCGGGGGGATAGCCGGCGGGGCTACTAGTAGGGCTACTTTGGCCTACCAGTATGGTCCTGGGGGGTTGGCGGAGGCCTACTAGTAGGGCTACTTTGGCCTAGTAGTACGAATTGCGGAGAGAGCCCCCCCTGAAACATACTCACAAGTTCGCCCTGGAGGGGCTACTAGTAGGGCTACTTCGGGCTACTAGTACGGTCCCGGGGAACGTGGCGGGGGCGTACTCGTAGGGTACTTTGGCTTACTAGTACGACCGGCGGAGGGGGCCTCCGCTCGAGACATCCTCGAAAGTCCGCCCCGCCGGGGCTACTAGTAGGGCTACTTTGGGCTACTAGCACGACCGGCGGAGTGAGTCTCTGCTCGAGACGTCCCCGAAAGTCCGCCCCGGCAGAGCTACTAGTAGAGCTACTTTGCCGTACTAGTACGGCTCTGGGGGGTTGGGGGGGGGGTACTGGTAGGGCAACTCTGGCCTACTAGTAGGACCCGCCGGGTCGTACTAGTAGGCGTACTTCGGCCCTAGGAGTACGCCTCCTTCGCCCCGCGGGGCGTACTAGTGGGCGTACTTCGGCGTACTAGTACGACCCAGCGGGGCGAACTAGTAGGCGTACTTCGGACCAACGAGTACGCCTCCCGAGCGCCGCGGGTCGTACTAGTAGGCGTACTCTGGCCTACTAGTAGGACCCGCCGGGTCGTACTAGTAGGCGTACATCGGCCCTAGGAGTACGCCTCCTTCGCCCCGCGGGTCGTACGAGTGGGCGTACTTCGGCGTACTAGTACGACCCATCGGGGCGAACTAGTAGGCGTACTTCGGCCCTACGAGTACGCCTCCCGGGCGCCGCGGGTCGTACTAGTAGGCGTACTTCGGCGTACTAGTACGACCCGCCGCGTCGTACTAGTAGACGTACTTCAGCTCTACGAGTACGCCTCCCGGGCGCCGCGGGTCGTACTAGTAGGCGTACTTCGGCTACTAGTACGACCCGCCTGGTCGTACTAGTAGGCGTACTTCGGCCCTAGGAGTACGCCTCCTTCGCCCCGCGGGTCGTACGAGTGGGCGTACTTCGGCGTACTAATACG